>WOXC01011532.1:105000-496825 GCA_011680675.1 Gymnobelideus leadbeateri | reverse complement strand
TAAACATTTGGTTTTAAAACTTTGAATTCCAAATTCATTCCCTTCCTCCCTTGTCACCCACCCTTACTGGGAAGATAAGCAGTTCAATATAGGTTGTACATGTGTAGCTAATGCAAAACATTACCATAGTAGATATATTGTAGAAGACTGATTATATTTCCCTCCCTCCTATCCCACCTCCCACTTGTTCTATTCTCTACTTTGGTCCTGCCCCTTTTCAAAGTGTGTGCTTCCTTCTTCCCCCAACCCTGCCTGCCCTCCCTTCCATCATCCCCCCTCTCATCCCTTCCCCCCTACTCTCCTGTAGGGTGAGATACCCTATTTCCTGTGTATGTTATTTCTTCCCTGAGCCAAATTCATTGATTATAAGGTTGACCCATTCCCTTATGCCTTCCTGTTCTTCCCCTCCATTGTAACCATTTTCCCTTGCTTCTTCTATATGAGATAGTTTGCCCCATTCTGTCTCTTCCATCTCCTCTCATCATATTCCTCTCTCACCTCTTGATTTCACCTTTTAAGTATCATCCCTTCCTATTAAATTGGTCTTGTGCCCTCTATCTATGTATACCTGTAAACACACACACATAAATATATATATACATATATATATATATATATATACATTCACATATGTATTCTTATGCCTATATACCCTCTGATAAATACCATATATATATTTCTATTCCCTTCAACTATGTTCATACTGAGGAAAGCTTCCTAAGTAACAATTATCATTTTTCCATGTAGGAATGTAAATAGTTCAACTTTGATAAGTTCCTTATGATTTATTTTCCCTGTTTACCTTCTCATGCTTCTCTTGCTTCTTGTATCTGAATGTCAAATTTTCTACTCAAATCTGTTTTTTTCTTCAAGAATGCTTGAAAGACTTCTAATCCACTGAATGACTATATTTTCCCCTGAAACATGATACTCAGTTTTGCTGGGTAGGTGATTCTTGGTTTTAATCCCAGGTCCTTTGGCTTGCGGAATATCATATTCCAGGCCCTTCAATTCTTCAGTGTAGAAGCTGCCAGATCCTGTGTTATCCGGATTGTGTTTCTACAATATTGAAATTGTTTCTACCTGGCTGCTTGTAATATTCTCTCCTTGATCTGGGAATTCCAGAACCTGGCTATAATATTCCTAGGAGTTTTCTTTTGGGGATATTTTTCAGGAGGTGATTGGTGGATTCTTTTGACCTCTAGTTTGCCCTCTGGTTCTAAAACATCAGGGCAGTTTTCCTTGAGAAGTTTTTGGAGTATGATTTCTAGGTTCTTTCTTTGATTATGGCTTTCAGGTATCCAATAATTTTTAAATTATCTCTCCTGGATCTATTTTCCAGGTCAGTGGTTTTTCCCATGAGATATTTCTATTCATTTATTTGTTTGGATCTGTTTAACAGCGTCTTGATTTCTCACAAAGTCACTAGCTTCTCTTTGGTCCATTCTAAATCTGAAGGAAAGATTTTCCTCAGTGAGCCTTTGAAATTCTTTTTGCATCTGGCAAATTTGGCTTTTTAAGGCATTCCTCTCCTCATTGCCCTTTTCAGCCTCTTTTGCCATTTGAATTAGTCTATTTTTAGGGCGTTATTTTCCTCAGTCAGGCTTTTGACTCTCCTTTTATAATTTTCTTGCATCATTTTAATTTCTCTTCCCAATTTTTCCTCCACTTCTCTTATCAGCTTCTTAAGGTTCTCTATGGCCTGTAACCAGCTTGTATTTTCATTTGAAGCTTTTGGTGCAGGAGTTCTGACCTCCCAGTCCTCCTTCTGTTCCATGCTTTGATCCTCTTTGCCCCCCAAATAGGAGTCTAATGTTGGATTCTTCTGTTTGTTTTGCTTTCTTTGCCTGGTCATGTTGCCAGTCAATTACTTGACTTTTGGGCTTTTTGCCACAGTAGGACTCTGCCACCAGACAGGGGAGCTTCATTCCATATGCTGAGGTTTTCTCAGCTGCCAGAAGTATTAGTTGGGTGCCCTCACTGAAGCCTCTACACACTCTGGCAAGCTGGTCACACACCCCAGACTGCAATCCAGATCCAAGAAGGTTAAAGAAAGAGCAATTACCCCTTACACTGGTTGTCAGGTCCCCCTAAAATTCATAGGCCAGGAACTGAAGCTGCAACTTGATGGCGGCTGTGCCTAAGCATCTCAGCCACTTCTCGCCCAGCGGGGAAGAGGCCAACACACTCTCAAAACTAGTGGGTCCCAAAGTCCACACCACACTGAACTTTCACTTCATCCTTCACATCTATGTGTTGATAATTCTGGATACCGCCACAGCTGCTGGTGTTCTGAAGTCCCTCCACCTGGCTGTTGGTCAGGCCCGCCCTGGGGCTAACTTCTGGCTCACATGGGGCTGGGGTCGGCTCCCAGAGCACTGTGCTGGCCGCTCCCTGCCGGGTTGCCGGGCTATCCTCAGCAGGAGGTTAGCTTCTCTGTGTCATTTTGTGGGCTCTGTAGCTCCAGAGTTTGTTCAGAGTCACCTCTTACATGGATTGATGAATGTGAAAGCTGACCCCGTGTGGAAGTCCTGTCTCTACTCTGCCATCTGGACAGAGCTTACACTTTTTAGAGCATTTAGCAATAGGCTAAATCCAAAAACATTCCCAAAACTTCAGCCCAAAACATTTTCTTGGGTCCCACTGGTATTGAGTTGAAGATATAACTAATTGAGAGCCAAACTCACAGAGTGTCAGGAGGTTTCTATCCTGAATCTACTCTCAAGAAGGTAGAAGCAGATGTTTTTAAAACAAACTAAACAGGTGCATGGAATAAAAGATTTAGGAGCTAAAATACACTAGCAGGCCTTAGTTTATTCTCTCTCTAAATGGTGCTTTCTATAAAGGTAGAAATGCTATACATTTCACCATTGTATAGCTCAGATAGTAGGAATACAATTTTCCCTTCAGTTTTAAAGCATTTTTATTTATCTCCTATGTTTGGTGTCAACAGTGAATTATTTCTCATATATATATATAGATATCTTTATGCACATTTATATATATGTTTATATATGTTTAATGTGTGTTTATCTATCTGTTCATCTATCTATCTATAACACATATGACCAAGTGCTAAAATTATTAGAATTTTTGTAGCCAACTAATAGATTTGAGAATCTTTTCATTGAAAATTTTAAATGAATAGACCAAAAATGTCAAGGTAAAATCAGGGAGAAGTCTATGTTCAGATTATGTAAGAAATGTGCTAGAAATTTGGGTTATGTTTGATTTATTATACTGAATGAGAAAATTACTACCACTGAGGTCCAACTCTAGATTAACTTCTAAATATGCAAAAAAAAATTCCCCTCTGTCTCAAATAAGGGCATTTTCTTGAGTAAATTCTCCTTATTCTAAGCAAGAAAAATAAAGATTTTAAGATGAAAAAATAAATGTTAATAAATGCCTGGATTTTATCTTGCCTGGTTCCTTAGCCTTTATTTTCATGAACACCTCTCTTTGATTTATTCAATGTTCTTTTAAAAAATACAAAATATGCTAAGTTGTTACTTCAGATATAACTGTGATATGTGGTCTATATTATTATTCAACATTTTTTCTGGTCATAAATTGTCAGGGTTCTGCTTCAGACTTCCTCAGGTTCTCTTCTGTATGACAGGGGATTCCAGATTTTTTTTTTTTGGATTAATGTGTTCAGATTTATCTAGACGAATGTGTCAACTAGCTAAGAGTTGACCTTGCTCATAATATAATGCCCTCACCCAATTAAAATATATCTCTTTCTTGGAAGTTTTCAAGGAATGGTCATGTGAACATTTCAGAACCTGTGCTAGACTCTTGGGGAGCAGAAGAAAATGGTTAGGTGTCATTCAGTTCCTCTTCAAATACATAGTGGGGTGGATTCATTCTGCCTACTTGTAGGGCTAGCTATAGGTTCCATCATCACATCAGCCTATTGACTGTGAGGAGGTCAAATTGTTGATTAGCATCATTGTTGTAGAAAGCAGTCATTTGTTCCATATCTTTCTTGCTGAATATTTCTCTGGTAACCTGTCAAACTGGGACATTAAATAACCACCCTTGGTGAATGGGACAGAGCACTCTTCTAGTCAAGGTTGGACTGCTTTGTAAAGCAAGCTAAGGAAACTCCAAAAATCATGAGCAAACAAGAAGAGATTCTGAGGGTCACATCCCACTATTCTTCTTCCTTTTTCTTTTTTCTCCGTCAAAGTTCAGAAAAAGCACACTAGTTAAAAGACCTGTTCTGGAGTGTTCAGTACCATCTTGTTTAATATTCCCAATTATTTTCATTAGAACAGGGTAGTGACATCTCAAATAGAAATAGAGGCCATTAAGCTATTCATAAGGATCCCTGAAGGCTGTATATTGACTTAGAAAACCATATTTAAGCATTACCTATGTCCTAGTGTATTTTCATTTATGTTAGTAAATATTTCCCAGTTATATTTTAATCTGGTTCAGGCAATAGCTGGGAGTGTCGTAGGGCTATGTTACAGACCTCTGTGTCTGATACCTCTGGTAAAGGGTACTCTTAGGTAAAGAAATTTCTTGAATATATTGTTTCTATGTAGTGGTTTGTATGTTGTTTCCTACATTATAATATGAGCTCCTTAAGATCATGGACTGGGTTTTTTTGGCCTTTCCTTGTATCACCAGTGATTAGCACATCATATGACTTAATACATGCTTATTTATTTAATTTGATGATTCAGTCAATGCAGGTCAGCATTTTTTTCACAACTTACAGTTTTAGAAAGCCACCTAGATCACTGAGAAGTTAAGTGACTCTGCCAGGGTCACACAGAGCATGTGTTAGACGGTAGGATGTGAATCTGACTTCTGGTTTCAAAGTCGACTCTCTTGCCACTATTCCATGCTGCTACTCAGATATTAATTGAGTACTGGTGTTGGGAGGAGGGGGTGATGCAAATGTCTGAAAAGCCTTACTATAATTATCCCTTCTACATCATGAGGGTTAGGGGCAGGGAACCTCTGCCATCTGGCAAATCCATGTAAAATTTTTTGGCCCACTCTTCATACCAAAGAAAAAGTTTTAATTTTTAATTTTTCTTTTGTGGGATTTTTACAATACCTTATTGTAAAATTTGGGTGAAGTATTTGGTCATCTGCTAGCCTTCTTAGGTCATCTGTGGCTTCTACAAAATTCCCTCAAAATTCCCATTTAATTTCTTATGCCAACCCATAATATATCAGAACCCCAATGGTGAAAGCCTCAATGTAGAAGGGATGACATTATAAGACTTAGAAGGTGATGGTAGGTATGTAACAAAGGTCTGTTCTTTGGGATGGTGTGGTCAGGAAAAGAACAGTTCGGGGGGAAATGTGCTGGTGCCTCATGTGGCCACCATCTCTTTTTGACTTAATATTTCTGTTTCTTATCTATATTCAACATAGAAATGATTATAAGGTCTTAATTCTAGAAATATTAAGTTTGGATTTGTTACCTGTAAGGAATAGCCCAGCTAACAACATCGGTTGCACAACACACAAAATATATATGTGTGTGTGTGTCTACATATGTATGTGTATGTGATTTTAGACAAAATAAAGTTATAGAAACAAGTTGATTGCATGGGAATAGAGCTGAAAAGATGATGCCAGGGCCTCCTGAGCTAAGAGTGTGCTGAGCTAAGGATGGGGGTAGTAAGAGTAAGAATGGAGACAGGGTTAGCTTGGGTGTAAAGACATTATAGCAGGGTTCTGGATATTGTGGTGGGGTTTGGTTATAATGTCTTAATGCTAATGTTATGAATTGGCATCATGTAGGGTAATGTGATGTGGGGGTTGCCTCTATATTTTTAGTAATTTTGAGAACTGTATTAGTTGGCACTACGCCCAACACCCCACACATAAAATAGAATTATTGTCATTCTGTAATTTAGAGGAAATCAGAAAGTCGTGGGCAGGGAGGGAACTTTGAAAAGCAATCAGATAGATCCTTGTAATTCAAGTAGTTGTATTCCATAGTCATTATGGAGCAGATATAGAAGCTATATGGTAACCTGTAAATGACAGTCGATACCCCCACATTCCATCCTCTACCCCTGCCCCACATACACACAAGAAGAAGAAGAAGTAAGGAAAAGATTTTCACTTTGATTATAATAAATAAGAGTTTTCTAATGAACTGGAACATCTTCCCCATTTTCTTTATTTATAATCCATTCAAAGTTTTTCTATAGGCACAAAGTATATTTGCACAATGTATCTCTTGCTTTCTCTATTTCATTCTTAACATGTCCAAAGAAGTCAGTAAACTTTAATAATCAATCAACAAGCATTTATTAAACACCTATTGTATGCCAAGAGGTATTGAGGATACATAGACAAAAGTTTACACAGTCCCTAACCCAAGGAACTTACAGTTTACTGGGATACAACATGTTCATAGGTAAACAAATGCCGAAAATACATAAAATAAATACATACTGATGAAGAGGAGGGTACTAATAACTAGGGGATAAGGAAAAAACTTCTTGAAGGAGGCAGTACCTGACTTCATGAAGACTCTCAGTGTTTCTCCTCATTCAGTCACTGACTTACCATAATGACTTTGCAAGCCTTTTCATTTTTGAGTGTCTTAAGACTTCTCTTTGACCCCTTTGGATATGGGTAGAGTCTCTATTTACATGTCACCTTACAGATATAGAAATCTGTCCTTTTGGAAAAGCCTCTCCATTTGTGAAAACCCAATCATTTGAAAATGGGCCTGTAAAGTCAAGCTTTTTTAATCCAACATGTACTTTGCATAGAATATTAAGTATATTAGAAACAAATTCAATGTGTTCCTCTTAGTCACTCACTCAAAGGTATTTTGATTAAATTTTTTTTAAATGCTATTGACTGGGGTGGTGGTATATACTTGTATTCCCTGCTTCTGGGGAGACTGACTCTGGGAGAATACTTGTGTTTGGGACTAATGAACTGAAGCATGACCAAAACTAATAGGATGTCCACAAAAAATCCTTCACCAATATGGTGAGCCCCCAGGAGCAGAGGACCATATTGCTTAAGGAAGAGCAAACTCTCTAGGCTGGAAAAGTTTCTGTTTCAATCAGTGTTTTGGATCAGGCTGGTGAGAGGCTGCTTTACTTCTAGCCTGCGTGAGATAGGAAACCCTAGTCTCCAAATACACACACACACACACACACACACACACTATACATGCATACTATACACACATGTGCATACATATACACATATCAGTTTATATCTATCTGTATATATGAACATTATATATAGATGTGAACTATACATAAACATCAGCTTATATGTGTGTATATATGTGTATATAGCGATATTATAATATACATGTGTTTATATGATATATTTATTATCTATAATATACAAACTATATATATACACTATATTATATATAAACATCAGCTTATATGTGTGTATATACGTGTATATAGCAATATTATAATATACATGTGTTTATATGACATTTATTATCTATAATATATAAACTATATACATATATATGTGTATATGGTATTTACACTTTTATTTCCTATTACACCCCCCCTCCCACTCCCAGACAGCCATCTTTTTAATAAAGAATAAAAAAGAGGGAGAAAAAAGTTTAGCAAAACTAACCCACACATCAAAAAAAAAGTCTGGCACTATATGCAGTAATCTACAATTAAGGTCTCCTATCTCTGCAAAGGACTGAAGGAAAGTAACTTCTCATATGTCTTCTCTGAGGGTCAGTAATGGTCAGTGTCACTTCTCAACACTGAGTTTTGTTTATTTTGTTGGGAGGTGATGGTTGTTTTCCACTTACATGGTTGTGGTCATTGTAGATTTTGTTTTGCTGGTACTGCTTGCTTCATTCACCTCAGTTTATGTACATCTTCCCCTGCTTCTCTGTCTTCATCATAGGTATCATTTCTCACAGTCTTGTCACAATCTATTACATTCCTGCACCTCAGTGTATTAAGCCATTCACAGTGGATAAGAATCTGCTTTGCTTTCTGTTCTTTGCTACTACAAAAAGTGTTATTGTTACAAATATTTTCTTATATATGGAACCTTTCTTTTGTCATTCACCTCTTTGGGTATATGCCTCAAATCTCTGCGTCAATGGGCATGGGTTTTAGTGGATGGATTCCATTTTAAAGGGCTCTATTTGGTTATCCAGTCTGGGTCAGAGTTCATTTTAGTGTTCACATACAGGATACAATGAATGCATATGCATGCCACAAAGTCACATACAAGTACGTATGCAAATGCAGATGTGAATGATCCTGCTCATCTGGCTCTCATTTTTACACTGGTAACCAGTAAATCTCGGCAAGACACTGGATGTGTGCTAACATTTTAGTCTTTGTTGTTGGTGATGTTTGATGGATGGAACATGTAAGCATTTAGAGATCAATCAGTGTATGCACAAATTCACAAGGGCCCCGTGTGCATATTATATATGATACAAATGCACATGCTTTGCCAGGGATGTGGATGCTGTGGCTGCTGCTACTGTATTGCTTCTGACTCTTCTGCTGAGAGAGAGAGAGAGAGAGAGAGAGAGAGAGAGAGAGAGAGATCGATCTTGGATGCAAAGCTGAGTAGCTGCCATCCATTAGATCACTGGAGCTCTCTAAGTAGCCATGTAGCACTGACTTTCACACCGGGGATGGGTAACTCTGAGGACAAGCTGCAGGGTTACCCAAGAAGAAGAAACTACAGAGGTATGAGAAATTAAGATCTGTGTATGATGGGGGAGGGCAGGGGGCAAGGAGTGGAGTGGGGGAGAGCTTGGCAGAAATCAGCCAGTCTTGACACAGGCCCTATTTCATGGCTGGACTTTAGCTATGCCGCCACTGCTGCTGCTGCTGCTGAGTTTGTGGCTGGAGCCAGGCTGCTGCAAGTCACTGCAGCAGAGTCGGGGTTCGCTTTCAGCCTTGTTCAGGCTGGAGATCTTCAGGGAACAGGGGAAGTGTTTGTTAAGTGGCAACACTCTGCTCAAAAGCAGGGCTCCTTGCACCAGTCCTGCCTGCTGGCCAAGAGATTTTGCTGCAGCATCCCTTCGGCCAGTGAGGAAAGGGATGTAAATCAATGAGAGAGAGAGAGAGAGAGAGAGAGAGAGAGAGAGAGAGAGAGAGAGAGAGAGAGAGCGAGAGCTTGCCTACTACCAAGGCAAAGCTCTGGATATTATGACAGTGCTTCTGCCTATTCCAAGTGCCTAAGGTTTGTTATCTGGAGGTTTGTCTTTGGGGTTTTTGTTTTGTTTTGTTTTTCCTAGTAGATGAGTCTGTAATTTTCCAATGATCACTTGGATGTCCTGATCAGAAGGTACCAGTTTCTTCAGTCCAGTAGCTAAAACTGAAGCCTTTGTGAGGTGCATGGCATCTCTCTGGACCTGTGGGCGCCCTCTTTGCCAGGCAACATCCATTCATAATTCTCCCTGTGACTGGGAAGTTAGAGATAGTCAGGCTTTGATGCTGTGCTCTCTCTAGCCTTAAAAATGTAGAATGCAGTTTCAATACAACGAGGACATAGAAAGCCACCAGAGAGGGCCCTGTCTTTTCTGAGAAAAGGGAAGAAGGCAGAACCCGAAAGAGGTTGCTGCTCTCCTTCCAGTGTGGACACTGCATTCCTACCTGCCTGACATCTGCATTGATGTGGAGGTTGCTCGAGAAAAGTACTGTAAACGGTGAGGTTGGAACCCTTAAGCTTTGCAGAAGGTTTGCCAGGCAGAGAGATCCTTGAAAGGGGGCGGGCGGGGGGCGTAGGAAGGACAGGGAAGAGGAAGGAGGGTGGGAAGGGGCAAGGGAATGTACTTCAAAGCCTAATGTCACTGGTGGCCTAGGTTGGCAGGGATGGGCTCATCGGTTGCAGATTCCCCCCACCCCACTCCCGTCCCCGCCCCCAGCCCTCCAGAACCGGATTCACTGGCCATTGCAGGGGTGAGAGTAGGGAGCAGCTTCAGCTTTTAGAGCAAGTAATTGGGGAAGAGAAATCAGCAGTGACGTCATTTTAACCGATTCCTCACCCCCGTACGCGGCGGGTGAACTTAGTGGGGAAAGCTGCAACCGAACGGAGAGATTCTCGGTGCTGGCTGGAACGGAGAGCCCCCAATGGTGATTCCATCCGTGCCTTGTGCTGAGCTGCTCCTGCGGGCATTCACGGAGCATTCATCAGAGGACAGAGGGGAGATGGTAGGAGTTTTTGTTTTCAGGTGTGTGTGTGTGTGTGTGTGTGTGTGTGTGTGTGTGTGCATGTGTCTGTGCGTGTGTGTGTGTCTGTGTGTGTGTGTATGCATGTGTCTGTGCGTGTGTGTGCGCGTGTGTGTGTGTCTGTGCGTGTGTGTGTGTGTCTGTGTGTGTGTATGCATGTGTCTGTGCGTGTGTGTCTGTGTGTGTGTGTGTGTGTGCATGTGTCTGTGCGTGTGTGTGCGCGTGTGTGTGTGTCTGTGCGTGTGTGTGTGTCTGTGCGTGTGTGTGTGTGTGTGTGTCTGTGTGTGTGTCTGTGTGTGTGTGTGTTGTGTGAAATCTATGGAAGCGGCTTTGAAGTTTTGCCTCAGCAGTGGCGGGTTTCACTCTGTGGCATGAATCCTTTGCCGTTGCATGCGAGACTTGGACATGTAGCGTTTACGCTTCTCGCCAGGAATGGAGGTGCAGAGGCAGCCAGGCAGCATTAAGTCGAGCCGCTTTTTTCTGCAAATGGGGATGGCAGTACTTTGGGGATTTGCAGGTAGAAGGACAAGGGCTTGGAGGTATTTGATTCCACTGGCAGAGATGACATCTGAAACCTCGAGGTTTACCCAATGGACTGGCCTGTGCTTGTCCCTTTTGCTTTGGATTTTAGTGACATTTTGATTGCCAAGGGTTTCATGATAATGCATCTGTCCATAATGCTTTAAGGTAAATGGACTTGTTTGGATAAGCAAAAAGAGGAGAGGAAGAAGGTTTGGTAGGTTTTTTTTTCTTAGAGAGCATTTAACCCCATCCTTCCTGCTCCATCTCCACACCTGTCCTGTCATCATCATCCTTTATAGGAATTAGTAGCACAACAGGACATATTGGCTATGTTCATCTATGTGACTAGAGTATTCTACCTGGACATACTTGGGTTGAGCTGAGTTGGTCATGTGGTTGGAATATGCGGCCACTGAAAGAAAAAAAATGCATGTACCATCCAGGGAAGGTTAAGCTGGTCAGGCCAAGATGGCGGATGGTGCTTAAAAAATAGCCCATGGTCTTCAGCTGTTTTGACTTGGGGCTGTTCATTTTATGAGATTTTTCAACTTGTTACCTCTTGGCCATCAGTTTGTTTTTTCACATCTGCTTGTGAGACAGTCAGAGATAATGAATAATATTCAAAAATAGCCTTCCACTAGTTTCAGATTAGAGTACTTACTGCCTAACCCCATTTTTTTTTTTTACTAGCCCAGGGATGGACTCATTTTAACAGAATGGACCTGAATCATTCAAACATGAAGCTCTCAGAAAACCTGGGGTCATATCCATGAATCACTCAGAGGACACTCAGTTTTCAGCAGCTGCAGTACAGAACAAGGTTTGGAGATAGGGGAGAGTTGTAGAACCTAGGAAAGGTAGAGACAGATCTGGGGGACAACAGTGGAGCTTTTAGCTCATTCACCCCTGCATTGATGAGATACAAGGATGGTTTTTGACAACCCTGCACTACCATTAGTGGGAGCTGTGAATGACTTTCCTGTTACTTGGGATTTTTTTTTCCCCTCACTTTTGCCTTCTATTCCACATCTGGACCTTTTCTTTCATCTTACACTAAAGCCCTGAGAAGCTTGGTACTGAATGACATGGGGATAGAGTAACTAAGATACCCCTTAAACTTTCAAAAAAGTCTTTGTGTGAGTATAGATGTCTTGTTTCTTGAACATTGGGAGCCATGTCCCTTGAGCATTGGGAACAATGTATATTCTCCAGTGGAATATAAGCCCCCTGAGGACAAGGACTCTCATTTTTTTACCTTGTATGGCCCATGCTTAGCATAGGTCCTTGGAGGTTGTTATAGCTTGAAAGTTAAATAGCTTGTTGAACCAGAAACTACTTTTGAAACTAGAGATATAACTAGAAACCTGTGCACAGGTTCATAATGGTGAAAGCCAAGCCTATGGGAAGGTTAACATGATAAAGAGACTCATAAGGAAAGTATAGCTTGTCTGAGGATACTAGTAACAGAGGCCTAGTCTTCTTTCCAAGGGATCATGGTTCCTTGTGACCTTAGCAAAACTCACCTCCCCTTCCTTTGCTCTCCCATGAGAAAGTCTGGACTGGGTTGAATTCCTATGAACATGTCGTTTGAGAGAGGTCAAGAAACTGGACTGTAAATTATAAGTTAGAATTTTTGGTTTGAGAAGTCTAACCATCCCTATGTATGTCCTTTCCTCCACTGAATTTCTCTGGTGCCTGGTCATGGCATGTAAATGACCTTTAGTTCTAGGGGAAAGCTATTTCAGGCATAACAAAGAGCAAAAACAGTTAGTATAGTGTAAATTAGGAGAGAAGGGGGAGAAGACAGTATTTTCTTTTGGTTGGAGCACAGAGTAAATCGAGGAGAATAATGTGAGAAGAGGCTAAAAAGGGTCTCTGAAACCAGATTGTTGAGGGCCTTGAATGCTAGGCAAAGAAGCTTGAACTTTCTCCTTGATAGGCACTAGGGAGCCCCCACCAATTTTGGAGGGGGGTAGACTAAATGAGGAGATTAGACTAGATAGCCACTGATGCCCCTTCTGGCTCTACATCTGTAATCCTATGATCGTAGATGTTCTTTGAAAGCCCTTCCATCTTAAAAGCCATGATTTTCCGATACATATTTTGGTCACAACTTTCAGTGACTGTCTATGAAGACATAGGGAGTACCAATCTGTGTCAGTGGAGGAAATGCCAATACTGACAAAACCACCGGTCACTGAAAACGTTTCTTCTTCACCTGAAGCCTGGGGTCCTATATAGAAGTTAACTGGAATCCCTCTGAGAAGTACAAGTGAAAAACAGCCACCTAAGAGTGCAGGAGTCCTGCCAACTCTTCCTCTGACTTTGGATGAGTCACCTGGCCATATACTTTCTCCATCTGCATCAAAATGCATCTACTCTTCTTCCATACAGAACTTCCTTACAGAACTTTCTTCCAATACATCTTAATAAGTGCCCATAAAGTGCTTAGATCATATGACCACCCTTCTAACTGTAAAAATATGATACAAGATAACCATAACTCTTAGACTTGGAGAAAATAATCTAGTTTATCTGTGAGTTAGGTAAGAAAACAGAGGTTCAAGAGTTTAGGTTACTTGCTTAGTCACCTGCAGACCTCTGGAGTCTGTTTGGGAACTTGACAAATCCAGAATTGTAACATACTTAAGTGTCCTTTCCATTACACATATTGCCTGTTCAGAAACAATTGCATAGAAAGTTTAACTCTGACCAACTTAATAATTTGGGAATTTTGATGATAATGTGAGCAGAACAAATAGAAGCAGGTCCATAGTCTTAAGTTTTGTTATTCCCAAAATCAGTCTGTTGGTTTTTGGAGAGACCTTGTATAAGTTTTGGAATTTTTTTTTAAGTTATCATTGCCATAAATCAAGGTAAGACTTATTATATTATTAATTTAAAATGCATTCAAAATTGAATTAAACAAGATCTATTCCTTTTTCACACAGAATTCTTATGGATATCAAGGAAAGTATAATTTCATCAGTGTATACTGATGTCAATTAAACCCAGCTACAATTTCACAAATTAATCTGGAAAGTTGCCTGAGGCTTATGGAGGTTAAATGATTTTGCCTATGATCTTTCAGTATCAGAGCAGAATTTGAACCCAGACCTTCTTGGTGTCAAGTCCAGCCTTTTAAACCCATGGAAGTACACTATAGAATATATAATAGGATAATAATTATTATTATGCCTCCCAAGTGCTCCCTTTATTTCAATTATGTGCCTATAGGATAATGATTATTATTATACCTTCCAAGTGCTCCCTTTATTTCAATTATGTGCTTCATATTTATATAATACTTCAGAGTTTTACAAAGGGCTTCTCTCACAACAACCCCATAAAAGTTGATAGCACAAATACTACCATTGCCCCTTGACAGAATACAAAACTGAAAGATTAAGTTATTGTCCCAAGGTCACACAGTTAGATCTGAGTCTTTTGATCACAAAACCATCAGCTTTTCCACTACTCAACACTGCCTCCCAAGATACCCAACACATTGCAAGCCACAAGAATTAGTTGTTGTTGTTGTTGTTGTTACTTAGCTTCAAGAATAAAATAAATATCTGAAGCTAATTGGACTCAAAGTATGATGAGTGAAGAAAGGAATAAACAAATTTCTTCTGATCTACTTTCACCATTTCCCAGCTGATTTCATTGTTGTTGAGTTGTTTCAGTTCTGTCCAACTCTTTGTGACCCTATTTTTGTTTTTTTTTAGTAAAAATATTGGAATGGTTTGTCATTTCCTTCTCCAGCCCATTTTAGAGATGAGGAACAGAGGTGAACAGAGTTGATTTGCCCAGGATTATAGAGCTAGTAAGTATTTGAGGCAGAATTTGAACTCATCAAGATGAGTCTTCCTGATTCAAAGCCCAGTGGTCTATCCACTGTTGCACCTAGCTGCCCTTGGTTCCCCCTATAGAAGTAAATAAACACACAATCTATACTGTGTTCAGTTATATCTCCGTTCCATGCATTCTTTTGGAGTTGCCTGTGGTTTTGTATCTGATACAGACTTATTGATACTGTTCATTCATTCACTCTGATCATTCAGCAAGCATCAGGTGGCTACTGTGTGGCTGACCCTGTACTAGGCTGTTGTACAGGTTTGGGTAACACAAACACAAAATAAATTAAAAAGAAAAACAAACAGAAGAAATGGTTATCTTCAAGAAGCCTATACCTCTGAACAAAGTAAACTTAGAAGGAACCACTTGAGAACTGCATAAGCATGTGAGAGATAATGATGTCAGGAGTACATCTTATATTTGAATGAATATTTCATCTTTCTCCTCGCCCTTGGCTACAACTTCAACTTCCTGATAAGTTTTTGTGGGGTAGGCATTTGGAGACTGTGGCTAACAGTTATGATTTGGTACTTTCTGTTGTTGTTAGCATGGCATGTTAGATCAAAACTGATCTTCCAACTGAAGACTCTAATTATATCTTGATAAAGATCTGGCAATTCAATGAGAAGGAAATTTTAAGTGTTGCCAGGATACAGATGACTGGGTTATAGGGAAGGATTTGCTTGCAGAATACTAATATGAATGGGGCCATTCAGCATTCTTATCTAGACTTTTCCAATGGACTCTAGGAGTATGGATAGTTGAGGGCTTATTTCTCTACTATTATTCTAAAAAGACAATTAAAGACTTAAGTGGAGATTTATGAAGTAAAAGATGACATGTTCCTCAAGAGCAGGACCATTTGTCTTTCTGTTTGGTACACAGTGAAAATCAAGGGGTCCTCTAATAAAAATAAGTGTTATTTCCTAGAAATCTGATGGGAAGGGATGGAGAAGAGGAAGTAAACCAATTCTGATTTCTTCTATCCTCTCCCATTCCCCATTGTTGTGAATGACGATGAGGATGAGATGTCTTTGAAGTTTTGTTACTGTTTTGGTTTGGGAGATGTGCATGATGTTTTCAATATATTTTACTATTTAAAAAATATCAAGAGTGTGGGAAGTTGTTCAACTTCTTCCCTTGTCATAGACATTTTTTTTTAAGCAATTGGGGGTAAGTAACTTGCTCAAAGTTACACGGCTAGTCATTATTTATGCGTGGGTGCTCATTTTCTGAGGCCGGATCTGATCTAGGGTCATCCCAACTCCGAGGCCGACGCTCTTACTCACTGCGCCACCTAGCCGCCCCTTTAGGGCAATTGGGGTTAAGTAACTTGCCCAAGGTCACACGGCTAAGTTTTTCTTTGTGTGGATTAAGTGTCTGAGGCCGGATCCGAACTCAGGTCCTTCTGACTCCAGGGCTGGTGCTCTATTCACTGCGCCACCTAGCCGCCCCTGTCATAGACATTTTTTCCTGCTTTTCTAATATACTTCAACTTCCTTCTTTCCTTCCTTCCTTCTTTACTTCTTTGTCTTTTTTCTTTCCCTTCTTCCTTTTCTTTATAAACAATTGGGGCTAAGTAACTTGCTCAAGGCTACATGGCCAGTCATTTATTTATGTGTGAGTGCTCATTTTCTGAGGCTGGGACTGATCCCAGGTACATCCCAACTCTGGGGCCAATGCTCTTACTCACTGCGTCACCTAGCTGCCCCTTCCTTTTCTTCTTTCTTCCCTCATTTCTTCCTTCCCTCCTTCATTCCTTCCTTCTTTCCTCTTTTTCCTCCTTTCTTCCCTTTTTCCTCCCTTCCTTCACCCCACCATCCACCTATCTGGCCATCTATTTAACATTTATCAGTTATCTACTTTATAAAAAGCATTTCACTAGTAATTATGGGATAGATAAAGAAGGAAAATACATGATTCCTACCCTCAAGAAGCTCACAGGTTAGTTTGGGAATTAATGTGCACCTGCACATAAAACTGTCAAATCATAATATGAATCAGTATTGCTAAAGTGACCCCTTCTTCCTCTAATTTCTGTAGCACTTTGGACCTCTCTTGGTGGCTCTTAACATATTCTACCTTACATGTATTCCTGTTTTATCCATCATTTTAAATTATAAATTTTTGAGATGGTTTCTTAGTCATCGCTATATATTCTTTGTTCTACTTATCCTCTCTATGCAACAGCGAAATCAGCTGTGAAAAAGTAGAGTGTGCATGTGTCAGATTACCCTTAACCTGCCCTTCCTTCTCTGTCATAAGCCCTAGCATGTTCCTTCTACCATTCTTACCATTTCTACTTCAATAACTGTTTCTTTCTTATTGGTCAGAATCTGGTCCAGTATTCTATACCCATTATCACTTCCTATAATCCATGAAAGATGAAATTATTAGCAAAGCCAGAATTTCTCAGCTGTTGTTCTTTTTAGCAGAGAGAGTCCTCCATTAGATGTTTGAATAATTTCATTCCTCCCATCACTACTATAACTTGCCTCTATGATGGTTTTGTGATTTGTCTCCCACAGTCATTATTGAGCTCCTCCTTCTAGCTTGGCAGTTTCACCCCAATATCACTTCTATTCCTACCATTGATCCTCATGAAAATAATATCCAGTATGCTTTGATATTCTAGTTCATAGTTTCACACAAGAATATGTCTTATTGATAGACCAACTCCACTGCCACTTTTGAATAAGGCTTGTTTCCCTTCCTTTTTTTCCTTTTTTTTGCTTTCTTTTTTTTTGGAGGGCAATTGGGGTTAAGTGACTTGCCCAAAGTCACATTGCTAGTAAATGTATCAAGTGTCTGAGGCTGGATTTGAGCTCAGGTCCTCTTGACTCCAGGGCCGGTGCTCTATTCACTGCACCACCTAGCCACCACTCTTTCTTTCTTTCTTTCTCTTTCTTTCTTTCTTTCTTTCTTTCTTTCTTTCTTTCTTTCTCTCTCTCTTTCTTTCTTTCTGTATAATCATATCAGAGGGCAGCTAGCTAGGTGACATAGTGGACAAAGTGCAGGGCTTAGAGTCTGGAAGGCTCATCTTCTTGAGTTCAAATCTGCCTTCAGACACTTAATAGGTATGTGACCGTGGGCAAGTCACTTACCCTGCTTGTCTCAGTTTTCCCTTCTGTAAAATGCGCTGGAGAAGGAAATGGCCAACCACTCTATTATCTTTTCCAAGAAAACCACAAAAGGGGTCATAGAGAGTTATACATGACTGAGAATGACTAAACAACAAAAATAGATCAGAGGAAATTCAATAAGTAAGCAAAAACAAAATATTAAGAAAATAATGCTGTCTAGGAATATGTAAGCTTGTTAGGTAAATGGAAAGAAGAGACTCATAAGATCTGGTGATTATAAAAATAGGAGAGGAAGGGGAAAGAAAGGGAATAAGTATTTCTATAGGGACAAATAATGTGCCAGGCACACTAAGCACTTTTACAAATATAATCTCATTAGATCTTCACAAGAACCTGGAAGGTAGGTGCTATTGTTGTCCCCATTTTGCAGCCGAGGAAATTGAGATAAACAGAGGTTAAGTACCTCCCATGGTCACATGGGCACAGCTTGCCCACAGCTAGTAAGTGTCTGAGGTTGTATTTGAACTCAGGTCTTTCTGACTACAGGCCCAGAGCTATATCTATCTGCTGTACCACCAGTGGAGAAGGTTGTTGGTATTTAACATGCATGGATTTAGTCATATCATTTCTCTGTTCCAAAACCTTCAGTGGCTCCCTATTACCTCTGAGTAAATTTCAAGTTTCTTTGCCTGGCATTTGAGGCCCTCCACAATATTTTTTCACAGTGCCTTTCTGGTCTTATTTCATATTGCACTCCTTCATTTATTCCATGCTCCAACCAAAATGAAACCCTATCCACCCTCAAAATTTGTACTACACTTAACTGACTTTGCTCACACTATTTCCTTTGCTTGAATTCTCTTCCTTCCCCTATTTGCCTATGGGACTCCTATTCATTTAAAAAAGTTCAACCAGTTTTTTTTTCTCCATGAAGCTTTTCCTGAAATTTGCTTCCTTTGACCTCAGACCTCACACCTATCACTTTGCTTTGTATCCTTCAAATACACTTAGCATGTAATGTTGTATATTGTATTTCTTTTATCTTCCTCTTAGTCCATAAACTGCATGAAGGCAGAGACTATGTCTAATCTAAATTTTTATCTCTCCCAGTGCCTTACACAGAGAGTGCTGAGTAAATGAATTCTGTTTTTGTTAGTAAGTGAAGATAAGCAGGAATTGATGTTCTTTAGAACCTCCTTTTCCCCATGTCTTGTAACATGAGTGATTGATCTCTCTGCCTGCTCTCCTAAACTCTGTTAACTTAAACTTATCTGCGCATACTTTCCTTCACGGATATCCCTGGACCTTTCTCAGGTCTTCTTTCCACCTTCTCTTCTGTCTAGTCAAATTCTTGGTCCTGATCCTCTTAGCTTCCCTCTTCCTGGCACTATCAAAATCTGCAAATGATAGAATTTGGCACAGGTCTCATTGTGTATGCAGCCAATAAATAGTTTCTGAATTTAATTTAATTGAATCCTCTTGCTTAGTTAAAATAAATCTCACCAAACATTGATAGAAAGTATCATTTTTAAACTTAAAAATAATCAACTTTTTCGATGAGTCCTACCAAACCAAAACAATCCTCCAAATCTGTAATCTTTTCCTTCCTTTCTTCCTTCCTTCTATCGATCCTTTCTTTTCTTTCACTCTCTCTCCTCCTTCTTCCCTTCCTCTCTCTCTCCTTTTTACCTCCTTTCTTCCTTTCTTTTCTTTCACTCTTTTCCCCACCCTCCTTCCTTTTCTTTTTTCTTTCCTTCCCTGTTTCCTTTTTTCCCCTGTTCTCCTAAAAAAAAAAGCCTTATCTCTTTGCTGAGTGGTACATAAGATTTGACCTGCTCCTTTTCCAACCTGCATTGATTCAGCTCTCCTTAGGTGGCCTGGTGGCCCCCTGCTCTTTGGGGGTTTGCCATATTGACACCAGATTTAATTAGACACCCAATTGGCTTTAGCCCTACTGCAACTCAGAACTCCCATCCCAATTCCCAATCCATCAGCCTCAGTGTCCCAAAAAAAACAGGGACTACAAGTGTTTGCCACCATTCCCAGATAATAAATTAATTTCTAAAAGAGGCCCCTGATGTTTTTATTGTTCACATTATGGACTATTAACCTTAGGTCAATGACTTGAATGCAGTCCAGTAGTCATTAGTAATTACCATGATTGTAATGTCTATTGGGTTGGACAACCCAAAAGGATACAATCCTTATATGGAATTTCCACAAAAACATTACCACAAATGACAGTAGTTTTCCACAAGTTATCTTCTGCATGAATAGTCAATATCTTAATAAAATCATGGTCCCTTGAGGTCAAGCCTGAGATAGTTGGTGGGGGTAGGGAGATGGAGAGGCTAACATGTTCAAGATGGCCTCTTCCCCTAAATAAAGGAAGATATTTCGACAGAAGGATGAAGGTGGGTAATAAATACAGCAGAGGGAATAAATACAGTACTCAAAAAAAGCTATTGGTTTAAAGAAGAAAGTAATTTCTTGGAATATTGATTGAAACTGAACTTTAAATAAGATGAGACTTCTCAAGATATATGCAGACTAGACGATAGCACCCTCCCACCCATCCCAGTCTATCTACAAGCACCTACATCCAAGGTACACAATAATCTCTAAAGTGGTCTAAATCTGTGACGCCATGTTCTGCCATGGCATTGTTTTTAGTATCTGATAAAATAAACAGAAGAGACCCCATGGTGGCATATAAAAGGTAATATGAACTTAGTTAAATGGGCCTCCTTTTTCAATTGTTTTGATAGAATCTACATGTCAAATTATGGAGAGAAAAAAAAGTTTTCAGTGATATCTTAAAGGAATTTATTGTCATTTGGGTTGACCAAATGGACCAGTTGTTTGGGCATTATGTAGATGTAGCTAGAAACTTTTCTTTCTTTGCTAGGTAATCAGCTATAGAAGTAATCTGGTGTATTATAAAGTAACTTTAGGGATGTCTCTTGAACCCCAGAAAGGAGACCCTGTATGCAACATGGCCACTGTGATAACATTGTGATGTATTACTCCATATAACTCCATGTAACTCCAGTGTAACCCCCTTCTCTCCCTCCTCTCCCTGCATCTATCCTTCATCCCGTTTCAGGTGTGTAAAGTAGCCCATTCCTTTTCCTGTATTTCTTGTTCTCATGTCAAGATAGTCTGTGTTGGCATCATTGAGCTGGTGAAGCTCTGTATTATGACTCTCCAAAGTGAATAAATCTGGAGCTGGCCACCAGCAGTTTGGTTGAGAGAGAGCTAGGGCAATACCAGTATACTTGTTATGTCTGCTTTGGGAGAGATCTCTGTGCAAGAAGGAAACAATAAAGTATCTATTGTTCTCCATTTTAGAAACTGTGTGTTTGTTCTGAGGGAAAGGGGGGACATGGTGTTTTTGACTTTGAGCTTCTTCAGGACCTGTTGGCATGGCATAGAGTGAGATTTGGTGAAAGATGTGTACAGAAAGATTCCTTGCCCAGGGCCCTGTGGGACATATTGGAAGTAGAAAGGACAGTTACAGTAAAATGGACAGATAAAGACAGAAACTTAGAGATAGAAACAATAGAGACACAGAAAGATAAAGAGACAGCAATAAGAGAGAGACAAAGAAAAGCAAGAGAGGAGATACAGAGAAGAAATAGAAAGAGAAGAAACAAAGACAAAGGAAGATAAGAGAGAAGGAAAGAGAAGACAGGAGAGAAACAGAATAAATGTAGAGGTGGTCTTAGTAAATGTTTGTTGTATACATATGCTTGCACATTTACATGAATATATGAAAACCTTTAACACATTTCTATAAATAAGCTCACTTAAAATACAGATTAATTTACCTTTTAAAATAATTATAGCTAGAATTAAATAGCATTTTAAGGTTTGTAAAACCATATTGCTTTAACTGTCCTCATGACAACTCTGGAAGGAAGATATGATTTTTTTTTTTACAAATGAGGAAACTGAGACTCAGGAAGATTAAGTGACTTGCCTATGATGAAACAGTGTAAGTATTGGAAGAGAGTTCTGACCCCAGTTATCTCCTGACTCCAAGTTTAATATTCTTCCCACTATACCACACTAGTTCTTGTCAAAGCAAAAACATAGTTAATATTTCACATAAAAATTGGGGACTTATTTGAAAGATACTTTTAAAAGGACAAAGACATTTTTTTACCCTTCATTAATATCATACCTGTATTAATGCTATAGTAAAATCACATTAATTCAGTTTTGATCAATTCAGAATTTACAAATATTTGAATAAGAGTTGAGCTGGTTTCCCTTTGAACTTATATTTAAAAGGAGGGTTTACCTAGCAATCTAAAAATGTAAACAGATTGAGAAGAAAATATTTACCTATTAAGAGAACAAACTATTTTCAAGAGGTTTGGAAACATCCATTTGTATGTAGTAGAATTGCAGTGTAAGCAGAGGCCAGTACAGCATTATCTGTTCATTAAAGGAGAATATGTACTTAGCAAACTTTTGTAAGCCCATCCATCCATCCATCCATCCATCCATCCATCCATCCATCCACCCACCCATCCATCCATCCATCCATCCATCCACCCACCCACCCACCCACCCATCCATCCATCCACCCACCCATCCATCCATCCATCCATCCATCCATCCATCCATCCATCCATCCCTCCACCCTTCCATTCATCTGTTCACTCAAAAGTTACTTATTGAGTCCATATGTTTCCAGTGGCATTGCACATTACGTACAAAGAGCCGTAAGACTTGATCCTTGACTCCAAAGGCATACATTATAGTTAGGGAGAGACCTGGAAGGTGCTTTACAAACTTTAAAGTGCTATATAAATGAGTTACTATTGTAGACACAAAAATTTAAATAACAATATAAGAGATATTGTGAAATGGGGTAGACAGCACTGTGAGTTCAGAAAGAAAGAGCAATATGGGTTCTATAGAGTTGTTTGGGAAGGTTTTTATGGAGAAAGTGGGGTTTAAGTGGCTGAACGGGGTAGGGTAGGAGAAGATGGGAGGAAAAGTATCTCCAGAAGGTCCATAATAGAAGATCCAGGAACAATAATGATGATTTACATTGTACAGCTGTTCAGGGTTTATAAAGAACTGTCTTCAAAACAATGATGTGACGCATGTAGTCTAAGTATTGTCTCCTATTTATAAGAGAAAATCAGAGTGCAGGGGGTAGAGTGATTTGCCCAAGGACACATAACTACCTAGAGATTGTACTAAAGTTTAGAACCCAAAAGGGAACTCACAGGTCATCTAATTCAGGTCTTTCATTTTAAAAGTGAGAAAACTGAGGCCTGGAAAGATGAAGTTACTTGTATATAGTCCAACAGGAAGCAAGTGACATAGATGTCATTTGAGCCCAGGTTCTTGACTCCGTAGGAGCACACTTTCCAGTGCACTAAGACAAGACAGTTGACACTCACCAAGGTAGAGAGTGTAGAAAGGAAAGGACTGGGAACAATGTTGCTGTTCAGACATTTCAGTGGTGTCCAACTTTTTTTTCTTTTTGCAGGGGGGGAAGGCAGGGCAATTGGGGTTAAGTGACTTGCCCAAGGTCACATGGCTAGTGTTAAGTATCTGAGGCTGGATTTGAACTCAGGTCCTCCTGATTCCAAGGTTGGTGCTCTATTCACAAGTGTCACCTAGCTGCTCCAAGTGTCTAGCTTTTCATGACCCCATTTGGGGTTTTCTTTGCAAAGATACTGGAGTGGTTTGCTGTTCCTTCTCTTTTTTTGTTTGCTTTTTGGAGGGGGGAAGTTAAGTGACTTGCCCAAGGTCACGTGGCTAGTTTTTGTGTGTGTGTTAAGTGTCTGAAGCCATAGGGCCCTTGCTCTATTTACTTTGCCACCTAGCTGCCCCATTCCTTCTCTAGCTCATTTTACAGATGAGGAAACTGAGGCAAACATGTTTAAGTCACTTGCAAACAGGTTTGAGTCACTCAGAGTCACAATGCAATATTTACAGCACCTACTGTGACTATAAATTTTCCTGCATGGTGCTCAATCACAAAATATAGCAGACTCTCCATATAGAAGATAGAAGTGAAACATTTATTCAAACACCAGAAAACCAAATCACAAAACCTACAAACTGATACCATCACGGTAGCAAAGAAGTTAATAAGCCATAACAACACAGAGAATCACAGCATCCATTAGCCTTCCCACAAACCAATATAAGATCAATATTTACTCATAAAGCTGACTAACTCCTTGGCTGAGCATCTTCTCTCTCCCACCCACTCTGTCTCTGACTCCCAGCTTCCTGTGGGCTCTGCTTCACCCTTCAACAAATTCTTCCCACCTCAGGCTCCCTGTTATTACATTCAGATTATCAGAGGGCAGAGTTTATCTTCAAATCAGGGAAGGTCTTCAAATTTCCATTACCATTACAGTCATATAACTAGGAAGTGTCTGAGGCCAGATTTGAACTCAGGAAGATGGGTCTTCCTGACTCCAAACCCAGTGCTCCAGCCACTGCACCACTTATAGGCAACCTTAAAGAGAACAATTTAGAGTGATGGGGACAAAGGTTGTTTTGCAAAATGTTAAAGATTCGTTGAATGGTGAAGAAATAGATATAAAGTTGAGAAAAGACTTGGGATCATTTGAAATAATAATGAAACTATTTTCACATGTAGAATGTGAAACATTTTTGGAAATGACCATTGTTGAGATTTTGTTTTGCTTGACTGTGCCTCAAAAACTTTAAAACAAGAAAAGAAATATTTTTTCAAACCTACTTTGCTGATAACCTCATCCTTAGGATGCTTCCTCTCTTAAAAGTAATTCCTTGCTTGTTTAGGCTGCTGATGATTTGTTTTTTGTCTATATTAATACTTAGATGTGAATATATAGGTCTGGGGGCCATATTGCATTTCTGGCTGCTTCATAAATGGAATATTAAGGCCTATGTGAATGTCCTTCACAATATATCAAAAACAGAGATCTGTGATTCCACTAGTTTCATTTTTCTCCTGCCTGGCAAATGCAGATGGACAGCCCTCTCTCTATCTGTAGTGTCAGCAGTCTCTATGATATATTGTTGCTAAAGAAAAAAGTTCATCACCTGGTGTCCAACCTGCCAGAAAACTTGCTCTCCCATCATTAATGCAGAGTCAGAATCTCCCTTCAGTGTGCTTCCTTTTTTCCCTGCATCCTTCTTATGATTTTTACAAAGAAAGCACCTTGCAGAACTTTGTACTTTGTAGAAACACTTAGAAAACTGAAGGGGGACTGAACCTAAGGTTTCACTAATATAGGGAACTGACAGATAAGGAAATGTTCTTCACCAATTCCTGTCAGTACTTTCTCTGTAATCTATAGTATGGAGAGTTAGCCTGGGGGCACTGATTTACCTAATATGTGTCTGAGGGAGGACTCAAATTCTGGTCTTCCCGCTTCAAGTCTGGCCCTCTATGCATTATACTACACTGCACTATATAAATATCTGTCAATTGTCTAATGTGACTGTAGAGCACCAAGGTTAATTGCCACAAGTCACACTACAATCTGATTGGTCACTTTCTTGTCACACTCTTTTATCTTTGCTTCTAAGGCCAAAGATTAATCAAAGTAATCCAGTGGGCAGCAGTTTTTATAGTAGAGAGAATCAATCAACCAATAAACTTTTATTGAGTTCCTGCTGTGTACTAGGCATTATGGTAGTGAATGAATGAATGAATGAATGAATGAATGAATGAATGAATGAATGAAAAAGTGTTTTTATGGGACAACAAGATGGTACAGTGATTAGAGCACCAGCTCTGGAGTCAGGAGGACCTGAGTTTAAATCTGGCCTCAGCCATTTGACACTTATTAGTTGTGTGACCTTGGGCAAGTCACTAAATCCCAACTGCCTCACACACACACAAAAAAGCATTTTTTTAAAGCTCTTACTATGCAGTCAACACTGGAGGTACAAATAGGAAAAGTCAGAAAGTTCCTGTTCTCAAGGAGCTCACGTTCTAATTGGAGGAGACAGCACATAAAAGACCATTCAGCTGCAGAGTTAATGGAATAAAGACCTGGGTGGACAGAAAGGCCCTGAAGTCTGCAGAAACCCATGTCTTAGATGCTGTATCCTTCAAGGTGTGTCTGACACAGCAGGGGCTCTTAGTTTGTCCAAGGCTTTTAGAGTTGAGACCTAAAGTGCAGTATGAAGGGTTTAGATTCAATGACCTCTAAGGTCAACTATAAATCTGTGATCATATGGAACTTTCCCTTTCTTCTCTTTTTCACCACTTCTTCCTTCCCCTCCTCCATTTTTTGCTGAAGCAATTTAAAAATGAGATTGACTTAATGCTGGCAGGAGTGAGGAAGGGTTAAGGGGTGAAAAGATCAAGGGGAGGAATGGAGAGAATCTGTTTATTTTGGAATTTAAAAAATTATCTTGAATTATCTTCTATTTATCTAAGAGGTATCTGGGATTGTTTTGTAGCCTTTCAAGTGTGAAGCCAGATGATCTCTGGGTAGTTCATTTAAACCAAACCTTGGTTATGACACATCAAGAGAGAGTACACTATGAAGGCTGCTACTTTGCCACACACTGACAGGCCTGGGGAAACTGGGGGAAGGTGGAGTGAGGAAGGGGCCTTCTGACTAAGCTACAGTGACCTTGCAGAGTTCCCTTCAGAGACTCCTAGGTTCAGAGAAGGCTATTTTGTTCTCCTGTTCCCTCTTTGCACCAGCCCTTGTGTTTGATCTCTGGACCAGTTTGTCATAGGCCCTCAGAGCAGGAGTTTTTGAGCCTCTCAGAGATCAAAGGCCTTCCAACAGAGTTGTGTGGGCTTCTTGGCTCTGTTCTCTAACAAAGCAAATCCAGCCACTCCAAGGGAACGTGGCAAAGATCACAAGACAGAACAAATGAGGGAGGGAACTCCCAGTTTTCTCAGTATTGCTGCATGAGGAACAGATGGGTAGGAGAGTCAGAAAGTTTTGTTTCTCTTAAAAACACTGAAATTGAAGAATGCACAGACCCAGGAAGAATTTTAGTTATTTATTTAGTGAGTCACCCAAACCATAGGGCACCAGGGCCTTTATTCAGATTTCTTACCAGATATGCCCAAAAGTACACCAAAAGCCTAGGGTGAATAATAAATCCTTTCAGGATATATTTTACATACATATATATATATATACACATATATGTTTATATTTATAATACATATATTAATTTATAAATGCCATCTTTATCCTTTAGTCATCATCAAAAAGTACTTATTAAATGGGGATCTGCCTATTGTCAACAACAGATATTATGGAACTGCTATAATGTGTCTGATGTTACATATATAAAGTCGGTTAAAAAAAAACATGGTCCATATGCTTTGCAAAGTGAATTAGTAGACAATCCATTTCCTTTGAGAGCTTAGATTATAAAGGGAATAAGCAACTTCTGGCACCTGTGAGATAATTTTTCTGTGGCTTAGAACCCACACTGTAGTCAGCCCTAGGCAACATTTTGAGTGGCTGGAGATTTCTTTTGGTTGAGCCCTCTCTCTCATTTCCTCCTCCTCCTGCACCTCTTCTCTTTTCTGTGTCCTCTTCATGCTAATCCCTGCTGATAAGTAAGTGCAGAACCTGATAGAGAGCTCAGGGATGGAGTAGAAGGGGAGAAAGAGAAGACGCCTGATTCTTCCTACCAACCTTCAATCGCCATGCCAGGGCCCAGGCTGAGATTCACAGGAGGTTTTACTCAAGTATCTGTCTTTGTGTCTGCTAGGTTCTGTAGATTACAAGTACAAAGAGAGAAACAATCCCTTCCGGCAAGAATTTACATTCTAGTGAGGGAAATTACAAGTGTCTGTGTGTGTCTGTGTGCGTGTGTGTGTGCGCGCATGAACATGCATTGTGTGTGCTTGTGTGTGCACAGAGCTATATGCCCATACAGACATATATACATTCATGTATGTTTATCTATATAGATATAGATATGGAGAGTGAGTGAGAGAGAAAACAAATAGAAAGAGAACAAATGCAAAGTACTTTGCATATGGCTGATAATGTTCATCCTTTCTCATCCACAAAAACAGTTACCAATATCTCGGCTATGTTCCCTTCTCTCCCTGTCTCCCCTTAGAGTGAGGAAATGAGCATTTAGCAAGACGCTGCTTCAGAAACGCTGGTGATCCCTCATCTAAAACCAAAATGATTAGAAAACTTGAATATGGTTATTCTAGGTACTTGAGCTCCTACTCTCACCTTAATCCAGCGAGTATTCCTTAAACACTTATCATGTGCTTGCAACAAAACCATATGCTCTCCCAAGCATATGTCAACAATTGGTTGTTGATGTCCTTCCTTCTCACAGAGGACCAAAATGACATCACTAGGCTAGAGTCAAGTTTCAGTGTGTCTGACTGTGGCTGATCAGACCAATAGAGCTCAGAATGCTCTACCACAGGTTGGACACAAATAGTCTTTGGGGTAAATACTCCAAATTTGCTCATCCTGTATGTCCTTTGAGTTGTCTCAGTTGATCATAGAACATAGCACCTTCTCTGATGTGGGCACACCGTGCTAGTGGTTCTGTGCCAGTGTCTCCCATGTCACACAATCAATTCCAAAGTTCTTAAAGAGAGACCTCGAGAGTGTCCCTGTATGGCTTCTTCTGACCACCATGTGAATGCTTGCCCTGCATGAGTTCTCTATATAATAGTCTTTTTGGCAAGCATACAATTTTGCATTCAAACAACATGACCAGCCCCTCAGAGTTGCACTTTCTGAAGCAGAGTTTGAATGCTTGGAATTTAGTTTGAGTAAGGACCCCAGTGTCTGGTACTTTATCCTGCCAGGTGATCTTCAGAATCTTCCTGACATAATTCAGATGGCAGCAGTTCAGTTTCCTGGCCTGGGGCTGGCAGCTTTCACAGGTGTACAACCATGAGGTCAGCACCACAGCTCTATAGACCTTCAGCTTGGTAGTCAGTCTAATACCTCTTCTCTCCCACACTTTCCTTTGGAGCCTCCCATACATTGAGCTGGCTCTGGTATGCTTTCCTGGTATTCTGGATAATGGACAATGCTCTCCTGCCTTCCCAGTCACCAGTGGAGTGCACCAAGGCTGTGTGCTTGCTCCCATGCTTTTTAGCATGATATTTACAGCCATGTTGTCAAATGCTTTCAATGAAAATGTACATGGCATCAAGGCCAGCTACTGCACTGATGATAAATTCTTCAACTGCAAAAGGCTATAAGCCGAGACCAAAGTGGAGGGAATGCTGGTGCATGATTTTCTGTTTGCAGGTGATTGTGTACTCAATGCAGCCTCTGAAGCTGAAGTGAAACAAAATATGGATCAATTCTCTGCTGCTTGTGCTAATTTTAGCCTAACAATTAACACCAAGAAACAGGTGCTCCATCAGCCAGCACCACACCATCTATACATGGAACCATTGGTTACAGCAAGTGGAGAAATTTCAATGCTATGAATAAGTTCATTTACCTTAATGGTATACTTTCCAGGTATGTGGGGTATGGAGATCCTAACCCAAAATTGACTACTCAGAGACTTCTCAAAGTGAAGGTAGAAAGTTTTGTTAGAATCTCGGGAGAAGTGGGTGGTCCCGTCGCTAGAACAATGCCCAGGAAAGGAGGCCACCTTACAGGAGCAGAAGCTGGGTTAAATAGACAAGGATTACCCAACCCTCCCAAACATTAACCTAATTATTACTAATGAGGCTCTAATTCTGTTAGATAACATACATAATACATGAGGTCCACTACTCAAACTCAGTAACAACCTCAGAATACTGAACCCCCTTCAGTCCAACCTAGATGTGTCCTTATCTGGGCCTAAGTGTCCCAAGGCTGCTGTCTGCTTTCTGATTGGTCAAATCCACCTGCTGCTGCCAGCTCCTTTTATTCTACATTATTTCATTTTAGTATTATCTAGGAGTTCTCTGGGAACTGGGAACCCATCTTCTTCCCAAGGCTACTGTCTGGTACTTTTTAGCAGTAGTCTTGTTTCAGCAATTCTTGCAGTTCTATAGAAACTTAACCCTTTGCTACCTGTCACACTACCATTCCTTTCCCCAAACTAAAAACACCTCTAATTTGGTCTGAATAGGTAATCCAATCAATTGTATTAATACTCAATAGCTCTTACATTACCTTGAAATATACGACTTACATATATATATGGGGAAACAATACTGAACTTAGTTACAAAATATAAGGAAGTAATAAGAATATATATATGATATTCAGAATGGGGAAACTTCACTGCAAGTCATCCCACACACAGGGATGTACACATTGGTAATGATGTTAGCAATAATACAAACATTGGTGCAGTGGATAGAGCACCAGCCCAGGAGTCAGGAGGGCCTGAGTTCAACTCCAGCCTCATATACTTGACACTTAACTAGCTGTGTGACCCTGGGCAAGTCACTTGACTATGAATGCCTCAAAAAAAAACCAATAATACAAAATCCCTTGAAAGATATACAACTTTGTTGCATAACCCTCTGATTATTAATGTTAATAAGAAATAAAACAAAGTGTGTGCTGCTGTGTGTTCAATGAGGAGTCCAAACAGAAGAGAAGCTCCTTATAGAGGGTGAGGTCCTCCAGTTTGTCTTATTTCTGGATAACATTTTCTTATTAAGCCCTGGAGCATGCCCAGTCCATGACATATATTAGTGAGTGTTTATTACATTGAAATGGGATCCATTCCAAAGGCAAGGTAAGGTGATAGATGACACACAGACTCAGTGACTTCTAAGGTCTCTTCCCACTATAAGTCTATGGTCTTTTGGGACTTTTCCTCTCCTTCTCATTCTTCTACTCTTTCCTTCTTCTCACATCTATCTGCTGAAGTAACCTAAAAGTGAGAGTGGCTTAATGCAGAGGGAACAGAGAAGAGAATCTATTTATTTTGGAAATTTTGGAAAAAATTTATCTTGAATTATCTTGAAGAGGCAATTTTTGTCTGATATCTGGAATTATTTGCAGCCTTTCAGGAAGGTCTGGGTTCAGATTACCTCAGACTGCTTGATAATTGTGTCATTATGGGCAAGTCTCTTAAATTCTCAAGAACTCAGTTTCTTTATCAGTAAAATAAAGGGGATCTCATATGATCCCATCATCAATAATCTCCCCATCCACAAAAGAGCAGATTACCTATACACAAAGGAAAAAAATAAATGGATAAAAAAAATGCCTGTTTTCCATACTATGAGCTGTCAATAGATGGACAAACAATAGAATTGGTCCATTGGTACATATATGGATAATCATTATGAATAGACAATAAAGTATGGTCAAAATTGACTAAGAAGACTGCATGTGAGAAATTGTAGGGTGCTTTTAATGACTCCAAATTCCTTATTGAAACAAAGGCCCATGTTTGTTTTTTAACCTCAGTGCTTTTCTAGTGATACTATATAACCACAAGTCATGGTTAACTAGCTGTGTGGAATGGAATACCATAGTCTAAAGAATGCTAGTTGTAAATTTACCAAAAGGTGATGAAAAAAGGTGATCTACATGGTAGATATGGATTATCATTCGGTAATTCGGTTGTGTCTAACTCTGTGATTCTGTGGGCCACAGCACACCAGGCCCTTCTGTCTCCCACTATATCTCCTGAAGTCTGTCTGTCTGTGGGGTTTTCTTGGCAAAGATACTGGTGTGGCTTGCCACTTTCTTCCCTAATGGATCACCTTGTGTCAAGACTCTCTGCCATGACCTGTCCATCTTGGTTAACCCTGCACAGCATAGTTCACAGTTTTATTGAGCTATACAATCCCTCCACTGCAACAGTGATCCAGGAAGGGAATATGGGTGGGCTATTGGATGTTATTACTTAAAAATTTTGGAGAAGTACTATTAAAGATATCAATTCACTGGAGATATTTATGACCAGGAAAGGAGGTGAGATAGTCATATAAAAATGGACAGCTTACAACATCTATGAATATCCATACATTGTCCAAATGTCTGAAAGGAAGGCTCCTTGCACATTAAGTGGGAAACTTAACACAGGATAGGACGTGGAGAAGAATCACAGAGGGGCTATGGATGGATTTTGATCTGAAGTGCTTGAGGACCCACAAGGATATGGAAGCTTGGGGTCATGCTTTCATGCATTGCAGAGTTGGAAAAAGTCTGGAAGAGGAAAGATACTCTTCCTGGAATCCTGGAGTCTTTCTCTCCTTCAGGGGACTTCTCCTCGAAGAGAGTCTGGAGCTGCTTGTATCCTCTCTTGAAGCTGGAAGTCAGAAAATTTGTCTACTTACGAATCTTGTCAATGTTTCCCCTCAAAGAGTCGCAGAGCATCTCTACCATCAATAAGGATAATCTTGTGTAAATGCCAGGCTTGAGCTTTAAATTTCAAATGAAACCAAGAGATTCATTAAAGTATCCAAGTATCATGGGTCTAGCGCTGTGCTCAGTAAAAGAAGATACAGAAAAAAATGGAACATATGGGCATTGCCTTCTAGAAACTCCTTTCCCACTTCCCTTTTAAGATCAACTCACTTAGCTTCAAGGTAGCTGGGTGGTACAGTGGGCCTGAAGTTAGAAAGACCTGAGTTCAAATTTGGCCACAGATACTAGCTGTGAGACTCTGGGCAAGCCATTTAACCCTTTTTGTCTCAGTTTCCTCATCTGTAAAAATGGGCTAGAGAAGGAAATGACAAACTGCTCTAATATATTTGCCAAGAAAACCCCAAAAGGGATCACAAAAAGTTGATCACAACTGAAAACAACTAAACAACACATGCAAAGGAAAATTTAATCAGTATAGAAAGCCATTTTTCCTGTCCATGCAACTCCATTGACTTGTTTCCGTTACCTGGCAAAAGGAGTTCATTGCTTTAGGCCGTTTGCCCTTTTTTTCTGGAGCTATATTTCTAACCAGTCTGTAATACTGTCTGGTAAGATCCCTCAATAACATCATGTTAAGAAGTTTACATACAAATCCACTGATTTTCTTAAAGAACTAAATTAAAATTTTGAAAACACTAAAGAACTTCTTAAATGGCTTTAAATTTTTAAAAGCTGGAAATGCACAATTTGAAATGGAAACATTTTGTGAAAATTACATACAAGAAAAAAGGAAGCCAAATTTACACTTAAATAACAGCAAATCTTAACCTCTAGGGGTAAGATGCTTCATGTGGAACTCTTTCTCCTTTTTGCATCTGGGCTTATTGATATCTTAATGTTTTTTACATCATATCCATTTTTGATATACACTTTCTCTACTTCCACCATCAGAGAACCTTCTCTAGTAATAAAGAAAAGTAGTCAAGCAAAACAGCCAATATAGCAACAGAGAGGTCATATTAGGCATCAGTAGTCTCCTGACTCTCTAGAACAAGAGTGCTTAATCATCTGTCTTCTGGAATCAGTATTGGTTACTGCATTTAATCCGAGTTGGCCTCCTTTTTTGTTGTTTTCATTAACATCATTTTAGTCACTGTGTCCATTTTCTCCTGGTTCTGCTTTCTTTGCTTTATATCAACACACACAAGACTTGTGTTTCTCTGATTTCCTCATATTTATATCATTTTTATTTTTCAATTAGATTCTATTATAGTCACAGGCCATAATTTGCTTTTTTTTTTTTTTTTTTTGAGGAACAACCCAGGCAATGGATAACCACTTTTTTCCAGTTTTTTGTTATCACAAAAAAGTGCCATTAGAAACACTCACACATGTACACACACGCATGCATATATGCATATGTACATGTGTGTATATGTATGTATATACCATGTGTGTACGCATGTGCATACAATTTTCCCAGAAAGTTTGGACTAATTTGCTATTCTATTAACAATGTCTAAGTGCACCTGAACACTGCCCCACCCCCTGCATGACTGACTTTTATTGTCTTTGCCAATTTAGTGGGTTAGAATGCCTCTTTCTTTGAATCTTTGAGTCACCTTCTATCGTTTGGTTTTAAACTTATTTTGCTTTTTCTTCCTGTTCTCCTCTTTTCTGCCTTTCTCTGTCACCTCATATCCCCTCCTCTCTTCTTTCACTTCTGCAGGTAGAGAGACAAAGACACGTGTGGCTCTATCCGTTGCTACTTGCTGCCTGCCCTGCCTAATCTGTGCAATGGCTTCTGTGGGGCCATGGGACTAGGCTGAGTCACCTTGTCACCTCACCAGGTGGGAGACTGAAGTTAGTTGACTTGTAGGAGAGCCCAGATTTCCTGCCTACAGGTTCAGTGCTTCAGGGAATAAAGCCTTTCCATCCAAGCCATAACTTTTACCAAGATTAGAAAATGTATTATAATCACATAGGTTTTCCAAGTAGGAAGGTCCATTAAAAATAACTAGAGCCTTTTTGGCTTAGGGACTTGTATTTATAACTCTTTTGTTGGCCCAATAAAAGGTATCACTTGTCCCCTCCCTGAGAAGACACTAATTAGGAAGTAATAATTCTCAGTAAGTGTAAGAAAGGTGGCTCCTGGTGTCTTTTATTTTTTAAGTACAAAAATAATCCATCCTAGCTTATGGCCTCAAGCAAGTTTTAAGAGAAGAACCTATTGCATAAGATACCATATCCATTACCAAATACAATTGAAAGTCATATTGCTAATTGCTTTAAGTATCTTACAATTAAACTGAGCTGAGGGCATCTGTCCAAGAGCACTGAAAAGAAATAGAAAGAGCCAAGCCTCTTTCACATGAATCCATTGACCACTAGCAATATTTCCTGAATGCCAAAGTCATTTCTAAAAGTTTTTCCAACTTTCCACTCCCATTCCTAGGAGTCAGTTGCTTAAGTCATGTTTCGCTATTGCTTGAATCCCTTTTTTTCAGTTTCAACATGACCACATTCACAAGATCATACCTGGAAGTATATGTACAAAGTTGAGGCAGGCCCTGAATTTACAATCTACTGGAGAGATGCAACTTGTTTACAGACATACAGGAAATACAGGAAAATACTCAAAATAAATATCCAGTGATGTGGAGGAAGGCACTAACTAGGGAAGTGGCACCTGATCTGAGCCTTGAAGGGACACAGTGTTTCCAGCAAGCAGAGATTGAAAAAAGAAAGCATTTCAGGTATGGGAGAGAGCCAGTGGGAAGGTAGGGAGGCAAGTGATGGAATATTGGCAATAGGAAATAAGTTAGTCAGTCTGGCTAAAATCATTGAGTATGTGATGGAGAGGGAGAGTAATGCATGATCAGCCTGAAAAGTTAGCCTGGAGCTAGATTGCAAAGAGCTGTAAATAGCAAGTAGAGAAGTTTATAATTCATTGTCAAGGTAGTAGGGAGTCACTGAAGTTTCTATTTTTTCTTTTTGGAGGGCAATTGGGGTTAAGTGACTTGCCCAAGGTCACACATCTAGTTTTTGTGTTAAGTGTCAGGCCAGACTTGAACCCAAGTCCTCCTGACTCCAGGGCTGGTGCTCTATTCAGTGCGGCACCTAGCCATCCCGTCACTGAAGTTTCTAGAGAAGATGAGTAGTAGGGTTATCCTTGTGGTTAGGAATATCAATTTGGCTGCTGTATAGCGGGCAGAGATACACAGTGTTATTGCTTATCCTTCATTCTTGAGGACCAAAGACATCACGAGTGTGATGTTGTGATGTGTGTGTGCATGTGTGTATATTGAATTTAAAGAGACAGAGCTGTGCAAAGTCATCAGCCTCACTCTCTTCTCCAGAGTAATAGAAGTCCAGGATACAATGACTTGACTTGTTGGAGAGGGGAGAGACTGAATCCTAGAAAAACAATTAGGAGACTATTGCAATAGCGCAGACAAAAAGTGGTGAGGACCTGGGCCCATGGTGCTGGCTACAGGAGTGGATATTGTAAGGATGGGGGGGAAGTGGCAGAATGAAGAGCTGAAGATGACTTCCAAGTTGGGAATCTATCTGTCAACAAACATCTATTAGACCCACTATGTGTCAGGTACTGTGCTAAGCACTGGGTATACACAAAGAACCAAAACCCATCTCTTCCTCAAGGAATTCACCCTCTCATGGAGAAGACAACAAACAAAATATGCTAAAATAGAAGAAATGGGAAATAATTAAAAGAGGAAAGGCACTAGAAATAAGGAAGTTAATAGGAGGAGTGAATTTGGAGGAAAAAATAATATGTTCCATTTTAGAAACAAAAAACATTTTCATTTTGTTTCATTTGTTTCCTTATATCAGGTACAGTTTCATTACTTTACTATTGATGCCTCATGGCCAACCAACTACATATACCACACAACTAGTTAATGATAAAATTGTGATTTGAGCCCAAGTATTTTTTTAAAGCAATTGGGGTTAAGTAATTTGCTCAAGGTTACATGGCTAGTCATTATTTATGTGTGGGTGCTCATTTTCTGAGGCTGGATTTGATCTCGGGTCATCCCAACTCCAAGGCCGGCGCTCTTACTCACTGCGCCACCTAGCCGCCCCTTTAGGGCAATTGGGGTTAAGTAACTTGCCCAAGGTTACACTGCTAGGTTTTTGTTTGTGTGGATTAAGTGTCTGAGGCCGGCTCCAAACTCAGGTCCTTCTGACTCCAGGGCTGGTGCTCTATTCACTGCGCCACCTAGCCGCCCCTTGAGCCCAAGTATTAATCCAATTTGAGATCCATGTAGGTAAACAGGAATTTGGGCTAAGTTCAAAGTAAGGTCTTCACAAAACAGCCCATCTAGACTGCAAAGGAAGAGGCTGTGAATGATCTAAAGCCAAAATGGTCTAGATCTGGGCATCAAGGACCTTCTTGGTGTAACATCAGGAAAATAGAACAGAATGGGGAAAAGAATGAAGCAAATGCATAATTTGACATCCAGAAAGAGCAAGCAACCTCTCATGGTAAAGGCATAAAAGTGGTACCCTTTCCTAGCTCAATTGCAATAGCAGAGCTTTAGCCAAGGATAGCATTTTTAAAGCATCCGTTCCAGAGGCAAGGGCAGAGTCAGGTGCCCAATACTCTGACCTAGATTTCAGCTTGGGTACAGAGGGCTTGAAACCTGGTGTGAGTATCTCATGACTTGGTGAAAAGTGAATTATTTTCAAGCCTGTGTTCTGGAGAACAGAATACCCCATGACTGCTGAAAAGCTTAATGGGCCCCTCTGGTACATCTGACCTTGGAGATGATTTAATTATCTACAATATTGTCTTTGTCTCTCTTTATTTAAACTAGTACATGACAAGTGGGTTTGCAATGGAGAGTAGCTTCCTTGGTTTGCTATCCTGTGTTTAAGTAATGAGTAATAATAATTGACTTCATGTAGAGCTTTAACACTTGCAGAGTACTTCATAAACATTATGCCATTTGTGTCTCACTGCAGCCACTGAGGTGAGTGCTACAAGAATCATTAGACCATTTGGCAGATGAGGCTCACAGAGCTTAAAATGACTTCCATAAAGTCATATATATTGTAAGTATCAGAGAGAGGATTGAACTCGAGGATTCCTGACTCCATGCTGTGTCAATGAGCTTATTGATCATTATAAATATTTTTTGTCTATTTGTTCCCTCTCCTCCATGAAAGGACTCATTCTAGCCAGATGACATTTTGCCCTTTTTTTGCCATTTGCTTGCCAAATTTTTGCCATTTTAACGCATGTGCATATAACTGGTTTTTCTGTTATGTCTGACTCTTTGTGACCCCATTTGGGGTTTTCCTGGCAGAGATATTGGAATAGTTTGCCATTTCCTTTTCCAGCTCATTTTACAAATGAGGAAACTCTGGCATGCAGGGTTAAGTGACTTGCCCAGGGTCACATAGTGAGTGTCTGAAGCCAGATTTGAACTTAGGAAGATGAGTCTTCTTGACTCCAAGCCCAGCTTTCTATCCACTCACACCTAGCTTGTCTATCTTTTTAAACAGTTTGTTAAAATAGTAGAGAGTCAGAATTGGAGGTGGGAAGACCTGAGCTGAAATCCCATCCAAGACATTTACTATGTCACCCTAAGCAGATGACCTCTCTGAACCTGCATTTCCTCTTCTGCAAGATGAGGATAATAATAACACCTACCTAATTTGTGACCATCAAATGAAATAACATATCTAAATGCTTTGCAATGATATAAATTCTGGTCATGATTACTATAAGGAATATTCATGCATCAATTTGTAATATACCTGATGCTATAGCCTACCCAGTCTTCATCTTCTGGATGTTAAAGCTAACATTTAAACAGGCTGTCCAGTTAGTGGTTCCTCTAGCTTTCCCCCCTCCCAAGTTGGGCAGTGAATACCCAGCCTTCCTCAAAATGAGGAGATCCAGATTTCTGACCTGGCTCATGACACATAAAGAATCCTAAGACTAGAAGACATCTTTTAGTTCATATTTTTGCTTCCTGAAAGATCATAATTTTACTTAAACCAAGACTCTGCTCTGTAGCAATGGAGAGTGGGCAGAGTATAACATACAGTTTGGGAAATTCGGTAGGAGGTATGCAATTTTATTAGACTCAGGGATGTGCTAGAGTTAACTCATACTAGCTTGAGAGAGCCTATTATTAAATGTTCAGTGTGAGCAGTTACACCTTGGAAATCCACAAACATCATAAATCAAGGTTTACTTTATTGCCTTGATTGTCTGGACTTAAGAAAGTGTAAATGATGTAGATAAAACTTCAGTCTGCAATGTGTTTTCAAAGAGCCAATTCTTAAGCATTAAAGGGCACACCATGATTGGCCCCACAGAAGTTTAATGTCTCACTTGGATCATGCCAGCCTCCAAGTGAGTTCCCTATCCCTTTCCCTTTGATTTACTAAGCTCCCCTTGATCTTCCCTCCCCACACACACTCATTATTTGGGCATTGTATTAGTTTTTCAGGTGTAGGACCTCACATTTTCTTGTATGTCTTAAGGGGAGTATTGGAAGGGGTGAGATGTCCAATTCGTCTGTAAGAAAGGGGAAAAGCTAATGTTATCTCAAGTCCAGACCCATATTTGATGACTGTTGGTTGGTTGGTACATTCTATAGTGGGCAGTTAGACTGCATAGTGATTAGAGTGATGGACCTAGAGTCAGGAAGATGACTCTTCCTGAGAGCAATCTGGCCTCAAACACTTACTAATTGTGTGACCCTGGGCAACTCACCTAACCCAGGTTGCCTCAGTTTCCTCTTCTGTAAAAAGAGCTGGAGAAGGAAATGGCAAATCACTCAAGTATCTTTGCCAAGAAAAATCCAAATGAGGATGCAAAGAAACAGACATGACTGAAACACAGTTACATTCTATAGTGATAAAGGAGGGGAAAGGGTGAAGAGCAAGATATGTTTGTTTGCATACTGCATGCCAGCAAATTTAAACACACCATCTCTGGGAACATGGTGGTTCTGATTGTCTGCTGGTCTCAAATCACTTAGGCTCTGATTGTGTTTGGCATCTAGAAATCTCTAAAGAGAAAATTCCTACAACCTGATTTAATAACCTACTACACTATACATTCTCTCCTTCAGTGATCTCTTCTCCTGCTATATCTACAACAATATCATTTATTCAGTACTGGCTTCTCTAAGAACCCCATTGCTCCATTTCTCATTTCTTGCTGGACAGTTCTATCTCCATTATCTTGCTAGTATCTCTGCCAAGTCATCATCTCTCCACCTACCCCTAACCAGCTGAATCCTATGTAGTCTAATTTGAAATGTCTTTTTTATCCCCACTCCCTTTCTTTCCATTTCTCTGGCAAAACTTTAATGCAGGACCTCATTATTGCTTGCTTAGCTTTCTATATTGACCCCTACTTTCAATTTCTTACCCATCTGATCACCCTTACATACTGTCAGATTAGTTTCCCTCAAGCACAGTTCTGAACATGTCTCTCTTTCTTTAAAAATCTTCTGTTTCCCTTTTCCCTGACTAAATAAAATGAGAACACTTTATCTTGACATTTGAAGCCCAAGATAATCTGACTCCATTTCCAAACTCAACTTCCATTGATACTCCTTCATGTATTTTGTTTTCAAATTCATGTTTACTGGACACACCCCATACTCTCCTGTCCCAGGGTTTCCTCATACCAGAATTTTTCTTTGAATTTATACTCTTTTTGCCTAAATCCAGTGAATCTTCAAGCCCAAACTCAATAGTTGCTTTCTCTGTGAAGTCTTATTAAAACAGAAGTGACTTTTCCTCTCTTGATATACTTTTTAAAAAGTTTTCTTTTTGTAGTAGATATTAGACAAAATTCAATAAACATGAAAAATGTCACGTATGAAGAGCAGAGAGGATTATATATAAATTTGTATATGTAACTTCTGACATATATATGTATAATTTCAGAGTAAAAACAAAAACAAAAATCTTCCCTGCTTTTATGTATCCCCTAATGAACTTCCTTCTGCTCTCTTTTGTCAATTTTTCACTGAAGCTATTTTTTTTCTTTTTTTTGCAACATTATTACTACTCCCCCCACCATCTTTCATTATCTCTGCTATCACTATTTCCCATCACCAAATACAATATTTTCCTTGTAACAAATAAAAACAATCAAGCAAAATAAATTCACACATTAGTCTGAAAATGTATGTGTCAATTTGAACCTAGAGTTTATTATCTTTCTGCCAAGAGGTGGGAAATATGAATCATCATCAGTCTTTTGGAGACATGATTGGCCCCTGCATTGATCGTAGTTCTTAAGTATTTTTTCATTAAACAAATGCTTTATTAACTTCTGGTTTTTATAATTCATTTCCACCAAATTTTGAGTTACAATTTTCCCCCCATTTTTCCCTACCCACCACCCCAGAATAGCAGTCCCACTAGATATCCCCTCATCCAATCTGCTCTCTCCCATATCTTCTCCCATACCCGCTTCGACTTTGCCATTAGGGCAAGGCGAATCTCTGGGCCCCAATGCCTGGACATCTTATGAAACATTTAATTTTAAAACTTCGATTTTCAGATCCATTCCCTTCCTCCCTTGTCACCGACTCCCTCTGAGAAGATAAGCAATTCAGCATGTGTTGTACATGTATAGGTATACAAAACATTACCATAGTAGATATATTGTAAAAGACTGCTTATATTTCCCTCCCACCCATCTCACCTCCCACCTGGTCCATTCCCTACTTTGATCCTGTCCCTCTTTGATAGTGGGTACTTCCAACCTCCCCATCCCCCAGAATGCCCTCCCCTCCATCCTCCCCCATCTCATCCCCCTTTCCCCTCCTCTCCTGCAGGGTGAGATATCCCATTTAGTATGTATGTGATTCTCTCCTTGAGCCAACTTCAATGAGAATAGGGTTTTGCCTTTTTGCCTTCCTGTTCTTCCCCTCCCCTGCAACTACTTCCCCTTGCCTCTTCTACATGAGATGGTTTACCCTACCCTGTGTCTCCCCATCCCCTCTTGCCACTTTCCTCTCTCACCTCTTGACTTCTCCCCTTAAGAATCATCCCTTCCCATCAAATTCAACCGGTGCCATCTATCCATGTATACCTGTAAACATATGCCCATATACCCTTCTTCCATTATTTTCATAATGAGAAAGGTTTCAGCAGACATAGATATTGTTTTTCCATGTAGGAATGTAAATAGTTCAACTTTGATAAGTTCCTTTTGATTTCTTTTCCTTGATTACCTTCTCAAGCATCTCTTGCTTCTTGTGTCTGAATGTCAAATTTTCTATTCAACTCTGGTTTTTTCCTCAAGGATGCTTGAAAGTCCTCTATTCCACTGAATGACCATATTTTCCCCTGAAACAAGATACTCAGTTTTGCTGGGTAGGTGACCCTTGGCTTCAATCCCAGCTCTTTTGCCCTCTAGAATATCATATTCCATGCCTTCGATCCCTCAGTGTAGAAGCTGCCAGGTCCTGGGCTATTCTGATTGTGTTTCCACAATATTGAAATTGTTTCTTCCTGGCTGCTTGGAGTATTTTCTCCTTGATCTGGGGATTCTGGAACCTGGCTATAATATTCCTGGGAGTTTTCTTTTTGGGATCTTTTTCAGGAGGTGATCTGTGGATTCTTTCAACCTCTATTTTGCTCTCTGGGTCTAAAACATCAGGGCAATTTTCCTTTAGAATTTCTTTAAGGATGATTTCTAGGTTATTTCTTTGATTGTGGCTTTCAAGTAGTCCAATAATTTTTTAATTATCTCTCCTGGATCTATTTTCCAGGTCAGTGGTTTTTCCCATGAGATATTTCACATTGCCTTCTATTCTTGCATTTGTTTGGATCTGCTTAACAGCATCTTGATTTCTCATAAAGTCACTAGCTTCCATTTGCTCCAGTCTAACTCTGAGGGAATGAATCTCCTCATTGAGCTTTTGAGATTCTTTTTCCATCTGGCAAATTCGGCTTTTTAAGGCATTCTTCTCCTCATTGCCTTTCTGAGCCTCTTTTGCCATTTGAGTTAGTCTATTTTTTAAGGTGTTATTTTGCTCAGTCAGGCTGTTGACTGTCATTTCATACTTTTCTTGCATCTTTCTCATTTCTCTTCCCAATTTTCCCCCCACTTCTCTTATCTGCTTCTTAAGGTCCTCTATGGCCTGTAGCCAGCTTGTATTTTCATTTGGGGCTTTTGGTGCAGGAGTTCTGACCTCACAGTCCTCCTCCATGCTTTGATCCTCTTTGCCCCTAAAATAGGAGTCCAATGTTGAATTTTTCTGTTTATTTTGTTCCTTTTGCCTAGGCATGTTGCCACTTAATTACTTGATTTTGGGGCTTGTTGCCACAATAGAACTCTGCCACCAGACAGGAGAGCTTCCATCCCAAACGTGGGGTCTTCACAACTTCCGCCAGTTGGGTGGCCTCTGTAAAAAATCCGCTCTGGCAGATTGGATACCCACCCCAAACTTCCCCCCCAGACCACAATCCAGATCCAGGCAGTTTAAATAAAGAGTGATTAACCCCCAGACTGATTGCTGGATCTCCCCACAGTTCGCAGACCAGGAGCTAGAGCGGCCACTGATGCTGCAAAATGGCTTCTGTGCTGAGTTTTTTCAGCAGCTTTTTGCCCCACAGGGGAGGAAGCCAACGCATTCCCCAAATACTGGTCCCAAAGTCCATAGGGCACTAACCTCTCACTTTGTCCTAGGCATATCTGTGCTGATATTTCTGGAATTGCCACAGCTGCTGGTGTTCTGGGGTCCCTCCAGCCAGCTGCTGGCCCAGCCGCCCTGGGGCTAAAACCGAGGCTCACACGGACTTGGGCTTGGCTCCCAGAGTGCTGCGCTATCGGTTCCCAGCACTGCCCGCTCTCAGAATGCTGCGCTGGCTGCTCCCTGCAGGGCTGCTAGGCTGTCCTCAGCAGGAGGTTAGCTTCTCTGTGTCGTTCTGTGGGTGCTGGGCCTCCAGAATTTGTTCAGATTCCCCTTTCACATTGTTTGGAGGTAGTGTGTGGCAGAGCACTTTGGAAGTGCTGTTTCTACTCTGCCATCTTGGCTCTGCCCCCCCAGTTCTTAAGTATTTCAAAGTTGTTTTCCTCTATAACAGAGTTGTGGAATAAGTTGTTTTTCTCATTCTGCTTATTTCATTCCTCATCAGCTCATACAAGTATTGCTGGGTTTCTCTGAATCCATCCCTTTCATAATTTCCAAGTGACACAGTCATGTTCTATTACATTCTATATCATGATTTGCTCCTAAATTGACAGATATTCACTTGGTTTCAATTCTTTGTTACAAGAAGAAGTGCTGTAAATAAATGTATACATGCAGTCTCTTTTCTTTGTCTCTGATCTCTTTGGGGTATATGCTTAATAGTAGTATCACTGGTCTAAGTGCAATCACAGTTTAGTGCCTTTGGGGGGTACAGTTACCAGTTGCTTTCCAGAAGAGTTGGACCAATTCACAGCTCTACCAACTGCAGTAGGGTGCCTATATTTCCACAACCCCCAAATAATTGTCATTTTCCTTTTTATCATCTTTGCCAATCTGATGAATGTGAGACAGAATTTCAGTTATTTTTAACTTGTACTTTTCTTAATAGTGATCTGGAGAGTTATCCCATTTGGTTATTGATAGCTTATATTTTTTTCCTTTGAGAACTACCTTTTCATGTCCTTTGACAAGTTATAAATTGGGAAATGGCTCTCACTCATATATTTGTATCAGTTTCCTATTATCTTGTATATCAGACTTTTTGTTTGTTTGTTTTTGTTTGTTTGTTTTTCATTTCACTTTTATTTGCACTCTAATGTCATATTTACTCCCGTGCCATAAGCTTTTGTTTCTTTAGTTTCTTCTGGGATATCTTTTTCTTTTGAGCAACCTCCTCTTCTGGTTTAGGAACAATTTGTTCCTTTTCAGTAAGTATCATCTCAATATGGTAAGGAGAACTCATGTATGGTTTGATTCGACTATGAGCCCTGTAAGTACATTGTCAAATTTTGGGAGCCTTGTTAATGGATATGCTCAATGACAAGAGAATCGACATCCAAACCCTTAAGTTCTGCGTTACTCTCTGCATTTTTAAGCATATGCAGCAAGAATTCAGCACTCTTTTTGGGCCACCGACCCTGTGTCCAACCCCATTGCTTAGCCTGGGCACACCTGCCATCTCTACCATTATATCGACAGAAAGGAACACACTGTTTCTTCAGTTTGACATTTTCAAATACTTGGTAGCTTTTCGGATATGCATGCCCTTGATAGCTTGGGCTGTTTCATGGGTGTTCTTGAAGTGGACCTGGAGATTTGAACCCCTTGACTTGCATGATTTTGTAGGGTTTTCTGGATCAAGAGAGTACCTCACCATTTTGAATGATTACCTAGGACGGCTCAAAGGAAAAGCTATATCAGACTTTTATTGGAGAAATTTCCTGCAGATTTTCCCCAATTATTTCCCTTCTATCTACATGAATTTTGTTTTTTTTTCCCCCAATTTTATGTAATCATAACTCTCTGTTTTGTTTTCTATAACTATCTCCATTGTTTGGTCAAGAACTTGCCCCTGTACATAGTTATGAAAAGTATCTTTTTTTGTGCTCCTCTATTTTTTAATATAGCTTCCCAGATCTAAGTCAAATATCCATTAGACATTTGTTATGAATTATTGTATGTTAGGCTAAGTCTATTTTTCCCAGACTGATTTCTAATTTTACCAAAAGTTTTTATTTTTCCAAATTAGTAAAATACAAACTATAATTGATTTCCTTGGGTTTATATGATGTTTCATTGATTTTGAGGTTTGTGTACCTATCTGTTGCATTGATCAACTTTTCTTATCTTTTAAAAAAGTTAGTATAAAGTTTTTTTTGATGATTACTGCTAAGTAGTTTAGTTTAGGACAGCTAGGTAGCACAGTGGATAGAGTGCCAGGTCTGGAGTCAGGGATACCTGAGTTAAAATCTTGCATCAGATACATACTAGCTGTGTGACCTTGGGCAAATCACTGTTTCCCGCAGTTTCCTTATCTGTAAAACAAGCTGGAAAAGGAAATGGCAAACCACTATAGTATCTTTGTCAAGAAAACCCCAAATAGGGTCACAAAGAGTCAGACATGACTGAACTTGTTACATGCTCTTCCTTCCCACTTTTTCTCCTAGAGATTCTTGATCTCATATTTCTCTGGATGAATTTTGTTCTTCTTCTTCTTATAGTCCTATAAAATACTTCTTCAAAAGTTTGATTGATATGGCATTGGATCTGAACATTCACTTAGGTGGTCTCATTTCCATTTTATTTAGCATGACACAACCATGAATGCCTCTAATTATTTTGGTCTGCCTTTATTTCTGTAAAGAGCATTTTACATATAGTTTTATTCATTCCTTTGTGTATCTTTGTAAGTAGACTACCAGAAATTTTGTATTTCCTGTAGTTATTTTACTGCATTTTCTTTCTCTTTCTGTTGTTTTTTTATTAACTTTAACACATATATGTAGGATGATGATTTTGTGGGTTCGTGTCATATTTTGCTACTTTCTTAAAGTTAGACTTTCTATTAAATATTTTTAGTTGAGTCTCTAGGGTTTTTTGAAGTAAACTATTGTGACCTCTGCAAAAAGTGATAGTTTGATTTTTTGTGCTAATTCCCTCAGTTTCTTTTTTCTTATTGCTATAGCTAGCATTTCTAGAACTATATCAAATAACACAAGTGTCAGTCTGCCTCCTTGCTTTATCCCTAATATTACTGAAAAGGGCTTTATATGTTTCCTCATAAACTTTTTGCTAAATGTTATGTTTGTGGGGCAGCTAGGTGGCACAGTGAATAGAGCACCAGCCCTGGAGTCAAGAGGACCTGAGTTCAAATGTGGCCTCAGACACTTAACACAAAAACTAGCCATGTGACCTTGGGCAAGTCACTTAACCCCAATTGCCCTCCAAAAATAAAGCAAAAAAATGTCATGTTTGCTATATGTTACCTATTATGGCAAAGCCCATTTACTTCTTTGCTTTTTTTTGGTAGGGCAATTAGGGTTAAGTGACTTGCCCAAGGTCACATGGCTAGTTTTTACTTCTTTGCTTTTTAATGTTTTTAACAGAAATAATTGCTGTATTTCTTCAAAGGTTTTTGTTGTTGTTGTTGTTGTTGTTTGTTTTTTACTGCATTTATTTATTTATTTATGCTTTTTGGAGGGCAATTGAGGTTAAGTGAATTGCCCAAGGTTACATGGCTAGTTTTTGTCTTAAGTGTCTGAGGCCGGATCCGAACTCAGGTCCTCCTGACTCCAGGGCCAGTGCTCTCTTCACTGCGCCACCTAGCCACCCCGCAAACATAACATTTAGCAAAAAGTTTATAATTTTGATTTTTATGTTCTTGTTGTTGTTTCAAGCACCTCACCCACCAGTAGTTACTAGTGTAAAGAAAGTAAAGGGGGTAGATAGTATCTCATCTAGAGCATGACTGATTATGTGTAGCCACGTACAAGATGCCCCACCTATAAGAAATATGAAGGACAATCCCCATTCCATGGGGCATGAATACCCCGGAGGGGACTGGGCCTACCCAGGTTTGGTTCATGTTTGCCTTGAGGGCTTACCTTGCTTAGGTATAAGATTAAATAAAATCATGCCACTCTGCTTACAGGCTTTCCAAATTTTCCTAATGGAAACTTGTTTTTGCCTAGGATATGATATATCTCTCCTGCATGTGGAACTTCCAAAAGGGACCAGTCTTCAAGTCAACGTCCTCTATGCCTCAGCCCATGCTAAAACAGAAGTGTGACTTCTGTCTCTCTAAAAGGATCAGCACCTCTTCCCAAATAACCACCTATACCATTGTTAGTTATATACACAAGGATTAACAGCTGCAATTTTTTTTTATTTTATCAAGGGAAATAAAATGATATCAACAAGAGTATAGTGAGTAATGCAAGAGCAGGAAGGGAATAGTTTGGATAGGAAGAAGTTGATGGCTTACACTGAAGCATTCAGGGACAGAATCAACTCCCCGTTAGTTCCTCCTCTTGAATGGAAGGGAGCAGAAGATGTGGATGAGCTACACAGTTAAGGGTGAGTAGGCATGAGAGGCAGGAGAAAGGGGAGTTCAGTGTTTTACCAACCATCTCCCTTGGCTTTGGGCAATTCCTTTGACATCTTACACATCCGATAACTTGGTCCTGTCATCATGACCTTCCAGCTGCAATGGTACAAAGCAGAAGGGAAGGGCACATCATACCAGTGTTTGACCTTCAAATGCCTTGGCTCAACCCTGCTTACTTTCAGCAAGAAGAGTAAAATCTATTCTCCCAGGTTCCTCTTCTCTGAAACCAAATTCAAAGAAGTGTCAACAGATGGCCTTTGAGTCTCCAATCTCAATAGCAGCACTTACCATCCAGGACTTATATTAATTGGCATATACCTACATATATATATATATATATATATATATATATATATATACATACATATACATATATAATGTTCATCAACAATTATTGCTGCATTGCAAGGCAATATTCTAGGAGCTCAGGAGATGAAAGACAAGACACAATCTCTGCCTTAAAGGATTTAACAGCCTAGATGGTGAGACATGATGCTCTATGTACAGGCACATAGCTAACAATGCAAGAAATCTGATAACTGCCCAACACCAGGAATAACAAATGAGTGCTAAAGAGAACAAGTAATAATAATCATTATTTGTTGTGTCTGACTCTTCATGGTATGTTTGGGGTTTTCTTGGCAGACATACTAGAGCAGTTTGCCATTTTCTTTTCCAGCTCATTTGACAAATGAGGAAACTGAGGTAAACAGGGTTAAATGACTTGCCCAGGGTCACACAGATAACAAGTGTCTGAGGTCAGATTTGAACTCGACAAGATGAGTTTTTCTTACTTCAGGCCCAGTACTCTATCCACTGCTCCACCTAGTTGCCCCCTTATCTACCATGCATAGAGCAGCATTTATCAAGAGTACTTTCCTAAAACTCCTAGTTTCTTTAAGAAAACAGAGGAACAGAGGTCTATTTACTATTCTGGTGGCTCTTCTTGCTTTGCTCACCCTATTGAGCCAGTTCTTACCAAAATAAAAGTAGCTAGTCTCATAGGGGTCAGGTGACACATTCTTTTTCTGGAGACAGCCTGATAAATGTGATAGGCTGAGAATCATTACACAGTGCTGTGAAAGAGACAGGAGCAGGAATTCAGGCTGATGGGAGGTGTGTTGTAGGTGAGAAAGCACTGGACTAAGTAAGATCTAAGAAAAACCCTGGTTCTGCTAGAAACTAATTGTGTCAAAGCTAAAGAATTCTGGGATAGAATTGACTTGAGCATCTCAAGTCTATAGCAGCACTGACAAACCAATCCATCAACAGTTATGATTCAATACCTCCTGAGTTCAAGGCACTATGTTATTTCAGGAAGATGAAGCAAAAGATACCATCTCTACTCTAAAGGTATTAACAACCTAATTGGAGAGCCATGGTCTATTCATATGGTTTGGGGCAAATCATTTCTTCTTTCTGGGCCCCAATGGTCTGCATCTGTTAAATGGGGGCAGATAGGAGTTACCTAAGTCAGGGGACTTTTCCCTAGGGTCTATAAACTTGTTTTTAATACATATTTGATAAATATTACAATATAATTGGTTTCTTTTTGTATTTCTTTTTTGTATTTTTATTTCTTTTTTATTTGATGCATTTAAAAATATTTTGAGGAGTCCATAGGCTTTAGCAACCAGACTGGCAATGAGAACCATGACCCAGAAAAGATCTAACCCCTGCTCCAAACCATTCTACCTCTTGTTTAATGTACAATTTTTAAAAAATTAAGATATTTTTATTTGTTTTGTTAAATATTTCTCAATTACGTTTGAAAATTTTGACATTCACTTTTTAAAAATTTTGAGTTTCAAATTCTCTCCCTCCTGCCTGTCCCTCCCCCACCCCTTGAGATGAGATATCAATTGTACTTAATGTCTAATTAAAACATTATCGCCAGATTGCCAGAGGAATCCTTGTCACAAAAATGGCTAAGCCCCCCCGACCTAAATGGTTTTTGAGGTCTCTCCAGTTCTAACATTCCATGTACTTCTGAAAGAAATTAAAACGGTTTTCTTTCTGTTTTGGTTGTTTGTAACTGTTTCCTCTAATCCTCCTGGGAAGAGGCCAAACAAAATGATATTTTGGCTAAGGCAAGCTGAACAAATGAGTTTGTTTTGATCCTAAAGTCATTGCTATTATTCTGGGGTTGTGAGATGACCTGTCAGGAAAGTAGCAGAATCTTGAAAATCATACATGCTTCTCTACATCAGGTTCTGGGAGGGCTTATGAACCCTTGCTGGAGGCAACTGTCATGTCCGAACATTGCATTTAGATTCAGGACACCTAAATTCAAATCCCAATTCTGCCATCTTAATGGGGTGTCACTTTGGTATTTGTCACGCCATCTCTCTTTCATAGGTAGGGCCTTCGGAGACTTCATTTTGCCCATATTGTAGAATGAGGAGATTGGATATCTTTGTGGTCTCTTCCATACGATGATCTTTGTTTATCTTTGTTTAAACATTGCTCTCTAAGAATAAAGGGGGAATTAAACAAAAGTGATGATTCCCTGAGATAACCTTGGGGCTTTTCCCTTTGACCTCAGGCCCTAGTCCCTTAGTCCCCTTTGATTTTCAGTGTGAAAAATGGCTTAAGTGGTATGGAGGATGAGACATCCTGGAAAAGGGGAGAGAGGCAAATCAAAGAATCCTATGAGTATAGAGTTGAAAGGGACTTTAATCTTATCCAGTCTAGTCCTCTACTTTACAGATAAGGAAACTGAGGCCTTAGAAGAGAGAAGTGTCTCATACAAAACCTAATAAGTGGTAGTAAGTAAGGAAGCCAGGATTAGACCTGTGTACCTTGTGGGCTTTCTCTGGGGAGGTACACATGAAAGGAAATCTATAAATTTTTAAAATGCTGAAAATCAGGGAAAGACATCAGAAAGGAATAAACCACTAAAGTTTCTTTTAGCCCATAAATATGCATACAGATGGATTCCCCCCCACCTTATTCTGTATGTATTGGAAGTGTTTCAGGTCAGAAAAGCCCATTTGGACAGCCTTTAAAAGTATTCCTCTATTACTATGGGTTTAGCACACAGATGCTTTTTCTTTATTTGAGAGCATAGTAGCAAATCTGAATGAATAGTGGCTCCACATGAAAGGAAACAAGCCAGGAATAGATAGAAAGCTGTCTGGTTCAGCTGTGGTCCTTGGGGCTTTGTGTTTTCTCCCAGACAGCAGGAGACTCTGTTGTTCCCTGTTTCACCAATGCCCCTTTCCCCTCTCTCCTCTAGAAGGCAGAGAGGAGTGGGCAAGAAGGAAAGCTGGCAGCAGTGGGTTGCCATGGTGGGAGAGGGAGCTGAGAAGGAATTGTTTGACTGGATGTAATCCCTACCCCCAGGCCCTGAACCAAAGAACTTTTGCAGAAGCAATGGAGACTCTCTGTGGGTTTCCATTTTTGCTTACTAAGCTGCTGGCCCCATAGGGTTTACTTCTGCCTATGACAGAATAGGGATCAGAGAAACAGGCTGACTGCACATATATTATTGACTATTTCAGACATTTATTAATAGATAAATGTGTTGCTGCATTCCTTGCTGCTTTCTGCCACAGTATATTAGAAAGGATGGTTTGCAGAGGGGAAGAAATCTCTTTAGTGGGGGCTGTCGTGGAGGAAGAATGGTAGAAAGAAGGGGTGGAGATACATGTGTTTGTGTCCATGTGTCTTATGAAGCTTGCAAATGCATTTAAAAAAAAAATCCTTGTCCCCTGAAGGGCTAGAAAATCAATTATTGAATTAACTTCCATATTTCATCCCTGCCCAGTCTTCATTCCCCACTTCCCATGCCCCATTTTAAATTCTTAAAAGATCTGAGATAAAGAATAAGAATGAATGGCAGAACCAGTTAGTGAATGGCAAAGGACTGTAAACCTCTGGGCAGGGAAACTTTCCAGGAAGAGAGACTAAAAATAAACAATATTATGTACTCCTCAGAGAGGGCTGCCCCTTCCTTCAATTTGATGAAGCCTTCAAAGCATCTGGGCACTCCCTCAGCCCTGGAATAAGCAATTTGCTTATGAAAGGTAGTATTCAGGAAGGACACACAGAAACAGTACTGATAGTGATTGAAAGTGGCAAGGGTTTGGTGTGTGATTGCAGTATACATTTCACTCTCTGAAATATGTGTCACTGATTTTAACCCCTTGTAAGAGCAACTAAAACTTAGTTTCTTGCTGACCTTTCTGCTGAAAATGGACTCCATCATTTTGAAATGAAGGTTGCTATTAGTTTTCTGCACAAGAAGGGCTAATTCATGTCACATATGTACACATATACATAATATATACACATCTATATATGTATATGTACACAGATACACACATACACATTTCAATGGTTTCAATGGGAATAACCACAAAATTGCTCAAGTCCAACAGAGGAACAAAATCAAATTCAGTATATATGGCATTTTTCATAGCCCTGTGAGCTATTTTCATAAAATATGGAATTTCTGAACTGGAAGATAATCTAGGATGACATTGTTTTTATACTATTTTAAATCCTGCAATTTCAGAACTAGAGGGGACTTGATAGGTTGTCTAATCCAATCCTATCATTTGAAAGATAAGGAAAGGAAATAAAAGAAAGGAAATATTACCTAGACAGGTAATGTGACTTGGAGTAAAACCAGAACTGAAACCCAGGTCTCCTGAAGTCCAGTGTAGTATTCTCTACTTTATATCACACTAACTCATTTGTTCCTGTACTTTCAGGAGGAAGCAAACAAGTGTTTAAGTACCTACTATTTTTCAGGCATTGCTAAGCACTTTAAAAATATTAAAAATTTGATTCTCACAACAACCCTGGGAGGCATTTGGGGTTATTTTTTATTTATATATACATACGTGTATATATATATATATATATATATATATGCACACACACACATATATATACACACACACACACACACATACAATGTTATATAATATGTAAATATTATAAACATATATAATATATTATATAATAGAATATATAAACATTATAAACATAGAATATATAAATTATATGTTATATAATATATAAGCATATAAATATATTATATGTAAATATATTTATATTAAATTTCTATTTTATTATATTGGCATTTTATAGTTGAGGAAACTGAGGCAAAGAGAAAGGTTACTTGACTTGCCAAGGGTCACACAACTAGTAAGCATTTGAGGCTGTATTGGAACTCAGTTCTTCCTGACTCTGGGCCTAACATTCTATTAAGCCACCTATCAGGAAATGGTTGATACTTATTTATATACAAGCTAGATGTTGTAGTGCAGAGAGTACAAGACTGAGATTCAGAAAGCTGTGAATTTAAGTCTCACCTCAGATATGTACTTTTTATTCTTTCCAGTTCTGCATAACTCTTTGTAACTCCATTTGGGGTTTTCCTAATAAATTTTTTATTTCCTTCTCCAGCTCATTTTCCAAATGAGGACACTGAATCAAACAGGATTAAGTAATCCAATTAGTCATCCAACTAGTAAGTGTCTGAGGGTGAATTTGAACTCAGGTTTTCCTGACTCTGGGCCTTGCTCTCAGCTGCCCTCAGATTGAGTGAAATTGAGCAAATCTCTGCTTGCCTCAGTTTCCACATCTGTAAAACTGGGGTAACAATAGTACCTATGTCTTGAGAATCAAAGGAGATAACATATAAAGTGCTTTTCAATCCTTAAAACACTATATAGATGCTAGCTATCATTATTTTTAAAATGCTTCAAATCTTTGCTGATTCCTTTTTTTTTTCTTTTTGGAGGGGTGAAGGCAGGGCAGTTGAGGTTAAGTGACTTGCCCAAGGTCACATGGCTAGTTTTTTGTGTTAAGTGTCTGAGGTCAGATTTGAACTCGGGTCCTCCTGACTCCAGGGCCAGTGCTCTATTTGATGCACCACCTAGCCTCCCCCTTTGCTGAATCCTTTATTGGTGATTTTCTATAAGGTGATTTAGCTCAATGTACTCCCTGGTAGAGGGAACCAGTGGTGTTGATGATCCCATGTGAATGTAGGATCTTCCATCTTCCATTCTTGGTTAGGAAAGCACTTTAGAGGATTTTTACTCATCAGCTACACCTTCCTGACTAGGCTTGATTTAAGCTAATGTTAATGTTAATTTGTACTCCTTGAGCATATACACCAGGGAGAAATGGCCCAAAAGTCTGTTAGGTATCATGGAGAGAATGACCCAGGAGACTGGTAGATGGCATGGGGAAATTGACCTAGAATTAAAACATAGGCTGCTTAATGGCTGCTCTTAAATGATCTGCTCATAAATAATCCAAAGACCAAAGGAATCAGTGCTCTGGTAACATTGGAGGAGATAACAAGGAAGAAGTAAGAAAAGTAGCAGTCTAGACTAGAGCTGTAGGGAAACCCTCTGGATCTATCAAAGTAAGTAGAGCAGAAATCTCCTTTCTTGGTCTTTGTGTCATTATTATTAGAACAAACATGCCTGACTGGACTAAGACATACTATCTTCACCTACCTGACTGCAAGCTCAACCACTGAATCATTGCTGTTAGAAAAAGAAAGGGGATGGGGGCTTGGTGTGGAGACTGAGCAGAGCTTGATGTGGTAGGGAAAGCCCATGAATGATATGGATCAATTTTAGTTAAGATGTTGCTTAGGAAATCAGATAGTCTTTCTGGGACAAGATCCATTAGTGCCTGTCTTACTGACTCCAGCAAACACATGACACCATCAAGACTGTGTAACCAGAGGACATAACTAACAAGAGAAAGCAGTAAATAGTTTCCCTTTCCTTCCTCTAACAAGAGATAAAACTGTTGTGGTAACCTGGGAGTGAAATGCACACCTGAAAATACATGATAGAAATCCATTATATAGTCTAGGCTGATGAAGAGATTTCAGTCTGAGCAGGGGTGAAGTGTTTCTTCCTAGTTAAGTGAGTTGCCCTTTTGGTTGCTAGCTCTTCTAAGCAATACAAGTGCTAGAATTCACTGGTTAGGCTCACATCATTACAGATTGTTCTAGAAAAAAAAATTATATGCTCCATACTACAACAAAGATATGAAACATTTCTTACAAGGCAGAATCTGTGGTCCCAAGGACAAATGCCTAAAAATTAATACTCCAAGGAGTTCCATAATGCTGAAATAGGGAGGGTCTGTGAAAGATCATGTCGTCCAATGCTACTACTCCTCTCCCCAAATCTCTGGACAAGAAGTTCTTTATGTCTAAAACAAATTTCTTTTGTTAAAATTTCAACCCATATCCTCTGGCTCTGTCTTTCATAGAGATGGACACCTGGCCCCTTTTCAGCTTCACTGGGACCTCCCCAATAAGTTGCCTATGAATTGTCCCTTGAATCAAAAGACTGTAGTAGTTTTAGAACAGGGGTTCCCTTGGATTTGATCACTCAGGATTGACTGATCAATTGCAAAGCTTATACATGATTTGGCAGATGTCCCAACACCTCATCTTTTGGCCTCATAGGGTCATGTGCATTTCCAACAGAGGTCCAACTATTCTACCTCCAGCTAAGGGACAATGGTTTTGGTTTTTTCTTTGGTGGAGGGAAAAAGGGGTTTCTGGGGATCTGTTACTTCATTAACCTGAAGAGGTCCCAGAATTGAAAAAAATTTTTAAAGCAATTGGGGTTAAGTAACTTGCTCAAGGTTACATGGCTAGTCATTATTTATGTGTGGGGGCTCATTTTCTGAGGCCGGTTTCGATCTCGGGTCATCCCAACTCCCAGGCCGTCGCTCTTACTCACTGTGCCACCTAGCTGCCCCATAGAATTGAAACTCTTACAACTATAGATCAACAACCATTCTAAATTTTTTTTTCCCTGAAATGGTGAGAGGTTAATTGATTTTCACATATTCACCCAGCAAAGTCAGAAACAGAAACTGAGCCCTGCTTGTCCTAACTCCAACATCCAATCTTCACTACTCCATCCTGCCATTCTATCTCACTTTACAACCTTGAAATTCCTGTATGGATCAAGGGCATTAAATACTAGAGTGACAGACACTAGTCCGTGGAATGCTGATATCAAACCATTGGCCCTTATCCCTTCCTGAACCTCAAGATTTAAAACCTAGAAGTGTTGGGCACAGAACTGACTTCTTGGAATATTCCCAATTCTGTTGCCTAGACAGATTTGGATTTTTTTTAAACTTGTTTTTTTAGTCAGGAAAGCAGTCTGCTCTTTTTCTAAGAATCATAATGGAAGGAGAACTTGAAGGACATGAGGCACTTAATTAACCCATCCCCTCTCTCTCCAAGCTGTCACAGGCACAACTGGAATGGATTAATTTGCTACCAGCCTCTGTTGGTTTTGGTAATGGCTTCCCTCCTGGGGGGAGCTGACCTCCTGATCTCCAGTGAGATTCTGACTTGTTAGTCAACAGCCAGGTCACTGAACCAGAACATTCCTCAGTAAGCTGCTGAATAAAGCATCTGTGTCTCAGTGGCACACTTGTTTATTGATTCGTTCCTTCTCTCATCATCCCCCCCACCACACTATTTCCACAACCTCCCTTCCCAAATTCAAGAAAATTCTTCAAAATGTAAAGGTCCATCTGTATTGGCCCTGAGTTCAACTGCATAATACCCTGTTGATCATCTAAGATGTTGGATTTCTATCTGTCTTAGTAAACAACTCCTCTTGAGCTTTCTTTCTTGGCCTCCAGGGCTCAGTGACTTCTGACCTGTAGGCTAATTCTGGCTCATCCCCAAACTGAGATTAGTGACACAGAAGTTTACCTTGCTTTACTGCTTGGTTCTTTCCCTTCTTCATCTCCTCCTTCAAATGCATTTCCAAATATACACAGACATAAACACATCTCCTAAGGGAGGGGGTTAGATTTTGTGGTTTCTGTCTCATGGGGTTAGAATTCTTCTGCCTGAAAGTCTATTTCTACAACATAAACACAGCAAAGGGATAAACCACACTGCAGTTGAAAGTGAAAGTACCTAATAATGCTCCTTGATCTAGTCCAATCTAATGTTTCCCAAAGTATGGCCTTCAAACCTGAAGAGGCCATACAGATATTGCAGTGGGTCCATAAATCCATATGTAAATTCACAAATAAACAAATACATCTTTTGGGCAGATAGGTGGCAAAGTGGATAGAGCACTGGTTTTGAAATCAGGAATACTTATCCTCCTGAGTTCAAATCTGACTGCAAACACTAATTAGTTCTGTGATCCTGGGCAAGTCAACTTAACCCTGTTTGCCTCAGTTCCTCATCTGTAAAATGAACTGGAGAAGAAAATGGCAAACCACTCTAGTATCTTTCAAGAAAATTCCAGATAAGGTCATGAAGTGTTGGACAAGACTGAAACAACAACAACAGCAATAATATGAAGGCAAATTACAGACAGATGCTTTATAAATTGAATAAAATAAAAGAGATGGCACAAGATAAAATACTGGATGTGAGGTCAGGAAGCTCCAAGTTCAAAACCTTTGGGTGTTCCTAGTTGTGTGTAGGCAAGTTACTTAACCACTCTGTACCTCAGTTTCCTCATCTTCAAATGGAGATAAAAATAACACCCACCTCATAGGACTATGGTGAAGATGAAATAGTGTATAAAACACTTTTCATATCTTAGTTACATAAATGCTGGTTATTATCATTATTATTATATCACACACACATGGTGTTCCAAAAAAAGACTCTGAGGGTACCCTGTATTATAATTTTTCAAAAGTGTACAGCTTTTGTGATGAACAAAATGAAAATTTGTTTAAAAAGCACTAAAAACTTAGTAGTTTTTGTCATTGTGTATTTATCAATCAACAAATACTAATAGTACAGGTGCTTTCAAGTAGAGGTGGCAGTCTGAATATTGTGATATTTACAAAACTGAATGTAAACTTGAAAAGGTTAGAAATTATTCATCTAATCCATGCATCATTTGGATCACAAGTTCCATGAAGGCAAAGATCATGTCTTCATTTTTTTGTGTCTTTGTAGAGTAACATTTCTTAAACTTATTTTTGTCTCAAGATCTTTTTTTTAAATATCAGAACCTCTTAAAATTTGAGAGTTTTTGTTGTTGTGGGTTATGTCTCTCCATATCTACCCCATTATAAATTTAAACATCTTAAGGATTATTACAGAAATAGTTTTGATTTGATTGACCCCTCGAAAGGGCCTCATGAACCTCCAGATGTTCCTGTACCACCTTCTGAGATTCATTGCTTTAAAGTATAGCCTAGTGTGTATACATATAGCCTACAAGCAATAAGTGCTCAAAAATAGTCATTTGAATGAATTTATGAATCATTGTCCTGAGGCATTTTTTTTCTAAAATAAGCCACTTTCATAAATTGGCACCAGCTGACTAACCTACCAAGCAGAAAATCACACATGAAAAAGGCACAATCGTTTAAGGTCTGCTTTATATTCTTATTGCCTCTATGAACCAATATCCTTCATTTGACCACAACAATAGTGCCACACAGTTCCTTGGCTGATTGTTGCTAATTTTTTTTTGTCTTTTTGGAGGAGGGAAGGCAAGGCAATTGGGGTTAAGTGATTTGCCCAAGGGTCACACAGTTAGTAAGTGTGTCAGGTGTCTGAGGCTGGATTTGAACTCAGGTCCTCCTGACTCCAGGGTTGGTATTCTATTTATATAGGGGCAGTTTAAAGGTTGCATCTCCATAAGGGTTGTTTCCCTGAATGATATCTGCAGATAGTGGACTCTAATCATCGCTATTCAAAAGGCTTTGGGGTTTGGGGTCCTACACTATCTCTATTGGGATCTGAGGGGAGATTTTGGTCAAAGTAGTGATGGTACTGGCACATATTGTTCCCTCCCTCCCTCCCTCTCTCTCTCCTTTCCCCCCTCTCTTCTCTCTCTCTCTCTCTCTCTCTCTCTCTGTCTGTCTGTCTGTCTCACCCCTCTTCTCCTTAGAACCCTCCCTTGCTTCTTGGTGCCTGCCCTATGACTGGGAAATGGTTGTCAGTTGGTTTTGGGATGGCTGGAGGCTTCCAAAAATGTTGCTTCCCCAGTGGTTGTGAGGGCTTTACTAGAAGCTGGACCAGGGATCTGTGGGTGTTGCCACAGAAGCTTTTGTGCTTATCTGCCTGTTGGTGGCAGTTGGTCAGCAAATGTGGCTTGTGGTGATGAGGAAAACGAGGCCCCTTCTTGATGCTGATTTCTCTTCTCAATGATGGCTTCAGGTGATGGGCTGAAAACAAGTCTGTGGTATGGGGGACACTGCTATTACCAAGGCTCTGGGGTTCAGAGAGTGATGATCAGGTTCTAAGGGAATAATGGTTAAGGTGATGACAGTGGGTTGACTTGCTTGGCACATTATACCTCTTGCATCTCCTTGCATCCTATTTCAGGTAGGATGATTTGGTCCTGAGAATAGTAATTGCTTGGCATAGGATTTCAAGCCTTTAGAAAGGGAAGCAGTGATCATGTGACTCAAAGTTTGGTATACCTGTCAGTTTATGAGTTGATGTATAAACAATGGAAACTCAGATGTATGAAATCAGAGACAGCTATAATCTGAAGAGAGAGCAAACTGATATCCAAGTTTGCTTAATAGATGCTTCCTTTTATTAATGACTCCTAGATCTTTAATCCATGAAAGGGGTGGGGCTTAGCTTAGAAACAATGTTTCAGGAAGGAACATGTGACTGTGGGGCACACAATGAGGTACAGGGAAAATAAGACTTATCATTTGGCTGAATAGGAATGGAAGAGGAGAGAGACCAGAATCTCAGGAAGTCTTATGCTAAGGATATAATATATTTCAATACCAGGGGAAGAGAATCCTGTGTCACCCAAAGATACAAAACTCAAACTTCTCCCAACTTCCCTGTTTGCTTTTTCTTTTGACCTCTAAATTGTCCTCCCTTCCTATTGTCTTTCAAGTTGAAATAGCATTCAGGGTAAGGTTACCTTGACAGTGAATTTTAAGGATGAAAGGGTAAACGATGAACTGCGAACTGTTTCAGACAATTAGGAGGGGCCTAGAAAAATGCATAGGAATCAAGAGGAAGCAAATGATTGAAAGAAGCTCCCCGGGATATGAAAGTAAAATGTGAAGCCAGGAGGGTAAACTGAGGTATGCCTAATGTTGTCATAAACTGAACCAGATTCTCCGTGCATAATGTTCACCTTGAGACCCTCAGCCTCTTTAAGGTCTCCAACAGTAATTTCCTATGTGGAATCTTCCTCGTTTCTAATAGTCACAGCAGTTTCCTAAACAGATTAACATACCCCCAAGAAGTGATTTATATCCTGAATTACTTGACTCAAGGTGTGTTAAGAAAAATGCTGGCATGATTGGAAATGAGTAAAATAAACTCCAGGGGGACACACTGCTGTGCTAAAACAGTGCACGTGACTTGAGTAATCTTCTGGGTTATGCCTGGACTGACAAGTGCATACATATTAATGTATAGTTCCTATTCACCACAATGTTAGATGAAACAATATTACGAGAAACAATTGATTCCTCAGGAACAATGTTATAAATAGACAATTGCCGAGATCATGTTACAGCAGATTTTTCACAATTTTATATTTCGTTTTGGTTATAATGTTATTGCAGAGTGATGTTTATTGGGGCAACTATTCACAGAGTATGTCTGGATACTATTTTTAACGTTCTATGGAGAAGGAAAAGCCCAGACAAACTTTTGCCAATGAATTCACAGGGGGAAATGGATATGTTGAGTTTTGAGTTTGAGGTAGGGAGTTGGTATTGGGGAAACTGATACAAAACTTTGAAGGGTGAAAGTAGGTATTAAGTCACAGTAGATATTAGGTCAGGAACTAGGCAGACAGATGGGGAAGGAAGCAGGGTAAAATGGAGACCAAAACAAGGTGGATAGGCCAATGTTCAGGTAAATGCCCAAGAACCAGGAGATCTATAGAACCTGAAAGTGAAGGAACTATCAGCAACAAAAGTGGCCCTTTAGCTCATTCTGTTGTTTTGAAGTACTCTCTTTTAAAACAAGAATTAATTTCTGTACGTGGCTAGCTGCCAATTTATGCCCCACCACCAAAAAATGAGTAGCCAGGTGTAATGGTAATAGAAATTTGAATATCATCCCTGCCCCTTAATAAGCCTAAATTGAACTCAAGCATCTTTCCTGATTTGAAGATATACTCTTGTTTTTCAGGAAGGCACAACTTCTGTTACTTTGTAGTCAAGTGAATCATGAGGGTTGTGATGTTCTCTGACCCTGGAGAGGGCTATATATACCACTGAGGCAAGATTTTGCTTTGGTGCTCACTTTGGCAAGAGTGGTGTGATTTGACCAGATGAGACTCTGGGCAGCTGTTGAGCCCCCCCCCCCCTCCAGCTTTGAAAACCCAGATGTTGGTGCTTCTCTCTCTGGTAACTGACTAGTTGTGGATGTAATGGTCAGACAGCTAGAAGCCCTGTCTGCTGAACTATGTTATTTTCTCTGTGTTTTGTTTGCTTGTAACTTCTGTTTGTATTCTCAGAAATTCAGGGTGCTGACTTTCCCCCCAGACTAGGTAAATGATATATGTTTGATTGATTAAAGTAAGATTAACTCTTTTTGAGTTGCTTTCCTTTAGAAAAGCAGATCAAAGAACCTGTGCTAGCAGCCATCCTGGGTATTCTAGGGTGCTTGTTGCTACATTGAGTAGAGTAAGGCAAAAGATGTAGAGAAAGAGTAAATGAAATGAACAAAAGAAAAGCATTTATTAATACTGATTATGTACCAAAGCCTAACACTAGATATAAAGAAAAAAAACTGATTAAAAAAAGTAGTAACAATCTCTGTCCTCAAGGAACTCATATTGTAATAGAGGGAATGATAGCTGCAGTGAGATATTGCGGTTTAGAATGTTATAGGCATGGTTAATGGAGCCATGGGAGAGTAGATTTCTTTCTAGTAGCTGGGCACTATTGATTTGATTATGCTTCTTGGAAGGAGAGAGTGGTCTGAGATCAGAGAATAGACCAAGGACGTTGGTGCTAAGATGGATGAGGAGTAGTTTGAAGCATAAATGGAGCCTACATAGATGTATGAGGTCATGTGAGGCACTCATTATTCACAAAGTGGGGGGGGGAGGGGAAGGAGTCCCAGAAATTCAAGACATGAAAGGGTTAATTCAGGCCATGGTATATGATGACATAAGAGTAAAAGTTCCAGAGATTCAATAATTTAACAGTGAAAACTGGCCTTCTAGTAAAGAAATTCTAATTCTAATGGAATTCAATTCTCCTACTCCCGGGATATAATGTCCAGTTTTTACTATGAACTCATCTATGAGATCAAGACTCAGCCCAAAGCAACTAGTATAAAATGCCTTTTTCTCTTCCCTTTAACAGCAGTCTCAAACCTGGACGTGGAGAGTAAATTGAGTGTCTACTACCGAGCCCCGTGGCACCAGCAAAGAAACATTTTCCTTCCTGCAACAAGGCCCCCCTGTGTGGAGGAGCTGCATCACCAAGCTAGGCAGAGTCTGCAAGCTCTACATAGAGGTAACAGGCCAAATGATCAGGGCCTAGAGCAATGATTGGGCCATTTGGAGGTACTGAGATATCTGGCTGAGGGCATGATAAGAATATATAGTTAATAATTGAGTGAGTGAATGAATGAATAAAAAAATTATAAAACACTTACTATGTGCCGAGCAATGTGCTATGGATTCAAAGACAAAAGAGAAGTTGGTTCCTATCCCCAAAGAGCCTACTTAAAATTCTAATAGAGGGAGATATCACATGTAGGAGAGAGGAAACCAGGGATGGGTGTTTTGGTTTGGAAAGTCACAAAGATGGTCATTGGAGAGCCAGGGGAGAGTGGACTGACCTAAATCTATTGCAAAAGCAATAAGATTTCTTAACTTCTTTTTTCTTGGCAATTGGAAGCAGATGTTCCGATAAGTGACGATGAGAGTCAGCGCCCTTTAAGGGTAGCTGCTCCAGAAGCACTCTCCCTTTCTCATTTTACAACTAGTTACAGATGAATGCATTCAACGGAGATTCACTGAGCCACGACCATGTGCAGAAAGATGAGAGACTGCAAGCCACAAGGAGCTTAGGATTTTGTTGGTCATCTTCTGTAAACAAAGGCGATCAAGGAACAGTAAGAAATAGTGAAAAGAGCCCCCAAGGAGTCTGGGCTCTAGGTCTGCTTCCATTACATTGTATTCTAGATTAAACTAGTGGCATGAAGAGACCCAAGTTCATATCTTGGCTGTATTACTTGTATGACTTTGGGCAAATCGCTTAACATTTCTATAAAATGATGGGGTTGAATTATATGATCTCTGGGGTTCCTTCCAGATTTAAATTTATGATTTTAATAGCCACATTACTTTTTTTCAAGTCAATTAAGTTTCTCTAAACTTCAGTTTCTCCTTCTGTTAAATGAGGATAATTACATTTGTCCTGATTACCTCAGATAATCATGAGGATCAAATGAAATATCAGATTCCAAAATGCCTCAAAACTCTTGAGCACTATAACAATGTGATAAAAATGGGCACTATAAAATAACTCATCATCATAATAGTGGTAATAAGGATGAAGTTGAAGGTGGTGGTGATCATGGAGGTTGGTGGTGGTGATAAACTATTACATAGAAGACTGGGTTGGGCTTTATAGACAAAGGGAGTCACTACTGATGAAACCAACAGTTCTGGAATGATCCCTAGTGTAAGTCTAGCCAAACCAAGTCTTTTAGTTGAAGTTACTTTTTTGCTTTGTTGCTCTTAACCAATGATAATTGAGGATATATAGTTTTAGAACTCAGTCACTACTCAGCTGTTAATGAGTGAATATTGTTCACCATTATGTTGTTTTTGCCCTAATGGTAACATTAGAAGTTAAGGAAAGAAAGTGACCATGGGGTCGTTAAGAAATAATCCTAAGGGGAAGGATAAAATGTTGATACCCTGTGTCTTAGAAGGAAAGGTAATGGGTGAATGGCCAATCACATGCCTGCTTCAAGTCATCTTGCAACCAAATTTACGGTACAGTAGGGCTTAACAGAATGCAGGGAGCAGAAAATACAAAAAAAATATAGGCATCATAACAAACATCTTAGAATTAAAATTAAAATACAACTTTTAAGAAATCTTCAAAGGATAGAGTGCCTTTATTCACAAGATAATGTAATCCTGCCATCTTGTGGCCGAGAGTAGTGTCTACAAATGTCCACAAGTGGAGAAAAGTGAATGATATTTCTTTGGATGCTTTTGAAAAACCAACATTCCACTGCACCCAGAGCTAGGTACTTGGATAAGCATTTCTTGCTTTCATTGTTATGATCCAACCAGAAACTGTTCTCCCTTGCTACTTTACTTGGTATGATATGATATGTGTGTGTGTGTGTGTGTGTGTGTGTGTGTGTGTGTGTGTGCATGTGCATGCACATACACATGCTTGCAGGGGGAATGGAGGTGAGTCCCTTTGTTAAGAAAAGACAGGGATTCTATCTTTTCCAAGGATAACCTCTGCGGGGAGAAAAGCTTATAGATCTATATAATTTCAGAAGGGAGGAAAGTCCTACCTGCTTGCTGATTCCTGAAATTCCTTTAATTGGAGAAGAATAAGAGCTCACTTATTTAGCAATTTAAGGTTTACAGAGAACTTCCCCATATAAACAGCCCTGTGAAGTTGGTAAGAATCAAAGTCTTTGTCTCATATCAATAAGGTTTACAATGGAGGTACAACAGGGAGGGGTAAGATGTTTATTTTAAATTCATTCTCACTATGGTACAAGTGACTCATACCAGAACCCAGATTTTGATAGAGAGGAATAAAGAAAGAGAGCACAAGGTTGCAGGGTAAGAAGTGACCAGAGAGGAGTCTGGTACCACCAAACCTAAGAAGCTTATCAGAACAAGATGGACAGAGCTTTGAACTGGGAGTTAAGACCTGGCTTTCAGTCCTAAACTCTTGAATATGGGATCATTTCAGTTTTCTCTACCTTAGTTTCCTCACCTGTAAAATGAAAGAATTTGACTCGATCACCTCCAAGGTTTCTTTCCTATCTTTCATCTTATGATTCTGCTTCACAACTTTTACGTAAGCCCATCCTTGTACTTTAATATAGTTAATAGCAGGGCCTCTCTAATCCAAATAAAAGTGGGCTCCCCCTAAAGCATGGGCCTTTTTTTCTTCTTCTACATGTTCTCTTCATTTGTCAATATCATCTATTCCTATGAATTTAATTATTGGGTCCCTTTCCCTCTCTTTCTATCTCTATGTGTGTGTATGTGTGTGTGTGGTATGTGTATAGGTATGTATATATGTATGTATGTGTATGTGGGGGTATACACACACACACACACATACATACATACATCCTTGTATCTATACATGTATATTCACTGCCCCAGTATCTGCTCTGAGCTCTCTTGGTTGACAAGTATTTATAGAGTAGCCTTGAAGTGTTAGGCACTGTTCTAGGTTTTGGAGATACAAGTATTAAGGACAAAATAATCCCTACTTGCAATGAGTTTACATTTCTAATGTGGGAGATAATAATGCAAAACATAAATTTAATCAAAAACAAATATACACAAAGTAGTTAAATACAAAGAAATTTGGGAGTGAGGGAGGGCACTAGCAGTTGGGGGGATTGGAAAAGCCTTCCTGCAGAAGATGATGCCTGGACTGCATCTTTAAGGGAAGAGAGGGACTCAATGAGGCACAACCAAGAAAGGAATTCAGTCAGGGCCAAGGGTGGAGATAGGAGATGGAGTGTCATGTGTGAGGAGCTGATAGCAGACCAGTTATGTTAGATCACAGAGTTTGGAATGGAGAGTAATGTCCAGTGGAGCTGGAAAAATAATTAGAGACCAGCTTGTTCAGAATTTCAAAAGATGAACAGGCTTTATATTTTATTCTAGAGGTAATAGGGAGCCACTGGAGTTATTTGAACAGGGGAATCATTTGGTCATATTTGTGCCCAAGAAAAATTATTTTTTGGCAAATTACTTATTTGGCAACAGTAAGGAGATGTACCAAAGTGGTCTATTTCGAGTCAGGGAGACCAACTGTTAAAATAATATATTATTTTAGGTAAATCTCTTATTTAGAGGCAATGAGGACCTGAATTAAGGTGGCAGCTGTATAAGCAGAAAGGAGACTGATTTGAAAGATTGCTGTGAAGATGGAAACAGCAAGATCTGGCAACTGTTTGGATATGTGGGGTGAGGAAGGTAGAGAAGTCTAAGATAATGCTCTGGTTCCCTGATCTCTAACTACCTGATAAATATTTCCACCTCAGTATTTCACCATCTCCTCAAACTCAGCATATAAAATAATCACTCCTTACACTTCTCCAGACTTCCCTATGTCTATTAATGACACCATCATACTCACTTAATAATGTCATGATCAGCCTCAGCTCCTCACTCACTCTCACCCTATATATCTAATTAGCTGCTAAATTTTTGTTTTTCTACCTCCATTACATCTTTCATATCTGTTTGCTTCTCTCTACTCATATAGCTACAACTCTAATACAAAGCTTCATCACCTTTATCCTAGGCTTTTCCAATAGCCTTGTAGTTGATCTCCCTTCCTCAACCCTTCCCCACTCTAATCCATTCTTTAATACAAGTGCCAGAGTAGTTTTCCTCAAGGGCACATATGATCATGTCACTCCCCTACTTATTACATTTCAGTAACTCATCTCCATCATAAAACATTAATTCCTCTACTTGGTTTTTAAGGTACTTAAAAACTTCATCCCCAAACTATCTTTCTAGTCTCATTATGCATTACTTCCCTTCTCAAGCTCAACTGTCCCCCAAACTGGACTTCTCTCTGTTATTCCCACATAATACTCCATTTCCCATCTTAGTGTCTTTACAGTGATTATGTCCCATGCCTGGAATACACTACTTCCTTATCTCCAGCTCACAGAATCTTTCTCTTCCTTCAAGACACTGTTCAAGCACAACCTTCTACATAAAGCCTTACTTAGTTCCACTTGGTAGTATCCTCCTTCCCTTAAATTTGACTGCCTTGAATTTATTCTATATAAATTTATATGTACATGTTCTCTCTCCTAGTAGAATGTAAATTCCTTCAGAACAGGGGTTGTTTTGTTTCTTTTCATCGTAGCTCTAGTGACTAGTCTAGTACCTGGCACATAGAAAGAACAAAAGTATTCTATAGTTTATAGTCTTGGAAATTTGCTTGGGAGGCACTGAGGTTATGACTGACCCAAGGTCTCACAGTCAGTATGTCAGAGGGAGGACTTCAACCCAGGTTTTCTTGACTGTAGGGTCACCTTTTTATATATAACACTATCTTGCTTCATCTTTTAAGGAAATACATTTTATTTTTAGGCAGCTCTAATTGTTATAAAGATCTTTATACTAATACAATACCCACTTAGAACTTCCACTCATTTATATGAGTTCTGTCCTCTTGGAAGTAGATAAAATAAGACTCCTTCCATATGCGAACTCTTCAAATATCTGAATATAAATGTAAAGCTTCCCTTTCAAGGCTGAGCAAGTATATCTAGAGGCTAAATGTCTTGCCTGGAGGTGGCATGGTATAGTGGAATATATGTTTAATGGAACATGTGGAACATGGGGTCAGAGGAGGAGGAGATATGACTTTGGATTCCACCTCTGTCACCGTGAGATCCTTGACAAATCACTTAAACTCGGCCTGCCTCAGTTCTCTCATCTGTAAAATGGGGATCATAAGAGCACCCACCTCCCTGCGTTGTTGTGGGGATCAAATGAGATAATGTTTGTAAAGCATTTTGTAAACCTCAAAGGTAATGTAAATGCTATTTAGTATTGTTGTTGTGAAGCTCAAACAAAATAATGAAGGTAAACCCTATGTCAATTATTATTATAATTCTTTTCTTTGTTCCTCAAATGGCATGCCTTCCAAACTCCTCTCCATTCTTGTTGCTTCTTCTGAACACACTCTGATTTTTCAACGTCCATCCCGAAATATCGTGTTCAGAATTAAGCACAATACTTCAGATCTGTTCTGAGTACAGTGGGATGATCAGCTCCTCATCCAAGAAGATATGCCTCTCTTAAATTCTTTCTATTTCTGAGTCATGATGGTTAACAAATGTGATAGTTATTTGTGTCTCATATACTTGGAATAGCTCCCATTTGGACCTGTGAGTGAATGACCATAGCAAAGAAATGTCAGTAATCTAGAACAATGGACTGAATTTATTCAGATAAAGTTTAATCTCGGGGGGCGGCGGAGCCAAGATGGCAGAGTAGAAACAGCATTTCCAGTGTGCTCTGCCCCACACAAATTTCAAACAATGTGAAAGGGAGTTCCGAACAACTTCTGGAGCCACAGAACCCACAGAACGGCACAGAGAAGCTAACCTCCTGCTGAGGACAGCCCAGCAGCCCTGCAGGAAGCGGCCAGCACAGCGCTCTGAGAACAGGCAGCACAGATCACTGGGAACAGACAGTGCAGCCCACAGAGCCAAGCCCAGGTCCGAGGTTTTAGCCCCAGGGTGGCCGGGCCTTCAGCTGGCTGGTGGAACCCCAGAACACCAGCAATTGTGGCGATTCCAGAATTATCAGCACAGATATGCCAAGGACAAAGTGAGAGGTTAGTGCCCTATGGACTTTGGGACCAGTATTTGGGGAACACGTGGCTTCCTCCCCTGGGGGCAAAAAGCTGCTGAAGAAACAGCTGCACAGAAGCCATTTTGCAGCATCAGTAGTGGCTCTAGCTCCTGGTCTTCGAACTGTAGGAAGATCCAGCAATCAGTCTAGGGATTAATCGATTTTGCTTTAAACTGCCTGGATCTGGATTGTGGTCTGGGGGGGAAGTTTGGGGTGGGTATCCAACTTGCCAGAGTGGGTGGAGGCTTTACAGAGGCCACCCAACTGGAGGAAGTTGTGAAGACCCCACGTTTGGGCGGAAGCTCCCCTGTCTGGTGGCAGAGTCCTACTGTGGCAACAAGCCCAAAAAATCAAGTAATTAAGTGGCAACATGCCTAGGCAAATGAAACAAAATAAACAGAAAAAGTTCAACATTGGACTCCTATTTTAGGGGCAAAGAGGCTCAAAGCATGGAGGAGGACTGTGAGGTCAGAACTTCTGCACCAAAAGCCCCAAATGAAAATACAAGCTGGCTACAGGCCATAGAGGACCTTAAGAAGCAGATATGAGAAGTGGGGGAAAATTTGGGAAGAGAAATGAAAAAGATGCAAGAAAAGTATGAAATGACAGTCAACAGCCTGACTGAGGAAAATAACACCTTAAAAAATAGACTAACTCAAATGGCAAAAGAGGCTCAGAAAGGTAATGAGGAGAAGAATGCCTTAAAAAGTTGAATTTGCCAGATGGAAAAAGAATCTCAAAAGCTCACTGAGGAGAGTCATTCCTTCAGAGTTAGACTGGAGCAAATGGAAGCTAGTGACTTTATGAGAAATCAAGTTACTATTAAACAGATCCACACAAATGAAATAATAGAAGGCAATGTGAAATATCTCATGGGAAAAACCACTGACCTGGAAAATAGATCCAGGAGAGACAATTTAAAAATTATTGGACTACCTGAAAGCCATGATCAAAGAAAGAACCTAGAAATCACCCTTCAAGAAATTCTCAAGGAAAATTGCCCTGATGTTTTAGACCCAGAGGGCAAAATAGAGGCTGAAAGAATCCACAGATCACCTCCTGAAAAAGATCCCAAAAAGAAAACTCCCAGGAATATTATAGCCAGGTTCCAGAATCCCCCAGATCAAGGAGAAAATACTACAAGCAGCCAGGAAGAAACAATTTCAATATTGTGGAAACACAATCAGAATAGCACAGGACCTGGCAGCTTCTACTGAGGGATCAAAGGGCATGGAATATGATATTCCAGAGGGCAAAAGAGCTGGGATTGAAGCTAAGGGTCACCTACCCAGCAAAACTGAGTATTTTGTTTCAGGGGAAAATATGGTCATTCAGTGGAATAGAGGACTTTCAAGCATTCTTGAGGAAAAACCAGAGTTGAATAGAAAATTTGACATCCAGACACAAGAAGCAAGAGATGCTTGAGAAGGTAATCAGGGAAAAGAAATCAAAAGGAACTTATCAAAGTTGGACTATTTACATTCCTACATGGAAAAACAATAACTGTGTTTGATGAAACCTTTCTCATTATGAAAATAATTGAAGAAGGGTACATGGCATATATTCACAGGTATACATGGATAGAGGGCACAGGTTGAATTTGATGGGAAGGGATGATTATTTTTTTTGGAGGGCAGTTGGGGTTGGTGACTTGCCCAGGTTCACGTGGCTGGGTTTTTGTTTGTGTGTTGGGTGTCTGGGGCCGGATCCGAGCTCGGGTCCTTCTGGCTCCGGGGCTGGCTCTCTGCTCGCTGTGCCACCTAGCCACCCCAAGGAAGGGATGATTCTTAAGGGGTGAAGTCAAGAGATGAGAGAGGAAAGTGGCAAGAGGAGATGGAGAGAGACAGGGTAGGACAAACTATCTCATGTAGAAGAGGCAAGGGGAAGTAGTTGCAGGGGAGGGGAAGAACAGGAAGGCAAAAAGGCAAAAGCATATTCTCATTGAAGTTGGCTCAAGGAGAGAATCACATACATTATAAATGGAATATCTTACCATCACTCACTTTCCTGAGTAGGGGAAAGGGGGATGAGAGGGAGGATGATGGAGGGGAGGGCATCCTGGGGGGAGGAGAGGTTAGAAGTACCCACTATCAAAGAGGGACAGGATCAAAGTAGGGAATGGACCAGGTGGGAGGTGAGATGGGTGGGAGGGAAATATAAGCAGTCTTTTACAATATATCTACTATGGTAATGTTTTGAATAGATATACATGTACAACACATACTGAATTGCTTATCTTCTCAGAGGGAGTGGGTGACAAGGGAGAAAGGGAATGGATCTGAAAATCGAAGTTTTAAAATTAAATGTTTCATAAGATGTCCAGGCCTTGGGGCTCAGAGATTCGCCTTGCCCTAATGGCAAAGTCAAAGGGGGTATGGGAGAAGATATGGGAGAGAGCAGATTGGATGAGGGGATATCTAGTGAGACTGCTATTCTGGGGTGGCGGGTAGGGAAAAATGTAACTCATAATCTGGTGGAAATGAATGATGTAAACCAGAAGTTAATAAAGAATTTGTTTAATTAAAAATAAAAAGTTTAATCTTGGATTCAAAAAAAATCACTTCTTGAGGGAAGTGGAGATAATAGTTAAGATAATAATTCTTTTTTCCTATGTTTATTTTTTAAAATTAATTTGTTTATTTACTTTTAGTTTACAACATTCAGCTCCACAGTCCCTTGAGTTTCAAATTTACTCCCCTTCCCCTCCTCCCCACCCCCCCACCATGGAAGCATGCAATCAAATATAGGATCTACAAATATCTTCACATTGATCATTAGTCAGGTTGTAAAGAAGGATTATAACCCATGGAATGATCAGTAGGAAAGAGGAAACAAAGCAAAACGAGAAAAAGAAACAGAGCAAGTAGTTTGCTTCAATCTGCATTCAGATTCCACAGCTCTTTCTCTGGATGTGGATATCTCTTTCAATCATGAGTCTTTTGGAGTTGTCTTATTTTATTTTATTTTATTATTTTTTTTTAGAAGCAATTGGGGTTAAGTAACTTGCTCAAGGTTACACGGCTAGTCATTATTTATGTGTGGGTGCTCATTTTCTGAGGCCGGATTTGATCTCAGGTCATCCCAACTCCGAGGCCTGGCGCTCTTACTCACTGTGCCACCTAGCCGCCCCTTTAGGGCAATTGGGGTTAAGTAACTTGCCCAAGGTTACACGGCTAGGTTTTTGTTTGTGTGGATTAAGTGTCTGAGGCCAGCTCCGAACTCAGGTCCTTCTGACTCCAGGGCCGGCGCTCTATTCACTGCGCCACCTAGCCGCCCCTGGAGTTGTCTTATAACCTTACATTGATGAGAGGAACCCAATCTATCAAAGTCAGTTGCCACACATATGTTTTGTCTGTGATTGTGTACAGATTTCTCCTGGTTCTGCTCTTCTCACTCTGCATCAGTTTATATAAGTCTCTCCAGATTATTATGAAGTCCATCTACTCCTCATTTTTTATAGCACAGTAGTATTCCATTACATTCATATACCACAGCTTGTTCAGCCATTCCCCAATTGATGGGCATCCCCTTGATTTCCAAGTCTTTGCCACCACAAAAAGAGCTGCTATAGATATTTTTGTACATACAGGTCCTCCTCCCACTTCTCTGATCTCTTTGGGATATAACCCTAGAAGTGGTATTGCTGGGTCAAAGAGTATGCACTTATTTATAGCCCTTTGGGCATAGTTCCTGATTGCTCTCCAGAATGGTTGGATCAATTCACAACTCCAACCAGCAATGCATTAGTGTTACAATTTTTCCACATCCTCTCCAGCATTTATCATTTTCCTGTTTTGTCGTCTTAGCCAATCTGACTGGTTGAGATGTAGTACCTCAGAGTTGTTTTGATTTGCATTTCTCTGATCAATAGTGATTTAGAGCATTTTTTCATATACTTATAGATATCTTTAATTTCATCTTCTGAGAACTGCCTGTTCATATCCTTTGACCATTTGTCAGTTGGGGAGTGGCTTGTATTCTTATAGACTTGACTCAATTCTTTGTATATTTTAGAAATGAGACCTTTATTGGAGACACTGGTTGTAAAAATTCTTTCCCAATTTTCCACTTTCCTCTTAATCTTGGTTAAATTGGCTTTACTTGTACAGAAACTTTTCAATTTAATGTAATCAAAATTATCCATTTTGCATTTTATAATACTCTCTAACTCTTGTTTCATCATAAAATCTTTCCCTCTCCATAGATCTTACAGGTAAACTATTCCTTGCTTTCTCAGATTGCTTACAGCATCAGCCTTTATACCTAGATTGTGCACCCATTTCAACTTTATTTTGGTATATGGTGTTAGATATTGGTCTATGCCCAATTTCTCCCATACTATGTCCCAGTTATCCCAGCAGTTTTTGTCGAATAGTGGGTTCTTATCCCAAAAGCTGGGGTCTTTGGGTTTGTCAAACAGGAGATTACTATAGTCATTGGCTACTCAGTCTTGTGTACCCAATCTATTCCATTGATCCACTGCTCTATTCCTCAGCCAGCACCAAGTAGTTTTGATAATTGCTGCTTTATAATACAGATGAAAATCTGGTATGGCTAGTCCACCTACCTTAGCATTTCTTTTCATTAATTCCCTTGATATTGGACCTTTTGTTCTTCCAAATGAATTTTGTTGCTATTTTTTCTAGCTCTGTAAAGTAATTTTTTGGTAGATTGATTGGCATGGCACTAAATATGTAATTTAATTTAGGTAAAATTGTCATTTTTATTATATTAGCTTGACCCAGCCACGAGCAACTGATGTTTTTCCAATTAGTTAGATCTGACTTTATTTTTGTGAAAAGCATTTTGTAATTGTGTTCATATAGGTCCTGGGCTTGTTTTGACAGGTAGATTCCCAAATAGTTTATATTGTCTAGAGTAACTTTAAATGGAATTTCTCTTTCTAGCTCTTGCTATTGGATTTCGTTTAGAGATATATAGGAATGCCGAGGACTTACGTGGGTTTATTTTATATCCTGCAACTTTGCCAAATTTATTTATTATCTCAAGTACTTTTTTACTCGATTCTCTAAGAATATCATCATATCATCTGCAAAGAGTGATAGCTTAGTCTCTTCTTGATTCCTTCAATTTCTTTTTCTTCTCTTTTTGCTACTGCTAACATTTCTAGTACCAGACTGAATGGGAAGGGTGATAGTGGACATCTTTGTTTCACCCCTGATCTTATAGGAAATGCTACTAGCTTATTCCCATTACATATAGTACTTGCTGATGGTTTTAGATAGATGTTACTTATTATTTTAAGGAAGACTCAATTTATTCCTATACTTTCTAGTGTTTTTAATAGGAATGGGTGTTATATTTTGTCAAAAGCCTTTGCTGCAACTATTGAGATAATCATATAGTTTCTGCTAGTTTTGTTGTTGATGTGATCAATTATACTGATAGTTTTCCTAATATTGAACCACCTTTGCATTCCTGGAATAATCCTACCTGATAAAAGTGTATTATTCTCATGATAAGTTGCCGTATTATTTTTGCTAGTATTTCATTTAAAATTTTTGCATCTATATTCATGAGGGAAATATGTCTGTAACTTTCTTTCTCTGTTTTGTCTCTTCCTGATTTAGTTAGTAGTACCATATTTGTGTCATAAAAAGAATTTGGTAGGACTCCATCTTCTCCAGTTTTCCCAAATAGTTTGTAAAGTATTGGAATCAATTGTTCTTTAAATGTTTGGTAGAATTCACTAGTAAATCCATCTGGCCCTGGAGATTTTTTAGTAGGGAGTTCATTGATGGCTTGTTCAATTTCTTTTTCTGAAATGGGGTTATTTAAATAGTTTACTTCCTCTTCAGTTAGTCTGGGCAATTTATATTTTTGTAAATATTCGTCCATTTCCCTAAGATTGTCAAATTTATGTGCATACAATTGGGCAAAAATAATTCCTAATTATTGTTTTAATTTCCTCTTCATTGGAGGTAGATTCACCCTTTTCATTTTTGATAGTCATAATTTGGTTTTCTTCTCTTTTTTATCATATATGAATTTTATTATTTTTTTCATAAAACTAGCTCTTAGTTTTATTTATTAATTCAATTGTTTTCTTAAATTCAATTTTATTAATCTCTCCTTTGGTTTTCATTATTTCTAATTTAGTATTTAATTGGGGGTTTTCAGTTTATTCTCTTTATTGCTTTTTTAGTTACATGCTCAATTTATTGACCTCTATTTTCTCTATTTTATTTATGTATACATTCAGGGATATAAAAATTCCCCTAAGAACTGCTTTTGCTGCATGCCACAAGTTTTGGTATGTTGTCTCATTATTGTCATTCTCTTGAATGAAGTTACTGATTGTTTCTATAATTTCTTATTTGACCCACCCATTCTTTAGAATTAAGTTATTTAGTTTCCAATTAGTTTTTAGTCTATTCTTCTTCCTTTTTCTACATATAATTTTTATTGCATCATGATCTGAGAAGGTTGCATTTAAATATTTCTGCCTTTCTGCACTGAATTGTGAGCTTTTTATGCTCTATATGGTCAATTTTTGTGTGTGTGCCATGTACTGCTGAGAAGAAGGTATATATTCCTTTTTATCCCTAATCAATTTTCTCCAGAGGTCTACCATATCTATCTTCTGTCAGATTCTATTTGCCTCCTTAACTTCTTTCTTGTTTATTTTGAGGTTAGATTTATCAAGTCCAAAGAGCGGGAGATTGAGGTACCCCACTAGAATAGTTTTGCTATCTATTTCTTCCTCTAACTCTCTTAACTTCTCCTCTAGGAATTTGGATGTTATATTACTTGGTGTATAAATGTTTAGTAATGATATTGCTTGATTTCTGATGTTGCCTTTTAGCAGGATATAGTTTCCTTCTTCATCTCTTTTAATTAGATCTATTTTTGCTTTTGCTTTATCTGAGATAAGGATTGCTACCCCTGCTTTTTTTACTTTAGCTGAGGCATAACATATTTTCCTCCAGCCTTTTTAACTTTACTCTTTGTGTATCCCCCTGTTTCAAATGTGTTTCTTGTAAACAGCATATTATAGGATTATGCTTTTTAATCTATTCTGCTATCCCCCTCAATTTTATGGGAGAGTTCATCCCATTCACATTCACAGTTACGATTACTATCTGTATCTTTCCCTCCTATTCCCCCCCCCATCTATGCTTTTATTTTTCCCCTTCTCCTTCCCCTCCTTAAGAGTTTTCCTTTTGACTGCCACCTCCCTCAGTATTCCCTTCTTATCAGCCCCTCTCCATTTTGCTTCCCCCTTACTACTTCTTCCCTCCCATCTAACCACTCCTTCCTTTTGTAAGTCCTTCCCCCTATATAGGGTAGTATAGATTTTTATACTTAATATAGAATGTTATTTCTTCCTTGAACCAAGATTGATGAGAATAGATCTCATGCAATGCTCCTCTTCCTCCCCTCTTTCCCTCTATTATGATAGGTTTTATGTCTCTTCTCAATAGAGTCCTATAGTTAACTGATTATGTTATTCCCTACTTACACAAGAACCAATGAGGGCAAATCTCATATAATGTTTATCTCCCTCCCTTCTTTCCCTCTACTATAATGTTTGTATGCCTCTTTTTGTGGCATAAATTACCTTTTTCTGCTTCATTCTTTCCTCTTCTTTCATTGCTGTCCCTTTGCAGCCCTTAATAAGGTTTTTTTTCAATCATTTTGTTTAATTTATACCCACACTCTTTATTTATCTATATCCCTTTTAAATGTCGAAATAAGTATACAATTCTCAATATTAACAGGTATCAGTTTACCATATAAGGATGTAAACAATTTGCTCTTATTAAATAACAAGTGTATGTGTGTGGGTGTTTCCTTATTTGCCTTTCTATGTCTCTCTTGAGTCTTGTAATTGGAGATTGAATTTTCCATTGAGCTGTGGCTTTTTCATCGACCATCTCCTTGCCTGGAAGATTATGCTGTTTCACTGGGTATCGGATCCTTGGTTGTAACCCAAGCTCTTTCAATGTAGAAGCTGCCAGATCCTGTGCAATCCTCACTGTGGGTTCCACAATATTTGGATTGTTTCTTTCTGGCTGCTTGCAGTACTTTTTCTCCTTTATCTGATAGTACTGAAATTTGGCTACAATATTTTGCAGAGTTTTCAATTTGACATCTCTTTCAGGAGGTGTCCAGTGGCTTCTTTCTATATCTATTTTGCCCTCTGGTTCTGGGATCTCAGGGCAGTTTTCCTTGATGAGCTCTTGGAAGATGTTGGCCAGGCTCTTTTTTTCATCATGATTTTCCATAGACCAATACTTCTTAGATTATCTCTCCTGGATCTGTTTTCCAGGTCAGTTATTTTTCCATTGAGATATTTCACATCTTTTTCTAATTTTTCATTGTTGATGCTTTGTTTGACTGATTCTTGGTGCCTCATAGAGTCATTAGCTTTAATTTGGTTGATTCTAATTTTTAGCAAATTATTTTCTTCATTTAGTTTTTGAAGCTCCTTTTCCATATGTTCAGACTTTATTTTTAGGGATTTATTTTCCCCAGTTAGATTTTGAGCCTCTTTTTCCATTTCACACATTTTTATTTTTAAGGAGCTGTTTTCTTCATTGAAATGTTTTTCTATTTTCACAATTTTAATTTTAAAATAATTAGTCATTTTATCTTCTACCTCTCTAATTTGGTTTTTAAAGTCCTTTTGAGTTCTTCTACAAATGCTTTCTGGGCTTGAGACCAGTTCATATTCCCTTTTGAGGCTTCAGCTGTGGGTGTGGGGTCAGTGCTGTCTCCTTTTGAATTTAATTCTTCCCTCTCACAATAATAGGATTCTAGAATCTTTTTTTTTTTTTTTTGCAATCTGTCTTTTACCCATTTTGAGGCAGGACCTTAGCCATGCCCTTCCTATAGGACTCCTCAGACTTTACTATTTTAAAATTTTGTTCTGGGGCAATAATTTCTGTGATTTCTGGGTCAGAGAGGGGTATTGGAACAGCCAAGGTTCATTCTGCCATCCTGGTCCCTGGAAGTTCACGTAGGTGCTTTTTAAACTTCCAGGCTGTGGATTTATAGTCCTATGAGCAGCTGCTGCCACTTCCATGGGCCCTGCATTTGTCTCTTACCCAGCTCTGACAGATCACAATCCTGTGGTGATAGGCCTGCGAATGACCCTTGCAGTTGGTGGATCACCTTGCTGCCATGTCATTTGCCACTGCCCCGCACAATAATAATTCTTTTGAAAAAGATTCAGGAGTTTTAGAGGACTGCAATCTCAATATGTGTTCAAAAAATGACATGGTAGCCATAAAAATAAACATGATCTTAGACTACATTGAGAGGCATTCTTTAGAAAATGGAGGGGTGATTGCACTGATCAGACTATATGTGAAATATTGTGTTCAGTTTGGGGTGCTATATTTCAGGAAGGATTATTAAATGGAGAATGTCCATAAGAGGGTGAATAGATGGTAAAGGGTCTTGAAGTGAGGATATTTAGCCTAGGGAAGAGAAGACTTAGGGAGGACATGTAAGCTGTCCTTTGCTATTTGAAGGACTGGCATATAAAAAAGGGATTAGACTTAATCTGCTTGGGCCCAGAGTATAAAGCTAGATAGACTGAGTGGAAATTGCAAAGATGCAAATTTAGGCTTGAGATAGAGAAATATTCCTAATAATTAGAGCCATGTAAATGTGAAAAGGGGAGGATCACCCTTATCATCATCATCATAACAATTATAACATTTATATAGTACTTTACAGTTTGCCAAACACTTGACAAATATCATCCTCACAACAACCTTGGGAGGTAAGTGCTATTATTATTCCCATTTTATAGTTGAGGAAACTGAGGCAGATAGGGTTGTGACTTGTCTAGGATCAAACATTTAATAAGTATCTAAAACCCAGATTTGAACTCAGATCTTCCTAACCCAGGTCCAGTGCACCATTCACTGTGCCACTTCACAACCTATAACTGGAGGCCTACAATTAAAGGTTCCTCACGTGTTGGAGATGCTATAGAAGTACTCCTTGGACTAAATGTCCTTTGAGATTCTTTACAACTCTGAGATGCTGAGATTGTGTGACCAATCTTTCCCAAAAGGGAAGCCACCTAATCTACATTGCTATTCCAAATCAGCTGTAATCAGCTGCAATACACTTTAAAAGAATGTTATTCACTCCAACATATTTGTAATTAATACAATTTTAAAAATAGACACACAAATCATGAGGTCCACTAGTTGTTATATAGTTGGTTTTTGAGAGGACTTATTTTCTAACTCCTAAGCCCATGTAATGGGTCAAGAAATTTGGGATCTAGCTCCATTTGCAGTTTGAGGCAGCAAGGTAGCATCATAAAGACCTGAGATAAAATCTAGCTTCACATACTTACTGGCTGTATGATCCTGGGTAAGTCACTTAACCTCTGTATTCCTCAGCTTCCTCACTTGTAAAACAGAGCTAATAATAGCATCAATGCACACCCCTGCCTACAAGGTTCTTATAAAGATCAATGACGTGATATTTGTAAAGCGCTTAGCACAGCACCCGACACAGAACTGGTGCTTAATGAATGTTTGTTTCCTTCCTTCATGCTTAATTCATACTGTCTTGCTTACCTGCATCAGTTGCAAGATTAACAGGAGGGATAATATGATCTTTACTGTCCATTCCAGCTCTAAGATTCTTCGATTTTACGGGTTGTAAGGTAGCTCACCTTTAAAGACCTAGCAGACAACAGAACTAGCTCCTAGCGCATAGGTGACTGTGTTTATCTTGAGTCAAGATCAATGGAATGGTTGGGTTTCAATAGCCCAGAGTGTTTCTCTACATTTGAACAGGGTAGCTTGGATTGTATGTGTGTCATAGCATCTACATATGCATTTAGCCTTTACTCGGTGACCCTGGTAATGAGGATAGCATCACAAATAGCCTTAGCAGTTTTCAATTTCTACTCTGTCCCCAACTATTTTTGAAAGAACTGCTGGTAAGGAACTTCATCTGACTTGAATGTTTCATTTTCCCTTTTCCCCATCCATTTTGGTTGTGGTACTAAGGGAAAAAAAGTGTCCAAGAAGTAAGAAGTTGGGAAAAGTAGGAGGAGAAACAAGGAAACAAAGATTGGATGGCTAATTCCTTAGCAATGGAGAATAAGCTATTCAAATATTATTCCACATAAAGAGAAAAGCCTAGAGCTGAAGTTTGGTTTGTCTGGCTCTCTAGCTAAGGTGGGACGGGATATTGATGAGAGCCCGTGTTTATTTGGTCTTTTAGAGTTTGGCACTTGAACTTGACAACACTTCTATGAGGTAATGATGTCATTTCCATTTTACAGTGGAGGAAACACAGACTAAATTACTTGTCCAAGGTCACACAGCTTATTAGTTATGAGTCAACAAATGGAATAGCTCTCTGTGTCTACATAATACAGTTCACATGTGGAAATTCTATCATTTATAGACAGATATGCCTACAAATAAATGGGCATTCCAAAGATATCTCAACAAACTACTAAACACTAGGGGAGGGATTTGAACCTAAGTCTTCCTGTCTGGGTCAGAAACTCTGTTAAACTGGCAGGGAGGTGGATCAAGAAGAAGGGTGGAAGAAACTAAAGTGGGAAGGAAGGACTAGTTCCTCTTGTATGCCCAGGCCAAAATTTCATTTTGTATGCCTATCTTATCTCATTTGGTCAAAGGGATATTTTGAAACTAGAGCTAGGCTAGGGCTCTCTTTATCTTTGATTATCTGATAACTGGCACTCAGCCAAATGGTGAAGGCCATGGTTGAGGCATGCAGAACCTATTGAGACAGCCAGATGGCAGGTGGTTTGTGAGTAAAACCTAGGCATAGTGCAAATGCTTTCCTTAAATTGACCTATGAATCATCACCCAGTTGAGGCTTTACTAAAACTGACAGATGCTTATGGGCTCCTAGGAGTATCATGGGGTATTTTTTTTTAGCATTTTAATACTGCAGGATACTTTCTTCTCTACTTCCTTCCTTCTCTGCCTCCCTAACCTTCCTGCCTACCCACAAAAGATTGGAAGCTCCTTGGGGGAGGATGCTGCTTCTTTTTGTCTTCTTTTTTGCCTTCTTCAATGCCTAGCCTAATGCATACAGTGAGTGCTAAATGGAGATAGAAGTATGGACTAGACTTGTGGTTTCATTGCTATAAAGAGATCCTGGCTGAGGAAATTTTCTGTACCAAAGCAAGTTAGCCCTTCCTTTGAAACTTAAATTTCATACTTAGAGCATGGAGAAATTAATCTGTTCAGGGTCACATAATTAGTATATGGCGGAACCTGAACTCAAGTCTTCCTGGCTACAAGTACAACACTCTATCCATTATACCACACTTCCTCTGTCTTAATAAATGGAGTTTTAAATTGAATTGATGTACTCTATGAGGCAGGCAGTATAAGTATTATTATCTTCATTCTATAGATAGGGAATTTGGGGCTCAAAGACTTTAATGACTTAATGATACACATAGCTAGAAGCAGCAAATATGTGATTTGAACCTCTGTCCCCTAACTCCAAATCCAGATCTCTTTACCCTGCAGCCTCTAGAGATTCTTACTTTCATCATTATTAAAAGTTCCCACAAACTGTATGAAACCATTGGAGACATTTAGTGTTGACAGTTTAGTTGAGCTGTCCCTAGCCAAATGAAATATATTGTATTTACTTAAAATATAGTAAACTTATATTCTTCCCTTGATATTTTCACTCTGAAATGGAAAAAAATGGAAATTATCTGAGCATCTTGGGGCCTGGTATACTAGCCATCCTCAGTACCTTTCATCAGGGTTTATACTGCCATTTACTAAAGAATAACAACTCATCTAGGATTATAAAGTAATCATTGGGGAAGTTCATTGAAGCTATCACTTTAGCAATTCTGTACTCTGTGTTTTTTTAAAGACCTCTAGTTAGATAATTAGTAAAGCTGGGAAAATATTATTTACACTTAAGATTTCATTTTCTGGGGGAAGAATCAAGATGGTGGAGTAGAAACAGGACCTCCACAGGGCTCCTGCTCTCACCTTCTCCAGTTCATGTAAAAGGTGACTCTGAACAAACTTTGGAGCTACAGAATCCACAAATTGACACAGAGAAGCTTACCTCCCACCAAGGAAAACCTGGCAGGCTGGCAGGGAGCAGCCAGTGTAGTGCTCTGGGAGCCGATCCCAGCCCTGCACAAGCCAGTTCAAGCCGGTTTCCAGAATTGTCAATGCATAAATACTAAGGAAAAAGTGGGAGGTCAGTGCAGTGTGGACTTTGGGATCCAGTGGTTGAGAGTGTGGTTGCCTTTGTCCCCAGGGTGAGAAGTGCCTGAGGCTCCATAGCCCTGCATGGCAGCTTCAGCTCCTGGTCTGCAGATTGTAGGGGGACCAAGTGACCAGTCTGAGGGGTAATCACTCTTGCTTTAACCTGCTTGGATCTCAATTGTGGTCTAGGGTGGAGGATCTGGGATGTTCAGCCAGCTTGCCAGAGTGTGTGGAGGCTTCAGAGAGGGCACCCAACTAATACCTTCCACAGCTGAGAAAACCCCAGCATTTGGGACGAGGCTCCCCTGTCTGGTGGCGGAGTCCTACTGTGGCAAAAAGCCCAAAATTCAGGTAATTGAGTGGCAACATAACCAGGCAAAGGAAGCAAACCAAGCAGGGTAATCCAAACTTACAGTCCTATTTTGGGGACAAAAAGGACCAAAGCATAGAACAGGAAGAAGACAGTGAAGTCAGAAATCTTGCACCAAAAGCTTCCAAGAAAAATATGAGCTAGTTATAGGCCATAGAGGACCTTAAGAAGGATTTTGAAAAGAAAATAAGAGAAATGGAGGAAAAATTGGGAAGATAAATGAGAATGATGCAATAAAATTATGAAATGAGAGTCAACAACTTGACTGAATAAAATAGACTAATTCAAATAGACCTTAAAAATAGACTAATTCAAATGGCAAAAGAGGCTCAAAAAGGCAATAATAAGAAGAATGCCTTTAAAAGCCAAATTTGTCAGATGGAAAAAGAATCTCAAAAGCTCACTGAAGAGAATCATTCCTTCAGAATTAGATTGGAGCAAATGGAAGCTAGTAACTCTATGAGAAATCAAGATACTATTAAACAGATCCAAACAAATGAAGAAATAGAAGGCAATGTGAAATATCTCATTGGGAAAGTGACTGACCTGGAAAATAGATCCAGGAGAGATAATTTAAAAATTATTGGACTACCTGAAAGCCATGATCAAAGAAAGAACCTAGAAATCATCCTTCAAGAAATTCTCAAGGAAAATTGCCCTGATGTTTTATAATGAGAGGGCAAAATAGAGGTCGAAAGAATCCACCAATCACCTCCTGGAAAAGATCCCAAAAAGAAAACTCCTAGAAACATTATAGCCAGGTTCTGGAATTCCCAGGTCAAGGAGAAAATATTACAAGCAACCAGGAAGAAACAATTTGAATGTTGTGGAAACACAATCAGGATAACACAGGATCTGGCAGCTTCTACATTGAGGGATTGAAGGGCTTGGAATATGATATTCCAAAGGTCAAAAGAACTGGGATTAAAATCAAGAATCACCTACCCAGCAAAACTGAGGACCATGTTTCAGGGGAAAATATGGTCATTCAGTGTAATAGAGGACTTTCAAGTATTCTTGAAAAAAAAAAACAGAGTTGAATAGAAAATGGAATAGATTGGGTGCATGAGATCCAGCAGTTAATGACTGTAGTAATCTATTGTTCGATAAACCCAAAGACCCCAGTTTTTAGGATAAGAATGCACTATTTAACAAAAACTGCTGGGAAAACTAGAATACAGTATGGCAGAAACTGGGCATAGACCATTATCTAACACCATATACCAAAATCAAGTCTAAATGGGTGCATGATCTAGGTAAAAAGGATGATACTGTAAGCAATCTGGGAAAGCAAGGAATAGTTTACCTGTCAGATTTGTGGAGGGAAAGACTTTAAGACCAAACAAGAATTAGAAAGTATTATAAAATGCAAAATGGATAATTTTGATTACATTAAATTGAAAAGCTTCTGTACAAACAAAGTCAATGTAACCAAGATCAAGAGGGAGGCAGGAAATTGGGAAAGAATTTTTACAACCTATGTCTCTGATAAAGGACTCACTTCTAAAATATACAGAGAATTGAGTCAAATCTATAAGAATGCAAGTCATTCCCCAATTGATAAATGGTCAAAGGATATGAACAGGCAGTTTTCAGAGAAAGAAATTAAAGATATCTACAAGCATATGAAGAAATGCTCTAAATCACTAGTGATTAGAGAAATGCAAATCAAAACAACTCTGAGGTACCACATCTCTCCAGTCAGATTGACTAAGATGACAAAACAGGAAAATGACAAATGCTGGAGAGGATGTGGGCAAATTGGAACACTAATGCATTGCTGGTGGAGTTGTGAACTTATCCAACCATTCTGGAGAGCAATCTGGAACTATGCCCAAAGGGCTATAAATAATTTCATACCCTTTGACCCAGCAATACCACTTCTAGAGTTATATCCCAAAGAGATTTTTCCCAACACTTCTAGTATGCCAGACATGCTTAGTATTACGATAGAGGCTAGTAAGACCCATCATGAATCTCTCTATTGATGTGAAATTTTGATTCTTTGGAGATTATGGTGTCTCATGACTGACAGATATATAGTAATTCTCCCTGTAACAGGGAGAATATTGGAATTAAACAGATGGGGGTTTGTGTCATCTAGTAACTTGAGACTGTTGAAAGCATTTCCAAAATGAAAGTGATTTATACTGACATCAAGAGTATCCTTGAGGATATTATGAGAAAGGAAACAGCAAACTTTTGCAGATGATTTTGAACAGCAGGCTTCCTCATCTTCACAGTCGTACAATTAACTTAAAGGTATAGAGTATACAGTATTCTACTTTTTAAAATTATTCCTTGGGTGTAAAATAACCTAAAAAAATAATTTAACTCAAAGCAAAAGCAGAGTTTTAAAGGTTGTTTCTTCCATAAGGTGCTCTAATAGTACCTAATAGTACAATGGAGTGGTATAGATAAGCCAAAAGCCCTGAATTATGGAAAGACAGTCTCCTGGTAGGGGCAGGTTTTGGGGTTGTTTATTTTTTTAAGCCTAGTGATTGAAGGTAAATAGATAGTTTATTCTAAGTATGAAAGATATAACACAAATAAAAAATTACCAGCAGGAGAAGAAAAAGAACAAGAATATTTTCCTTACCCACAGAGAATGTGAATGCAATTGGTAAGGGTGGATAATGAGTAAAGCCCATACTCAGTGATAAGCCAATCTAGAAAATTTTAAGGATGGTGAAGTACTTTAATGAATGAGATGTGAGTGAATAATTGTGAGTGTGCTCTTTATCTAACCTCTCTGTATCTATTTCTTTACATATCTCCCCCATTACTGTTTCAGAAGAGACATACTTATTTTGGATCTTTGCCTTTCTTTAAATCCACAGTACAGTGCCTATCATGATATAAACAATTAATAATTGTTAATTGATTGTTTGATTGAAGTAGGGACTTAAGTTGGAGACTTCTGGGACGAAAATCTGACCCAGTACCTGGATGAGAGCTTGGCAGTGGGGAAATTAACACTGTAACCTGTTTTAAACTAAAAAAAAAAAAAACACTGGGATTTGGAATTTTCCCCCAGTTTAACACACTATGAAAGACATATCTACTCAAAAGGGAAATGCAGAAAGCTTTTCTGACATAATTAGAGTGTATTCTGACTAATCAAATACTCTAGTGAATGGTAAATGGTGCCTCACACACTTCTAGCTGTGTGACCCTGGGCAAGTTACTGAACCTCTGTCAACCTCAGTATCTTAAACTGTAAAATGAGGCTAACCTACCCCCCAGGCTTGTTATGAGGATCAAATGAGATATTTGTAAAATGCACAATACCTGGCACAAAGTATATGCTTAATAAATAATTTTTCCTTCCTATACATCTAAACTTATTTTTGAGATAATAAATATAATAGCACTCATTAAAAAGTAGGAGACAATTCCTAAACTATATGTACTTTGGAAACTGAGGCAGAAAAGAGGAAGGGTAATGGGTGAGAAGTCAATTAATTTGATTATTTCTGTGGTCCAGATCAGTACTACTCAGCCTCCACTGAGGTGGCCTGCCTGGCATATGTGCAAATTTCAAAGAATTGGAATATAATAAAAATATATACACAGAATGAAAATTATACTAAGTCCAGTTTATTTTGGGGTGTTACAATTTAAGAGGCCATGGTATGGTAGAAAAAGACTAGATCTGAAGTCAAGCCTTTCATTTATATCATGGAGTTAATCATACTTATATTGTCTATTTCACAGGGTTGATCAGAGGATCAAATGAGATGGCATTCATAATACTCTTTGTAAATAATAGCATAAAATATAAATGTCAGTTCTCATTATTAGCATTAATAAAGTCAAACACTGTATTATAAAAATATAGATATTCTGGCTAATAGAGATTTCTGATTAATAGAATGTTGAATAACAGAACTTTTTGTTCACTTTGGACCTTCTTATTTGGAGATGGTACTATGGGTTTTGGTTTCCTAATATAAGTATATATACTAGGATTCTGGTACTTGGTAGTTGTGAATATGGGAGGTAGGGGTAGGTCCTTATAATACATTCTAGAGCCTTTAATAAGTCAGTCTTGTGAAATTAACAACACACCTGAATAACCACAGACATTCAGGTTTTCCATAGTTACACTTTAGTTCCTGACTTAAAGAACTTGTTCATAGAGGTGATGGTTTACCCTGTATCAGTCATTCACTCCTGCCTGGTTCCCAAGGTTCATTCCCATAACCTACTGAATAATGTAGTTGGGCATGAGGATTATGAATTATATGAAGAGAGGGGTTCCAAAGGTTTCATGGCCATCCTTTTGTTTCTGAGCCTCCATTCTTTTATCAAATTTCTCACAGCATAGACATTTCTTACCGTTCAATTAAAAAAATAAAGTTATGTTCATGTTATGTTATGTTATGTTATGTTATGTTATGTTATGTTAAAACAAGACAAATCCAAAGTCACAATGCTTCTAGAATTTTAAAAAATAAGCTTTGTTGTTTTTTAGTTGTTTCCAACTCTTTGTGGCCCCTGGGGTTTTTCTTGATGAAAATACTGGAGTGGTTTGCCATTTCCTTTTCCAACTTATTTTCTGGAGGAAACTGAGGCAAACATAGATAAGTGACTTGCCCAGGGTCACATAGCTAGTAAATGTCTGTGTCCAAATTTGAACTCAGGAAGATGTTTTCCTGATTCCAGGCCTGCTACAGTGTGCTGCCTAACAGCTCCTTAAAATGAGCTATCACACAGTATAAGGACTGTATATCATATTGTGTAAGATCGGATCATATCGAGATTTTGTTTAGTCAGATATCATTTCAGAAACCTTAATCTTTTCAATTGCAGACCAGTTAAAACTCATGTTTTCTTAGCTTTTTACTAATGTTCTTTCAAAGGAAAATGTAATTTTTCTCTCTATTCCCCTTTCTCCTAAAACAGAACAACGGAACCGTGGGGATCGCCGAGAACAAAGAGTAACTGTTCCACTTTCTGTGGTGGCGCCCCCACTTCCTTCTTTACCTGCCTCCTATGGTCGTCGGAAGAGACTTGAACTTAAGGACCGGCACTTTTTAGCGGTGAGAATTTCTCCCCGTGGGCAGCTGTTTATCTGATTCACCATATAATTGCTATGGATGTATCATTTAGTTCTAAATGGGTAAGCTAGGTGTCTGGTTGGTGTGGGCACCTCTGCCCTTCTGTCAGGATGGGTACCATGACACTTGCAAACAAAAGACTGTGTTTTTTTTTTCTCACTCTCTTTTATCTCCTTGAAGATTAATCCTACAGGTTGAGAGTGAGAGAGATAACTGATGTGACAGGTTAAGGTACCAGGGATGAAAGGTAATTGTAATACAAAACCCTGTCTACAGTTAGGAGAATGTTTGGGGAAAGCTAAGAGAAGATTGGAGTAATGTATTATGGAGGAGACATACATAATATAAAGAAAGGAATATCACTCTTTAAGAGGTAATAATGGTAATCTTGTAACCACAACTTTCATGATTTGATGACAAATGGAAGAAATTCTCTCACCTCCACATGACATTTAAATTACTCTGGATGCTTATACATAATTTCTGACATGTTATATTACTTCTACATTGCACTCTCTGACCTGCTTCACTAGAGAAGTAACCAAATACTATAACTGTCTCTAGTGACACTTTTGCAAGGGGATAGAGGTAGGGCCATGGGGGAGGGATGCTCCTGAATGTTATGGGTTGACCCACTTGTTTTCCTCCCCTTGTTTGTAATAGCCACTTCCTCCTGTGGCTAGAGCCCTTGGCTGACTGCCTGTTTCATACACTCTTTAGGCCCATTTTCAGTTTAGTCCCAGTTGTAAAAGGACCCAACTTTCCTCCTAGATGGGGAAACCCACCATAAAGACCACCACTGAGAGAAACCTCCTGCCCCCTTCTTTAGTGACCACTTCAAAGTAATCCCCTGGTTCCCGCAAGTAGAAGGAGGTGGTACTTTTATTTGAACCAGAGATTCTTCAAGTAAAACTTTCAGGAAACCAAATCAGCCAATTTAGATGAACAAAATGCTTATGAACTGAAAAAGCAGTGAGAGTAACAAAGATCTGATTAGCATGGAATTCCCTCAACACGGTTGGCCTTATAGGTAGACAGAGTTTGTAGCCTCCTAAATGACTTGATTTTAAGAGATCAAGGAAATCTCTCCCCAAATGTATATTTCTCATCTTGCCCAATAGGGTCTGCAATTTTACAATTACAGATTCTTTTTTTCCTTGTCAAAATACAACTATCCTTGAGAGAAGTAACATATTAAACCCTATCAATGATTTATATCATAGAGTGAATGAGTTTTTGAATTCCAAATATTGGGAAGGAAAGAATATACAGAAACTCTGGATGAGGGAGGGACACCATGGAGCAGAAGTTCTTGATTTGGGGTCTGTAGACTTTTAAAAAAATATTTTTATAACTATTGCAATATAATTGGTTTCTTTTGTAATCCTATGTATTTTAGTTTACACATTTAAAAAACATCATTCTAAGAAGGGAGCCTTGGGTTTCACTAGATGGCCAAAGGGGGTAATGACACAAAAACGTTGAGAATCCTTGCTGTGATGGGAGGAAAAGGGAGGCTGGGGATCCTTGAAAATAAATTTTTGCTACTTTGAAGTTTTTTGGCTAGGTTCCTGACAACCCTGCTAAAATCCATGCCTCCAGAGCTAAAGGACTTTAAAAGTTTGGGGCTGGCCTGACTAGATTATAAATGTACCCACATTTAAAGTGAAAAAAATTTCTCATGGGCCATAGTTTCTTAGTAAGCACATGAGAGCAATTGCTTAGAAAGCTTTAATTCACCATCCTTGTTCCAAGAAAAAATATTTTTAAGTGGCATGTGTGCTACTTATTTAGGAATGAGGGCAGAAGGTAACAACAGAGATGTTTTATATAGTAAGAGTGACATGAAACTTGAAGTTAGGAGGCCTTGAGTTTGAATTCCACATTAGAAACTTAGTAGCTATGTAACCCTGGGCAAATAACATAACCTCTCTCAGTTACTCTCTCCATCTACTAAAATGGAGATAATAACCCCTACCCCTACCTCACAGAGTTGTCGTGAGTTGCAAGTGGGGTAACACATGTAAAGTATTTTGCAAACCTGTGCCTTAAGATTACTTTGTTTTTGTTTTTGGAGGGCAGGGCAATTGGGGTTAAGTGACTTGTCCAAGGTCACGCAGATAGTAAGTGTCAAGTGTCTGAGACTGGATTTGAATTCAGGTCCTCCTGATTCCAGGACCGGTGCTCTATTCACTGTGCCATCTAGCCACCCCAAGGAAGATAACTTTGGCAGGTAAGTGGAGGATGCAGTACCAGAGGAGAGAAGAGGGTGTACTTAAGACATATCACAAAAATGAGAACCGGGGTGGCTAGGTGGCGCAGTGAGTAGAGTGCTGGCCCTGGAGTCAGAAGGACCTGAGTTCGGATCCGGCCTCAGATACTTAACACACACAAATAAAAACCTAGCCGTGGGGGCGGAGCCAAGATGGCGGAGTAGAAACAGCTCATCCAAGCCACTCTGCCCCCAGATTCCCCCCAAACGATGTAAAAGGGGACTCTGAACAACTTCTGGAGCCCCAGCACCCACAGAACGACACAGAGAAGCTAAACTCCCGCTGAGGACAGCCCAGCAGCCCTGCAGGAAGGACCAGCGCAGTGGTCTGGGACCTGGCAGCGTGCAGCGCGCAGAGCGCAGAAGCCGAGCCGAGCCCAGGTCCGCTTGAGCCGAGGTTTTAGCCCCAGGGCGGCAGGGCCAGCAGCCAGCTGGAGGAACCCCAGAACACCAGGAGCTGTGGCGACTCCAGAATTATCAACATAGACTTGCCTAGGACAAAGTAAGAGGTTAGTGTCCTATGGACTTTCGGACTGGTATTAGGGAACGCGTCGGCTCCCTCCCCTGGGGGCTAGAAGCCACTGAGGACAAACGCCATTTGGTAGTTTTCAGAGGCAGCTCCCGCTCCCAGCCTGCAAATTTGTAGGGAGATCCAGCGATCAGTCTTGGGGGGTAATCGCTCTTGCTTTAACCTCCCTGGATCTGGATTGTGATCTAGGGTGGAAGTTGTGGGTGGGTTTACAGCTTGCCAGAAAGGGAAGTTGCCCCCACATGTTCGGGACGAAAATTCCTCTATCTGGCCTTAAAGCCATAGTGTGGCAACAAGCCCAAAAGTCAAGTAATTAAGTGGCAACATGCCAAGGCAAAGGAAACAGAAAAGTGCAACCCTAGACTCCTATTTTGGGGGCATAGAGCGGGAAAAGGACTGTGAGGTCAGAAGTCCTGCTCCAAAAGCCCCAGGGGAAAACATGAGCGGGTTGCAGGCCATAGAGGACCTTAAGAAGGACTTTAAAAATCAAATAAGAGAAGTGGAGGAAAATTGGAAAGAGAAATGAGAAGGATGCAGGAAAAGTATGAAATGAGGGTCAACAGCCTGACTGAGGAAAACAACACCTTAAAAAATAGACTAGCTCAAATGGCAAAGGAGGCCCAAAAGGGCACGGAGGAGAAGAATGCCTTAAAAAGTCGAATTTGCCAGATGGAAAAAGAATCTCAAAAGTTCACTGAGGAGATTCATTCCTTCAGAGTTAGACTGGAGCAAATGGAAGCTAATGACTCTATGAGAAATCAAGATGCTGTTAAGCAGATCCAAACAAATGAAAGATTAGAAGGCAATGTGAAATATCTCATGGGAAAAACCACTGACCTGAAAAATAGATCCAGGAGAGACAATTTAAAAATTATTGGACTACCTGAAAGCCATGATCAAAGAAAGAACCTAGAAATCACCCTTCAAGAAATTCTCAAGGAAAACTGCCCTGATGTTTTAGATCCAGAGGGCAAAATAGAGGTTGAAAGAATCCACCGATCACCTCCTGAAAAAGATCCCAAAAAGAAAACTCCCAGGAATATTATAGCCAGGTTCCAGAATCCCCAGATCAAGGAGAAAATACTACAAGCGGCCAGGAAGAAACAATTTCAATATTGTGGAAACACAATCAGAATAGCCCAGGACCTGGCAGCTTCTACACTGAGGGAGAGAAGGGCATGGAATATGATATTCCAGAGGGCAAAAGAACTGGGAATGAACCCAAGGGTCACCTACCCAGCAAAACTGAGTATTTTGTTTCAGGGGGAAATATGGTCATTCAGTGGAATAGAGGACTTTGTTGGGAAGGGAGAATACTCAAGGGATGAAATTATGAGGTGAGAGAGGAAAGTGGCAAGAGGAGATGGGGAGAGACAGGGTAGTGTAAACTATCCCATGCAGAAGAAGCAAGGGGAAGTGGTTGCAAAAGACGGGGAGAATAAGGAAGGCTAAAAAGGCAAAACCACATTCACATTGAATTTGGTTCAGGGAGAAAATGACATACATACTAAATGGGATATCTCAACCTGCAGCAGGAGAGGGGGAAGGGGGATGAGAGGAGGGATGATGGATGGGAGGGCATCCTTGGGGTGAGGGGAGGTTGGAAGTACCCACTATAAAAGAGGGACAGGATCATGTAGGGAATGGACCAGGTGGGGGGTGGGATGAGTGGGAGGGAATTATAAGCAGCCTTGTACAATATATCTACTATGATAATGTTTTGCATAGCTAGACATGTACAACATATACTGAATTACTTATCTCCCAAGAGGGAATGGGTGACAAGGGAGGAAGGAAATGGATCTGAAATTTGAGTTTGTAACATTAAATATTTCATATATAAAAAAAAAAAGAAAATTAAGTAAAAGAAGTGGAGGAAAATTGGGAAGAAAACTGAGAATGATACAAGAAAATCATGAAAAATGAGTCAACAGCCTGCTAAAGGAGACCCAAAATACACTGAAGAAAATAACACCTTAAAAATACACTAACTCAAATGGCAAAAGAGGCCCAAAAAGCCAGTGAGGAGAAGAATTCCTTAACAAGCCAAATTTTCCAGATGGAAAAGGAATTTCAAAAACTCACTGAAGAGAATAACTCCTTCAAAATTGGATTGGAGCAATTGGAAGCTAATGACTTTATGAGAAATCAAGATAATATAAAACAAATTGAAACAAAGGAAAAAATAGAGGGCAATGTGAAATATCTCATTGGAAATACAACTGACTTGGAAAATAGATCCAGGAGAGATAATTTAAAAATCCTTGGACTACCTGAAAGCCATGATCAAAACCTAGACACCATCTTTCAAGAAATCATCAAGCAAAATTGCCCTGATATTCTAGAACCAGAGGGCAAAATAGAAATCAAAGGAATTCACCAATTGCCTCTTGAACAAGATCCCAAAAAGAAAACTCCTAGGAATATTATGGCCAAATTCCAGAGTTCCCAGGTCAAGGAGAAAATACTGCAAGCTGTCAGGAATAAACAATTTGAGTATTATGGAAGCACAATCAGGATAGCACAAGGCCTAGCAATTTCTACACTAAGGAAGTGAAGGGCTTGGAATATGATATTCCAGAGGTCAAAGGAGGACTAAAACCAAGAATCTCCTACCCAGCAAAACTGTGTATAATGCTACAGGGGAATATGTTGTCATTCAACGAAATAGAAGATTTTTAAGCATTCTTGATGAAAAATCCAAAGCTGAACAGAAAATTTGACTGTCAAATACCAGAAGCAAGAGAAGCATGAGAAGGTGAACAGGAAAAAGAAATCATAAGGGACTTATTAAAGTTGAACTATTTACATTCCTACATGGAAAAATGATAACTGTAACTCAAAAGACTTTTTTTAGTATGAGGATAGTTGAAGGGAATATGTGTGTGTGTATACACACACATACATATATATGTGTTTATACATATGTATGTGTGTATAAGAGGGTTTATATGTATACACACACACATATATCTGAGTGTGGGCATATGTATGTTCATGTATACATAGACAGAGGCCACAGGATGAGTTGAATATGAAGGGATGATATCTAAAAAATAAAATTAAGACGTGAGAGAGGAATTAATTAGGAGAAGGAGAAAGGGAGAGATAGATTAGGGTAAACTATTTTCAGTAAAAGAGGCAAGAGAAAACTATTACAATGGAGGGGAAGAGCAGGAATGTGAAAGGGAATGGGACAACCTTATTCTCATTGAATTTGGCTTAAGGGGGGAATAACATACACAAATTGAGTATCTTACCCTAAAGGAAAATAGGAGGGTAGGGGATAAGAGGGGGGTAATAGAAAGGAGTGTAGATTTGGGGAGAGGGTAGTTAGAAGCAAATATTTTTATAAAGAGATGAGGTCAAAAAAGAAAATAGAATAAGTGGGGGGGTGGGATAGGATGGAGAGAAATATAGGTAGTCTTTCACAATATAACTACTATGGAAATGATTTGGGTAACTACACATGTACAACCTATATTGAATTGCTCATTTCCCCCGGTGAGGGTGGGTGAGAAGGAAAGAAGGGGAAAAATCTGGAACTCAAAATTTTAAAAATAAACTTTTAAAAAAGTAAAAAAAAAAACCTAGCCATGTGGCCTTGGGCAAGTTACTTTACTCCAATTGCCCTCCAAAAAGCAAAAAAAAAAAAAAAAAAAAAAAATGAAAAGCAATAGGTATGGCAAGAGACCAGAGCCAAGGATGATACAGAAGAGTGGTACCTTGGACCATAATAAGGAAGTTTGGAAGAAGGGAGGGTTTGAGGGAAAAGATGAGTTCAGTTTTTGCCATGTTGATGATTTTAATACATCGAACTTTCTCAAACTTTCAGTTTGAGAAATCCACTGTGCTACTGGATATGCAAGACTGGAGGTCAGCAGAGACATTAGGGCTGGATAAGTAGATTTAATAATTATTAACATAGAGATGATGATTTAATCAATCCATGGCAGCTGATGCAATCACCAAGGGAAATAATGTAGAGGGAGAAGATTTGAGAGCCTAGGATAGAGAGCTCTGTGGGACATTCATAGTTACCTAGCCTAGATGGAAATAGAGCAAAAAAGACTGAGAAAAGAGGCAGGAGAGAATGTTGTCATAAAACACAGAAAGAAAAGGATAATTAACCATATCAACAGCTGTTGAGAAGTCAGAGGTCAAGAAAGATGAGAGAAGGCTATTGGATTCGAGAATTAGAAGATGATTGGTAACTTTGGATTGAATAAGGAAGTCAAAAGTCAGACTACAAAGAGTTAAGGAGAGAGAGAGAGAGAGAGAGAGAGAGAGAGAGAGAGAGAGAGAGAGAGAGAGATATGGGAAGATAGCTAACAGAGATAGATGGAGGGGAAGAGGGAAGGATTGAAGATGGAAGAGGCACAGAATGTTTGTCGACAATAGAAAAATGGCTAACAGACTGGGAGAGATTAAAGTGAGGGAGTGGGGATGATTGAAGGAGCAAGCTGCTGAAGAAATTTCAGATGGAATGAGATTTGGAGGGCTTCACCCTGCATTGTCTTCCCAGGTTTCTCCAAAGCTATCACTTTCACCATTTCTTATAGCACAATAACACACTATTACATTCATATACCATAATTTGTTCAGCAATTCCCCTTAGATTTTAGTTCTCTGCAACAACAAAAAGTTGCTGCTATAAGTACTTTTCTACATATGTCTTTTTCCTTCTTTTAAAAATATTTTTGGTGTATAAGCCTTGAAGTTGTATTGCTGGGCCAAAGAGTATGACAAGTTTAGTGACTTTTAGGATACCATTCAGAAGCATAGCCAAGATTTTGCAGTTTTGTTGATAAGAACCAATACCCTCACTCTAACTCTGTTACTGGCAGCAGGAAAGCCAAATCTGTAACTCAAGTTCGATGGATATCACATTATTCAGAAGCTTCTGCTCATCCTACATTAGACTCTCAAGTACAATCCCTAACCCTCTAGAGTAAGACTTGGAAATAGCAGTTGTGTTAGATCTTAGCCTTAAGGGAAAGATAAATATGGCCCTGAGATGAAAGCCTTATGTGATGGACCATAGATTTCAAGAGAGAAAATCAGGACTTCAAGTTTATGCAGAATTTCCATTTTATCTGACCAAATTCTGACAAAAAGGACAACCTGTCCTCTACAATTTCATTTCAAGTTTGAGTCATCATTTAGGATAAGGATCTGAAGCATATTTCTGGGAATGGGTTGGTCATTACTATGTCAAATTATTTTGGGGAACTCCTGAAGTCTAATGGTTTAGATAGCTAGAGGTTATTAGTTTTTCATTTCGAGTGTGAGTAACTTTTCTGTAGGGGTAGGATTCTTAACTTGGGTGTAGGCCACTTTCTTCAGAATTCAAGGCAGTGAGCCATGAAATCCCAGATGGTCTTTACAGACAGTGTTGGGAAGACTGGACACACTGCCATTCTGATATGTGCTGGAGCTTGAGTGGTAAGCATTACTCTAGAGTACAGAAAATAAGGGTGATAGAGAAATGAATCTATTAATTTTTATGACTGCAGCAAGCTTCACTAAATATCATTGTGGTAGGCAGCACTAAAAGACCTCACATCAATTTCTTTTTTTTTTTAAAGCAATTGGGGTTAAGTAACTTGCTCAAGGTTACATGGCTAGTCATTATTTATGTGTGGGTGCTCATTTTCTGAGGCCGGTTTCGATCTCGGGTCATCCCAACTCCGAGGCCGGTGCTCTTACTGCACCACCTAGCCGCCCCTCTCACATCAATTTCTTAAGAGAAGTTCAATTGAATGAGTGAGGGGAGACAAAGATTCTGGGACGCAGGCAAAGAGGCATTAAACTATCTACTAGCTGCCTATTTTATTAATCTTGATGAGCAGGTGTTAAGTTCATCCATTTCTAAGATTCTAAGGAATGTAAGTGATATCAATCCCCTTCTGGGATCTTGGGGGCAAATCCCTGGTCATCCCACCCCAGTTAAGGCTCTATTGTGATCTAAGTCTTTAATTTTATTTATTTATTTTTTTTGCCTTTTTGGAGGGCAATTGGGGTTAAGTAACTTGCCCAAGGTCACACGGCTAGCTTTTTGTTTGTGTGTGTTAAGCGTCTGAGAGGTCAGATCCGAACTCAGGTCCTTCTGACTCCAGGGCCGACGCTCTACTCACTGCGCCACCTAGCCGCCCCTTAAGTCTTTAACTTTAGTTAAAGTTAAGTTAACTTATTTTCACACACTGGGTTTACAACGATATGTTTTTCCAAACTGGGTGAAATTAGGTGCTGTTTTCCCCTAATCTAGGAGGAGATGTCAAAAATATAGGGCATCTTGAAGATCTAACAGAATGTTAATGATTGAAAATTTGTCCCTTTTACAAACTAGCAAATTGTAGCAACAAAGAGATTTTTAAGAAAAAAAAAAGACAGATCACAGGAATATAATTACCTTCACATCAGACATTAAGGGAGAAAATAGCAGGTCTTGAGTATAGCAGGTATTTAGTAAATATTTATTAAATTGAGTTGAAATAAGTAGTAGAAGGGACCAAAGTCAATACTTAAGCCTCCTTGACCACAGGTCAGAAATGTGACCACTCACTGTAATAATTCCACATATTCAACATATTCAAGAAATGAGTCTTCAAAGCTGTTATAATCAGAGAAGTAGACAAGTCACAAAGCAAATAAAAGTCTGAAAATATAGTTCAGAGATCAGTAGAAGCGGAAGGTATTTTAGAGACACCAACCCCCTTATATTACAGATCAGAAAACTGATGCTCAATAAAATGACTTATCCTGGTTTACACAGTAGTTGATAGCAGGTTAGTATTTAAACCTTGGTCTAATGGTTCCATGTTCTCTCCACTACATAACATGCTGCCCTCTTAGGTAAGCTAATGAGCTCCTTGTCCTCAAAAGCTAGATTATTCTTGTAGTGTCCTTGACAGATGATTTCTAAAGATGTCAAGGAAAGGGCACATAATCGCAACCTCCATCCATGGTCAGGAACCCATTACACTGTATAATGATCCTCGGTATCTGGAGAAGATTCTGTTTAATGGAAAACCTTCCAATTTACATTACACACAGTGGGGAACATGCTGGACTTTTGAGTTGGGAGAGAGATAGATTCAGATTCTGACTCTAATACTTACTAGCTGAGTGAGCCTAATCACTTAATTCTCTGAGTCCCAACTTCCTCATTTATAAAATAGGTATACATAATAATATGTCTTCTACCTTAAAAGTTTGTTACAAGGAAAGCATGTTGAAAAACTTAAAAGCTCCATATACACACATATGTGTGTATGTGAGTTATTATTGCTTCAAAAACAAAGCAAAATTGGATAGTTTCCTACTGTAGTTTAACCCATTTTCTCTTGTTTTATTTTAAATAAAAAAGATGCTGATGAGCCACTTGATATCCTTCGTATAAGAATCCTTCACATCACAAGGCTCTCTTTAAAGCCTTAATTACCTATTAAATAAAATTCAGACTTCTTTGTCTGGCCTTCAAGGAAGGCCTTCTATGATCTGGTTTTGTTCTACCTTTTAGGCCTTATCACCTGATACTCCTTTACACTCCAGACAAATTCATCGTTCTTTAAAATAGGATCTCTGCTTTCCCAACTCTGTGCCTTTTGCTATAACAATTCCTTCTGTCCTCTTTCTCATCTCTCCCTATTGAAATCCAACTCATCCTTTAAGGCCTAGTTGAAATGCTGCCTCCAATAACAAGCTTTACCAAATCATCTCAACCAGAAGTTGTCTCTACCTTCTCTTAATTTCTTTAGAACTTTGTTCACCTCTCTCCTAGGGTACTTATATTGTCTGTGCACTTATCTTACCTACTAAATTGAAAATCCCTAAAGAGCAGGGTTTGTCTTATTTACTTTTGTATTATCTGAAATAGCTAAAGACTCTGTTATACTTAAATATTTATTGAATGGATTGATGAAACCATTGTTAAATGATCCTTTAATATGGCTTCTATGAAATGTATGCACATGTCTAACTTGTCAGTCTTCAAATTACCTAGATAGCTTTCCATTGTCTCCCCAAGTTCTCCATGTCCTTCTTATATATACTGATGTACAGCAGAAATTTGAAGAAATTCTCTGGATAATTCAAAAAGAAAAAACCCTATAAGTGAATACCTTTTTCTCAATTATTTGGGGGTTTTCATTTGTATTTTTAGGGAGCATTTAACTTTAGCTTCAGTTTTCTATTTTATTTTTTGTGTAGGTGTCACAGTTAATACAAATCTCAGGCCATTAATTTAAATGTTATTCAAAGAATTCTGGTTAATGTTATGTCATGTGATAAAGAAATATCTAGCATTTAAGGCTTTGAGGTGCACAAAACACTTCAAATATCTACTCATTTGATCCCTACAACAACCCTGCAATGCCCATTATACAGATGAGGAACTAAAACTAAGACCCCCAAATCCAACAATTTCTCTTCTGTGCCAGAGGCATGTTAATTTGGTTTAGAAAGGTGATATGTTGCAAATTTCCTATTTATTTTGGCATAACTGAACATTACCCAGGGCTGCTAGTTATGAAAAATAACTCTCTTTACATTTATAGGCAATATTCTGAATCTGTTTCTTGCTCCTCTTACATATTTTGGTACCTCTGCTATGTGAGTAACTTCCACAAATCAAAACAAAATCTGGGAGTATATGGTATGGGAATATTTAATTTTTTTCCCCATGGGGTTCTGTGTATATTTAAATCTGGCAGAGGAAGTCTGAACATGCTACACTTATTCCCCTCTGCATCTGACCTGAATTATTAGGAGGGTTTAATTCAACTTCAGGACTGACTGAAACAGCTGCCCAGTTACCATTTGCATCTGAGCACTCCAGCTGAGCATGAGGGCTAGGTGATAAAGAATGGTTAGAACCATTCGCTCCTCTGACTTATGTGCTCTACTACTATCATTCAGTCGGAGATATTTGTGTCATTTTGAAGTTCAAAGAGAATTTTCCCTACATACTTCAAAGTCCCCTTTGCCTTTGTTCTACTTATTTATTTATTTAGGAACTAGTGGCTTTTGAGTGTGGAACGAGCTAAGCAGCCCTTGGCATTAGATACACTAATTGGCAAAGCTGACAGAAGAGGATGAATAAGATCCTTACTGGAATTAGCATCACAGTGACCCTGGTCAAGTGGGATGTGTTTTTTGCCCTTTTAGAAACTGCAGAGCAGTTCCACTGAATGATGGGCCTAGATGGTTAGTAGTAATAGTCTCTGCCCCAGGCTCCCTGTCCCTATTTCTCTGGTCACATCATGAAAAAACAACTACAGCTGACTTTAATGCAGTATTCTGAAGCCCTGGATAAATATAATGTACTAATGGTATGTATTAATAATATAATAATAAATATAATGAATACAAAGTGAGAGTATAAAATCATACACACATGCACACAGATGCAGACATGGACCAAGACTGGACTTGTGAGGAAACTGCCTTTACCAATACAAATCAGTACCTTCTCTGTACCTTAAGGTCTTAGAGAGTGGCCTCTCAGATAGATAGATAAACAAGTAGATATATGGAAAGATGATAGACTTAGGTAGATACATATGTGTAAATAAGTGTGTATAAATACATATACATATAAGTCTCTGTGTATATGCATACATATGTGTGTATCACACACATATACATACACTATGTATTCATGTAAAATAACCTCATCTCAAGGAGAAAACCAGGAACCGGATAATCCTAAAGAACATCAGGGTCAGGGTGAGAGGAAAATTCACATTGGGACTAACTTAGTACTTCTGCTACCTATAGGAAAATTCCTTTCATTGCCTGATACTCAGATTTTTATATCAATTACTGTGATATTGATGCTTCACTCTCCAATGTGTTGTGATAAATAAATGAGCTCATTTTTGTAAAGTAACTTGAAGGTATTGGAAAGTGTCACTCACTAAAAAGAAAATCTTGAATTTATTGTTTCTTTTCATTTTTTCCCACAAAAGTCTACACATGCATTTATATACATGCATGTATATCCATTTATTCCTACTGATTGGTGGGATCTTAGTGACCATCTAGTCCATCCTCTCCTTTTCAGATAAGAAGAAGGGTGAGGTAAGTAGAGAGGTGCGTCCCATGACTAGTTACTGGCAGAATTGGCACCACCACCTGATTCCCAATGCAATGTTCTTGCCACTCTAAGAGATGCTTCTTCCCGGTGGAATCCCACAGGCATACCTATGGAATAGAAATGGAACACATACTATCACACTAACTTTGTATATGAGGACCCTAAGACAGGAAGAAATGATATGGCTTGACCTGAGGTAGACCAGCCAGTCAGTGCTGGAACCAGACCTAGAACTATGACCTGCTCACTCCAAGCATAGTAAGATTCCCCACAAACAACAATTCCCTTTTCAAGGCTTTGTTTCAGGATCTGAGTTCTTCTCACTTTCTATTAAATATCTTTCATAATAACTATCAAGATGATATTAATAATTAATTCTGAAAGACAGATACTTGAATGTCATGTATCATCAGATCAGAAACAAAAGCTAGATTTTAACCTTTCCTCCTGAGAGACATACAACTTTTGTATAAACATTTAAACAGATGTCATTTTTATAGTTTCAAATGAAAATAAGTCACCCACTAGAATATAAAATAAAAACCAGGAGAAAGTAAAATATGACAGGAGATAGGTAAATTGATAGATGTTTTTTCCTGTGTAGCCAGAGAAAGAATAGGAAATGGAGAGTGAGAAAACAAGCAGCTGCATGTTGGTTGTTGTTGTTTTAGGATGTTAAAAATTATTATTGTTCATAATATTGCATAAAGTATTAGGGTTGCAGTCCTGGATTCCAATCCAGGCTCCTTCATTTTGCTGTCTGACTCTGGATACTTTCCCAATGAAAGATTTTCTCTATTTTTTAAAAATTTTTATCCACAAAATTTTGAGTTACAAATTTTCTCCCCATCTTTCCCCAACCCCCACCCCAAGATAGTGAGCCTATTGAATACCCCTTCCCCCAATTTGTACTCTCTTATATCCTCCCCCACTCCCCCTCTAACTTTCTAATAGGGCAAGACAGATTTCTATACCCAAGTGCCTGTATATCTTATTTCCCAGTTGCATGTAAAAAAGCAATTTTTTTAATCATTTGTTTTCAAAACTTTGATTTCCATATTCTTTCCCTTCTTCCCTCCTCACTCACCCCCACTGGGAAGATAAGCAATTCAATATAGGCTGTACATGTGTAGTTATGCAAAATGTTTCCATAGTAGTTATATTGTAAAAGACTAACTATATTTCCCTCCATTCTATCCTACCCTCCACTTACTCTATTTTCTACTTTGACCCTGTCCCTTTTCAAAAATGTGTGCTTCTAGCTACTCTCTCCCCCAATCTGCCCTCCCTTCTATCATTTCCCCCTCTTATCCCCTTCCCCCTTACTTCCCTGTAGGGTAAGATACCTGAATGAATGTGTATGTTATTCCCTCCTTAAGCCAAATTCAATGAGAGTAAAGTTATTCCCTTCAACTATCCTCATACTGAGAAAAGTCTCATGAGTTACAATTATCATTTTCCATGTAGGAATTTAAATAGTTCAACTTTAATAAGTTCCTTATTATTTCTTTTTCCTATTTACCTTCTCATGCTTCTCTTGTTTCTTGTAGTTGAAAGTCAGATTTTCTGGTCAGCTTTGGTTTTTTTTTATCAAGAATGCTTGAAAATCCTCTATTTCGTTGAATTACCATATTTTCTCCTGAAGCATTATACTCAATTTTGCTAGGTAGGTGATTCTTAGTTTTAATCCTAGCTCCTTTGACCTCCAGAATATTATATTCCAAGCCCTTTGCGCCCTTAGTATAGAAGCTGCTAGTTCTTGTGTTATCTTGATTGTGTTTCCACAGTACTCAAATTGTTTCTTCCTGACTGCTTGTAATATTTTCTCCATGACCCGGGAACTCTGGAATTTGGCTATGATATTATATTCCTAGGAGTTTTTTGGGGGGTATCTTTTTTCAAGAGGTGATTGGTGAATTCTTTCAAGTTCTAGTTTGCCCTCTGGTACTAGAATATCAGGGTGATTTTCCTTGAGAATTTCTTGAAGGATGATTTCTAGGCTCTTTTTTTGATCAGGGCTTTCCGGTAGTCCAATAATTTTTAAATTATCTCTCCTGGGTCAATTTTCCAGGTCAGTAGTTCTTCCAATGAGATATTTCACATTGCCTTTTATTTTTTCATTTGTTTGGATCTGTTTTATAGTATCTTGATTTCTCATAAATTCATTAGCTTTCATTTGCTCCAATCTAATTTCAAAGGAATTATTCTCTTCAGTGAGTTTTTAAAATTCCTTTTCCATCTGGGCAATTTGGCTTTTTAAAGCATTCTTCTTCTTATTGGCTTTTTGGGCCTCTTTTGCCATTTGAGTTAGTCTACATTTTAAGGTGTCATTTTCCTCAGTATTTTGGGGGGGTCTCCTTTAAGCAGGCTGTTGACTCACTTTTCACAATTTTCTTGCATCATTCTCATTTCTCTTCCCAATTTTTCCTCCATTTCTCTTAATTGATTTTCAAAATCCTTTTTGGCTTGTAACCAGTTCATATTTTTTCTTGGAAGCTTTTGATTAAAGGAGTTTTGCCTTGTTGTCTTCTTCTGGTTCCATGTTTTGATCCTTTTTGTCCCCAGAAAAGGATTCTGTGATCTGATTGCACTTTCTCTACTTGCTCATCTTGCCAGCCAATTACTTAACTTTTGAGCTCTTTGCCATGGTAGAACTCTGCTTCCTGAGTGGAGAGAGAGCTGTGTCCCAAGTCGCTGGATTTTTCACAGTTGTCAGAGCTATGAGGAGGGAGCCCTCTCTACAGACACCCCAAGCTCTGGCTCACTGGCCACACACCCCAGGACTACCACCCAAGATTGCAATCCAGATCCAAGCAGGTCAAAGCAAGATAAATTACCCTCAGAATATTTGCTTCTTCCCCCTACAATCTGCAGGCCAGGAGGTTGCCAAGTCTCCACCACTTCTTGCCCTGGGGGCAGGAGCCAGACCAGGCTCTTTCATCACCCAGTTCCAACAGAGTTGGAGTGAATTCCACTGACCTTTTACTTTCTCTTTGTGTTTCTTGGTTGAGAAGTCTGGAAACCACCACAGCTGCTGGTGGTTCAACCTCCTAAAGTCTGCTCTAGCCAGTCTGTGCTGTTGGTTGGGGCCACCCCTGGTCTGGGACTGCAGGGCTTATGCAGGACCCTCCATGTTGGCCTGCCAGGCTGCCTTCAGTGGGAGATTTTTTTCTCTCTGTCACTTTGTGGGTTCTGTAGCTCTAAAATTTGTTTAAAGTCATATTTTGCAGATATTGGAGGTGGTTGGAGCAGGAGCTCAGATGAGTTCCTGCTTTTACTCTGCCATCTCAGCTCTGACCCTGGTTGTTGTTGTTTTTTTCTCTTTCATTCTTGAAGAGGACTATGCTATCAAGAAGGTGATGCCATGATTTGCATTTTAGTGCTGTGCAAAGTCACCAGCCTCACTTTCTCCTCCAGATCCATCTGGGTCCAGTGACCAGATATTCATCAGGATAACTGGAGATGACCCAGGATGCAATGGGAGACCCTGGCCCTTTTAGGCTAAGGCCTTTCCACATACTCACTTAAAGTGAGGTAATGCCCATTCAGTGAATAGGCCTCTTTAAGAAGTGAGTCAAGGGATGGCCCCTTTAATTAGAAGAAGAAAAAAAATCAAGCTGGGAGGGGAAGACCCTCTGGGTTGCTGTTACAAAGAAAGGCATGGTCCTTAAGAAAGAAATGTAGCCCATAAACCCCAAGATATCTTGTGAGGTTTCAGTGATCAAAATTTATATTCCTTAGAGCAGAGCACCCACAGGTAAAGGTATGATTCCCTGTGTAGACAGAGGGAGAGAAAGAAGGGAAGGAAGAAAGGAAAGAAGGAACAAAGGAGCAAAGGGAGGGAGGGAGCTATGTTGCCCAACTGACACTGGCCAGTTGGGTCCCCAGTGGGGCAGCTACTACTACTCATAGGTGGTTGTTTATCCTGCATTCTCAAAGTGGACCATGATGCCATAACTTGCAATTGGATTAGATTTGAGTGAGGGAGGGCTGTGCAGAGTTACCAGCCTCATTGTCTCCTCCAGAGCCATCTGGGCTCAATGTCAAGTTATAGATCTGGATTCCTGGAGGTGTTGGTAGCATTAAAAAGAAAGAGATCAATGATTTTTTGAAAAATAATGTTTTAAAAATGACTTTTCTTCACTACCAACTAGAATACTTTTACCTCACTTTGTGAGAAGCACTGTGATATATATAAAGGGAGAGGTAGCCTGGTGCATCGGATTTGCTGATTTTGGTTTTGACTCTCATGCTTCCTAGCTTTGTGGCTGTGAGTAGCTCACATTCCCACTCTGAGCTCCAGCTCCATCTTCTGTAAAATGAGCCTCCTTGTGCCTGGGCTACCTACCTGATGGGGTTGTTCTGGGGAAAGTGTTTTAAAAACCTTAAACCAAATGTTAAATATTACTGCAGAACAATGAGTTATTATTTACTTAGAATTATGTTTGCTGACTATTGTTCCTGAGTACCATAGCCCACAAAGTATTAGAATCATCAGATGAAGGCCTATTGTGGATTGGGAAATAATTCAAGTTATAAAAAAAGAATTATATTGTGCAATTTGAGAAATCATATATGGGTTACAATCCTCATCAGGATTCAAACTAATGTGATCACAAACCCATTATTGAAGAGGTGAAATTTGGAAAGAAGTGGGATGTAACCTGGGTCTGGCTGGTCCACTGGGATCAAACTGACCCTAGGTTTATCAGGTTTATCTCAGGTACTAAGAAAGCAATGGAGGTGAACAGACCAGTAGGGAAGAGAATGAAGTGAGAGCAGTTTTTGTCAGGAGAATAACAGAACAGAGTTAATGGGAATGATGCCTTCCTGCCATTTATTATGCAAGCCCCTCTGGGAATACAGGCAGTGAAGGGGGAAGACAACTGAATAGGAAGATAGGAGGGGAGGAGATTTTGATATGGTTTGTTTTTTTTTTTTTTTTTTTTACATTTTTACACGCTGGAATGTTTCTTCCTGATTCAGTCTTGACCCTTGCCAAAGCAGTATTCTCCATTTCTTTGTTCAACTATTGCCCAAAGATAGTAGCAGTAACTCAGTGATCTGTAGTATTAAATCCTAGTGAGGATGTTGGTCCTGGACTCAGCAAAGGCTGGGTTCCAATGCTGCCTCTGATATTTATTAATGGACGAGTCATCTAGCTTTTGTGAACCTGGGTTTTCTCATTTGTAAAATGAGGATAATAGGTTTTTCATAAGACTCAAATGTGATCATGTTTTAAAGCACTTTGGAAACTTTAAAGGGTTAGGTAAGCATTGCTGCCTTTGGCATCTGGGGAGGAAAGTGAGCTCGAGGTAGAATTCTGCAAAGACAGAATCATCCCTCCCTTTAAATATATTAGTTCTGTGTTTACCAATATCTTATATTCACTCTGATGAGATCATGATTGCTGGCTTCTACCACTTCCTTCTGTATTTTACAGATTTCTAACTATATATATATATGTAGGATAACTACCTGAGAATAGGTGGGTGAACATCAGTGACTGCTAATTTTCACTTTTCCTGGGGTTGATTAGATTTTCCTCATCTGGTCCATAAAGGCTAGTACACTTTTAGGTATTGTAAATTCCAGTATTCCCTTACTAGCCATGTGACCTTGGGGTAAGTTACTTAACCCCAATTGCCCTGCATTCCCCCCTCCAAAAATCAAAATAATAACAGTAATAAAATAATAATAATAATAATGATAATAATTCCAGTATTCTATAGGCTTCTAGTCCAGGCCTTGGATCTAGGAAAGCAACCCCTATACAGATGCTTGTACCAGTATGCAAGGAAGCCCAAGAACCTCAGGCATAGCAGCACCTCTCCTCTCCCAAGTGATTCTGCTTAAAGCTTGGCTATCATAGACATCTTCAGGAGGACCAGCTTTCTAGAGAAGGGATTCATCATTGCTGCCACAACCAAGACAATCAGTTAACCACCTGTCACTAATTAGTGAGGAGTCCAAGAATTCTCAGAATAGTAGGACTCCCTCACTTTCCCACCCAGACAAACCATCATATGTACAATGCGAGAAAGCAATCCTTGTGGAAGGAAAGCAACCTGGCAACTGCCTCTGTAAGTGCCAAAGCCCCCACTTCCTCAGCATGCTGTTGAAGCCTCAGAAAAGAAAGTTTTCAACTCCACAGTTCTAGGCCTTTTCAAACACTTCATTATCAGAATCTAGTATGGTTTTATTTTCTTTTATTTCTTTATTTATTTTGCTTTTTGGAGGGGGAAGGGCAGGGCAGTTGGGGTTAAGTGGGTTAAGTTGGGGTTAAGCCCAAGGTCACATGGCTAGTCAAGTGTCTGAGGCTGGATTTGAACTCAGGTCCTCCTGATTCCAGGGCCAGGGCTCTATTCACTATGCCACCTAGCTGCCCCAACTAATATGGTTTTATTAATGGAATTGATACTAAAAAAAGGTACATTGCTATATCCCTTACTGCTATACCCTAAGATCATGGAGCCTTTCCAACTGATTTGTAGCTATATGTGTTGTCCCCTTCCAAGTCAGCTTCTTGAAAATAGGGAATGTCTGTCTTCTTCTTCTTCTTCTTCTATCCCAGTACTAGAATAGTGTTTTGCCTATATTAAGTTCTTAATACTTTTTCATTCAATCATGTTTCATTTCTATTCTTCTGGAACTGAAACAGACCAGGAAAAGAAAAACTATCTCCATTCCCATGGATGTGATAGTAAGTGAATAAAATATGTGCACCTGCAATCTCATTTTCCTTATCAGCAGAAAGCAAGAAGAAGGGGCAAGACAAGCAAACAAAAGTCAGGGTTAATGACTAGCATATGAGAGGAGAATATGGAATGTTTAACCAATCTATTCTCAGGTCTTCATGAGGACAGTTTAAATTCTATCAGGTTCTACTAGACCAGAAAGATCCTGAGTATGGAACCAACATTTTAGTGCTTTAAACAATGTATGTCCATTGCCCAAGTTTAGAGAAGCTTATCAACAGAGGGTTGGCCACCAGTTGATGAGTTCATCTCCTAAGGCATGGAAGAAATGCAAGCTATGTCACTGGAGGGGTAACCAAAATGGCAAAGCATGGAATCTTGAACTAATTATGTGAAAGAGAACTCTATTAAGAACAATGAAAGGAAAGACCCTATTAAAACCAATATGCAGAGTCCATTTCTAAACTGTCAGATGGGAGTTTCCCAGAATACAGATTTTTAAAAACAAGTAACATTTTTGAGCCAAAAATGAATAATTGATATGTATTTATTATATTAATGGTTGGGTTTGAAAGCAAAATAACTTTACTTAAAAAAATAGATGCTATTTAATGACTGAATGGAAATACTTTTTCATTCATTCATGTTTCATTTCTATTCTTCTGGAACTTTTTATTATATATATATGTAATTTATATATTATATAAATATATTATATTTATTATACATTTGCTATATGTCAAGCTTTATGATATGTGATGGGGATACTAATACAGAAGTAAGACAGTTCCTACCATCAATAACATATGAAGAGCACATAGCAAAGGGTGTCATCCTGGAAACATACACAGTTGAATGTTTGGCTTGCCTATGGTCACACAGGTAGCATTATACATATGCAATGAACTCAGTAATTCCTGACTACAGGTCCATTTCCTGCTGCCCCAACACAAATGCCTCTCATAGAAGAACTGAATTAGTAACTGCCAAAAGATTTTCAAGCCCTAGCCAGTTATCCACTTATTTGATTCAATTCATTCATTCTACAGGTACCATGCTAGGTTCTGGGGAGACAAAACAGTTACAACTGCTGTTTTTAGGAAGCTTACATTCTGTTGAGAGGATATTACCTGTAAACAGAGAAGTAAATACAAAATATATTCTAAGTGATTACAAAGTCATTTGTAATAGTACTTGCAACCGTGGGGGATCAGGAAATAGTGCTTGCCCCAAGATTTGAAGGAAGCTAGGGGTAAAGAAGGGATACATTCTAAGCATGGTCTGGACATGGGAGAGAGAATGCTGTATTCTAGAAAGAGCAAATAGTCTAGTTGGAATGAAAAGTGAGCATGTCACAGGGAATAATGTGGAAAAAGTCTGGAAAGGCAGATCGAGGTAGATTATGTTGTTGTTCAGTCATTTCAGTCGTGTCCAATTCTTTGTGATCCCATTTGGGATTTTCTTAGCAAAGATACTGGAGTGGTTTTCCATTTGCTTCTCCAATTCATTTTATAGATGAAGAAACCGAGGCAAACAGGGTTAAATGAATTGCACAGGGTCACACAGCTAGTAATGGCCTGATGCTACATTTGAACTCAGGTCTTCCTGACTCCAGGCCCAGTGCTTTATCCACTAAATCACCTACCTGCCCCAGAATCAGATTTTAAAGGGCTTTAATTATTACACAGAGAAGTTTGTATCTTCTCCGAAAAGTAAAAGGGAGATACTTAAACTAAAATAATTTAGTCAGTCTCTTGGCATCCATAGCAATAAATTTAACATGCACACACAGGTAAATTTGAGAAGACGTGGTCCCTATCTGGTAGAGGATTACAAAATGCATATTGTATGGACCTTATTTTAGACAAACTCAATTTGTGAAAACATGGATTTTTACAAAATATAAATAGAGGGATGATTGTTAACATTACACAAGTATCTTTTTTTATTCTGCAAAAGAATTCATAATAGTATTTCATTAAATTTATAATTTGATTTGCAAAATTTTTATTAACATAGAACTTTTTAAGTACTACAACTATTGTATAAAGAAAGATACTTATGTGAACATGATTTAAGGAATGCACAGCTTTGGGGAATAAGGAATTAGTAGTCCTCTTGTATTCTGTCCTAGCCAGATCACAACTAGAAAATTATGACCTACTACAATTTAAGAATGACACTGATAAATTGGAGGGACCAGAGAAGAAAGCATCCAGGATGGTTAAGAACCTTTAGTCCATTTTATATGAAAGTAAGTTGGAGGAACTAATGTGTTTAGACTGGGAAAGAAAAGGCGTAGGAAGGATATGAAAGATGTAAATAAGCCAGTCTTTCCCTTAATTCTAGTTTTGTATATATTTATCTATCTATCTATCCATCTGTCTGTGTATTGCTATATATTATATTACCATAATCTAGTATGTTGAAAGAGTGTAGGATTGAGACAGAAATCTGTTGTTATTCAGTCATTTTTCAGTAGTGTCCGACTCTTCATGAACTCATTTGAGGTTTTCTTATCTGGAATGGTTTGCCATTTCCTTCTCCAGCTAATTTTAGAGATAAGGAAACTAAAGAAGGCAGGGTTAAGTGACTTGCCCAAGGTCACACAGTTACTATATTTCTTGAGGCCATATTTGAACTGAAGGAGATGAGTCTTCCTCATTCTAGGCCCAGCACTCTATATCCACTGTGACACCTAGTTGTCCAGAGTCAATCTCAGTTTTGCAACTTACTACCTGTGTGATCTAGGACAATTCACTGAACCTCTGTGGATCTCAGTTTTCTGATCTGGAAAATGGATTTGATGGCCTTTGATGTTCCTTCTTTTTAGCTATAAAACAATGATAGTGTGAAAACACACTCAAAACATACAACCAGAAGAGGACAACAAAGTCAAAGTTCCTACATCAAAAGCCTCAAAAAAAAAATATGAATTGGTCACAAGCCATGGAGGAGCTCAAAAAAGGATTTTGAAAATCAAGTAAGAGTAAAGGAAAAATTGGGTAGAAAAATGAGAGTGATGCAAGAAAATCATGAAAAATGAGTCAACAGCTTGCTAAAGGAGACCCCCCCAAAAAAAACCTGAAGAAAATAACGCCTTAAAAACAGACTAACTCAAATGGCAAAAGAGGTTCAAAAAGTCAATGAAGAGAATGCCTTAAAACCAGAATTGATCAAATGGAAAAGGAAGTCCAAAGGCTCACTGAAGAAACTAATTCTTTCAAAATTAGAATGGAACAAATGGAAGCTAATGACTTTATGAGAAATCAAGATGCAAAAGAATGAAAAAATAGAAGACAATATGAAATATCTCATTCAAAAAACCATTGACCTGGAAAAATAGATCCAGGAGAGATAATTTAAAAATTATTGGGCTATGTGAAAGCCATGATCAAAAAAAGAGCATTTTTTTAATCATCATCTTTCATCATCTTTCAAGAAATTATCAAGGAAAACTGCCCTGATATTCTAGAACCAGAAGGTAAAAGAGAAATTGAAAGACATCACCAATTGCCATGTGAAAAAGTTCCAAAAAGAAATCTCCTAGGAACACTGTTGCCAAATTCCAGAGTTCCCAGGTTAAGGTGAAAATTCTACAGGCAGGTAGAAAGAAACAATTTGAGTACTGTGGAAACAAAATCATTATAACATAAGCTTTAGAAGCTTCAACATTAAGGGATCTAAGGACTTTGTATTATATTCCAGAGGTCTAAGAAGCTAGGATTAAAACCAAGAATCACCTACTCAGAAAAACTGAGTATAAAACTTCAGGGGAAAATATGGACATTCATTGAAATAGAGGATTTTCAAGCATTCTTTTGTTGTTGTTGTTGTTGCAGAAAGGTTTTTATTTGTCACCAGTGGGTATGACTCTAATGTTGGGGGGGGGGGGGCTGGAGTGATAGGAGAGAGTGAGTGTCCCCCTGTAGGGGGCAGCATCCCTGCTTCGATGCTACAACCTGGATGCACTAAGGGTCATGACACCTTCTGCAGGCTCTGATGGGACCTGCCCTGGAGAGGCTTTGGATCCCACTGTCATAGAGATGCCATCCCTTACTTGAAGACACACTCTCCTTCTATACCAGTATTTTGCCCTGGCAAAGCCCTCTAGGCAGCTAGCCAGTGGATGACTCTATAGGGTGGGGCAAAGGGGTTTTAAAGGGGCTGTTCATGCACACCTAGGCACACAACCCCTGAAAATACATCTGTGTGCATAGGCATTCTGATGTCTGCCCACACAGCCACACACATTCTCTGAATAGCAGTGTCTTGTGGAGCTGGGTCTTGGGTAGACAGTATAGTCTGGTTAGGGCTGTAAGCTGGGGTAATCCGTTCCCTGAACAGTATCCCTTTTCTACTCCCTGAGGACAATGATTACTTCTGCCAATCATCAGCAGTCCAATTTTGGCTGCCATGTTTCCTCAGATAATCTAAGACATCCACCTTGACTGTGCTGATTGTGGCTCCATGGTACTAGCGCATGATGGGGACACCATCTGGCCCCACCAAGAATTTCTCAAAGTTCCAGCGAATGTCATGGACCTTCATAGGTTGCCAGAAGAGGTTGCTGAGTGTGCCCACAAGTTCAGAGGGAAGAGGGCAGGAATTCTTCAGGAATGTGTAAAACTTCTGTTCCTTCTCTCTATTCATATCTCCTTTCTCAAATATCTGGAAATTGGGCACAAAGCTTCCACCTGGGCATACATGCTTGAAAGCAGGAATAATTTGTGAGTTCTGTCCTGGTCCTTGTTTTCCAAACTGGTTGGTGGGGAATCCCAGGATAACAAGGCCAAGGGACTTAAATTCTTCCTGTAGTGCATTCAATTCAAGGTACTGGACCACTAGGCCTCAGTAAGTGGCAACATTGATGAAGAGGATATATTTGCCTGCATATTGCTTGAAGGGGATGTATTCATCACCATCAATAGTGAGGGCCCCATATTCATAGATGGTACCTGTAATCCCTGGGTAGTAGTCGTTCTTCATCCTTTCCTGGCCCCATATGGGCTGGACAAAGGCAGACAGGAAGAGTGGGAAAAGCCAGGACACCTGGAGGGTTCCTCCTGCCGTGGCTACAACGAAGAGGAAGCCCCAGAGACTGGGAAGGGTCTCAAGCACCACCTCCCTGGGGCACACTTTCAAGCATTCTTGATGAAAAGACCAGAACTGAACAGGAAATTTGACTTTCAAATACAACAGTCAAGGGAAAGAGAAATCCTAAGGAACTTATTAAAGTTGAACTGTTTACATTCCTACATGGAAAGACAATATTTGTAACTCATGAGACGTTTCTCAGTATTAAGACAGTTGAAGGGAAGATATATACATATATAAACACATGCATATGTATATATAGACAGAGGACATAGGGTGAGTTGAATATGAAGGGATGACAGATGAATGTATTGGGAGAAGGAGAAAGGAAGAGAGAGAATAGGATAAATTACTCATAAAAGAGGCAAAATAAAGCTGTTACAATGGAGGAGAAAAGCAAGGAGGTGAAAGAGAATGAGTCAACCTTACTCTCATTGGATTTGGCTTAAGGAGGAGATAACATTCACACTGAATTGTGTATTTTATCCTACCAGAAAGTAGGGGGGACGGGGATAAAATGGGGGAAATGATAGAAGGGAGGGCAATTTGGGGGAGGGTTAGTCAGAAGCAAATACTTTTGAAAAGGGACAGGGTCAAAGGAGAAAATAGAATAAATGGGGGACAGGATAGGATGTAGGGAAATATAGTCTTTCACAATATGACTACTAGAGAAATGTTTTGCATAACTACACGTGTATAGCCTATAACCTATATTGAATTGCTTATCTTCTCAGTGGGGGTAAGTGAGAAGGGAAAAAGGGAGAGAATTTGGAACTAAAAGGTTTTTTTTTTCTTTTTGAAAGGGGAAAGCTAAGGCAATTGGGGTAAAGTGACTTGCCCTGGGTCACATGACTAGTTAGTGTTAAGTGCGGGAGGTTGGATTTGAACTCAGGTCCTCCTGATTCTAGGGTTGGTACTTTATTCACTGGGCCACCTAGCCACCCCTAGGAAAGTTTTAAAAGTTTTAAAAAGTTTCAAAGTTTTAAAAACAAATGTTAAAAAATTATTTTTACATTCAACCAGGAAATAAGATATACAGGCAATGGGGTATAGAAATCCATCTTGCCCTACAAAAATGTAAGAGGTGGGGGGATAGAAAGGAGGGAAAACTGGGGGAAGAGGTAATCGGTATGCATGCTATCTTGGGATGGGGGGTTGGGGAGAGATGTGGAAAAAATTTGGAACTCAAAATCTTGTGGAAATGAATGTTGAAAACTAGAAATAAATAAGTAAATTCTGGAAGAAAAAAAAAAGAAATGACAGGCAGGATGATTTCAGAAAACCTGCAAATACTTACATGAACTGATGTAAAGTGAAGTAAGCAGAACCAGGAGAACATTGTACAAAGTAACAGCAATATTGTATGATGAAGAACTGTGAGTGACTTAGCTGTTCTCAGTAATATAATGATCCAAGATAAAGATCCAAAGGACTCATGATGAAACATGCTATCTGCCTTCAGAGAAAGAACTGATGTTGTCTGAATACAGACTGAAGCAGGCTATTTTTCACTTTTTTTTTTTGTTTGAATCTCCTTGTACAAAATTAATATGGAAATGTTTTACATGATTGCACATGTATAACCTATATTAGATTACTCACCAACTCATGGAAGAGGCTGGGGAGGGAGAGATTTTGGAACTCAAAACTTCTTTTAAAATGTTAAAATTTGGGCGGCTAGGTGGCACAGTGAGTAGAGCTTCGGCCCTGGAGTCAGAAGAACCTGAGTTCGGATCCGACCTCAGACACTTAAGGCACACACAAATAAAAACCTAGCCGAGTGGCCCTGGGCAAGTTACTTAACCCCAATTGCCCACCAAAAAAAAATGTTAAAATTTTTAAAAATGCAATTGGGGGAAAATAAACTTTTTTTTTTTTAAAGAAGACTAGAAAGATAATAGTGGGCTAGGTTATAAAGGGCTTTGTATTTGATACTGGAAGGAGATACTGTAGGAGGTACTGTAGTTTAGTGTGTGTGTGTGTGTGTGTGTGTGTGTGTGTGTGTGTGTGTGTGTGTGTGTGTGAAATGATTGAGCCTGCACTTTAGGACAAATCACTTTAGTGACTGAATGGAAGATAGATTTGAATAGGGAGAGACTTGAGGTAGACAGACCCACCACAGGCTATTGCAGTAGTCCAGGAGTAAGGTGATGAGGGCATCACTAGAGTGGTGGCAGTATCAGAGGAGAGACAGGAACATATCTGAGAGATGTTGCAAAGGCTGAAATCTATAAGCCTTGGCAATAGCTAGCAGATGGAGAGTGAGACATGGTGAGAATTCCAGGATGACTTTCATGTTTCAAGCCTGAGAGAATGGGAGGACGCCCTCTATAGCAATAGGGAAGGTAGGAAGGTTTAAGAGGGGAAATAATGAGTTCTGTTTTGGACATATTGAGTTTTAAGATGTTTCAGTTTAAGGTGTCTAATAGGTCATTGGAGATATGAGATTGGAGACAAGACATACTTTGACCTGTTGGAAAATCATATATTGTAGAAGATTACTTAAATCTGATCCAGAGACTAGATCAGATTTAATGGATTTGGGGACATAATATTTGCTTTGTTTTTAATGATTACTGAGCCAGCTTTGTCAGAATTTTGAGAATATGAGAGGAATTAAGCCTTGAGATATCTAAGAGTAGCATAGTTCTGCCTCAAGTTCTAGAAAGCTCAGGTATGATCTACCATAGATCACCACTATTGCTTTTAAAGACTTTAGAAAAGTGTGATTGTTGTGTTAATGTTTTTGTTTAACTTGTATTTACACTGAGGTGCCTCAGGAGAGTGGGTAGAACCATTCAATTTGAGTCAGCACACCCTGTTCACTACCTATGTGATGTTGGACAGCTCACTTTACTCTGTGAATTTCATTTTTATCTATAAAATGAGGAGTTTGGGTACAGCTCTTCCAGTTTTAAATACTAAGATAGAAAAACCTGAGATTATGAGATATCTGTAATCTCCAGGGATATTGAATCAATCTCTTACCCTATTGATGTTTTCCTTTCCTTATTGTAATGGTAGGTGTCATAATCAAATGCAAAATTAAGCTAGTATGGTATTAAAGAACTTCAGTTCCATGTTACCTGTAACCTCTGAAAAGGGGAATCCAGTTAACAGATTATTCTTTAAATATAGTCAATGAAATAGATGGATTCTGAGCAAGATGTAATACAAAAATCATTGACCAAATAATCCCCCAAATAAAAACATTCAGGGAATCAAAGAAATAATTCAGTCTTTCTAAAATTATCAAATTATCATGCATTTAGAGAATTTTGCTTTTTTAATTTTTGGAATGTATGCAAAATTTCTCAGGTGTAAGGTGAAGACATTTAATGAATAGTTCTCACTAAAAAGTTCTTATAATAGTGGATCCACTTGGCTTAACTAGAAGTACTTTATGTTAATGTATGTTCTTAAATTTTTCCTTTATTTTTTTTCTTAAATTTCATGTTTATAGTTTCACAGCACCCGCTCGTCCTCCCCCACTGAGTGTTGCCACATGACCCCTTGGAGTAGAAAGGTATTGGACACCCTGCATTCCTTCATAGCCTTGTCTTATTTACTACCTTCCTGTCAGCTTGACACTTTAACTCTTACTTTTCTCCTTTTAACTTTCTTGCTTGGGAAATCTTAACTAATCTTAACCAAAAAAAAAAAAAAAAAGTGATGCTGTCCTTACTATGGATAAATAAAGTGAAGGAAAGAGACTTGAATTACTTTTTTCATTCTTTTCCGAGTAGATGTAAGGGACTGGCCCAGGATAAGCCATGATTTGATGCTGCCTTTAGATATTACAGTTTATGTGGAAATAAAGTCCTGACTTGCCCTATGTTTACCAGACCTGAAGGAGTTTAACTGCTCAAATCAAAATGAAATTTGAACAAAAGGATTCCCTGGCCAGTTGTTCCTGTCACTACTTACTACATAAAAAGGACTTTTGGCAGAGAGTCAGAGTGTGTAGCCAGGTCCCAATTCTTCCTTTGTTCCCGTAGTCCATTGTTATTCAAGGAAGGAACCAGCAACAAAATGTGGTCTCTGTGGTTTTGTTTTTGTTTTAGTTTTTGTTTTTTTTTTAACATACAACAAACTTTTTTTTTGTCTTTTTGGAAGTAACCTAGGAAACAGTCTTTTGTGCTTGAAGTTTATTTGAGCTATTCACATTGCTGGGAATCTGCAGAAAAGCTCTGGAGAGAAAGAAGTTTGCAAATGTTCCACTAAAATGTACATGAAGAAAACTCTTTTCTTTCCTTAAAAGGGGGAAATATCCTCTAGTGCATGTTAGAGGACTTTGCAGAAACCTCTGATACGGCAAGCAAGCACTTTTGAGTTTTACAGAAGTGACTTTGTACTATGTAACCTTTAATGTTTTTGTGGGCTTAAGAAATGTTAGTTTATCAAGATACAAACCCTCCAATATGTGTAAGGAAGAAGTCTGACAAAAAAAAGAATAATCATTCCATTCTGATACTGAATGGGCTGTTATTAATGATGTACCTTACTTAGAAAGGAGAGGAGGGAAAAATATATTTATTTTATTCCATGTCCCTCTCAAAAATAAAATGAGACACAATAATGAAAACAATCAGCCAAAGACAAGTAGCGTTAGTAAGCTGGCCTTGTGAACCTAACCCTAAAGCAATTGTAATGTATAAATTGGATAGAAAATTGCCTAATGCAGAACTTCTAGTGGCCACTTGCACAGAAAATATTGAAAGCTGTAAGAGACCAAGCTGGAAGTCTTCTCAATTTGACATAGAAATATATCTGAATATTTTCCCCCAATAACATTATACTTTCTACTCTAGTAGATAAAAAATCTTCTTTATTTATACATCTTACTAAGTGAAGTTCACAATCCCAAGATCATTTAATTTTTGAGGTTATTAACCCGAATTGTACTCTTATAATTAAATTAAGTCAGTGTTTAATCTGGCCTCTTGGATTTTGTTGCCTGTTTACTAAGATAGTGTTTTCTTAGAATGACAGCCCGACCCTAGATTTTCTAGCCTGTATTTTCCACAGGCACTGAACACCCACTTAGCTTTGGGCCCTAGTCTGTCTGGATGCTCCAATAATTCTAAATACTCATTTATGACCATATTTCTAATATTCAATTCCCTAACTAAATCCAAAATATAGAATGTGTAATTAATTGAGTTAGAATTTCACCTTTTCATTTGATGCTTTGATTCTTTGGGCTGCATATTTTCACCTTCTGATACTTTCTTGAAACTTTAATCTGCTCTAAAAAGCATGTCTATTTAGGAAATTTATTTTTCTTTTCACGTTTCTTCACTGACTATTGAACTAATACTACAAATCTTTGTGACATATCTCATAATCACTCTTCTTCGTCCTCATCTTCCTCCTGAAAGCTAATCATTGTGTTCTTTTATGTTTCTTGGTATTACTGAAATAACAAAATCTTTTGTAATATCTGATTGTGTTTAAATTTAAATGATTTTAAATGTATTCATTTACAGTCCCATCCCCCAGAGGACGAGGATACAGATGTCATGTTAGGACAGAGGCCAAAAAATCCAATACATAACATCCCTTCAACACTGGATAAACAAACCAATTGGAACAAAGCATTACCTCTCCCAACTCCAGAGGAGAAAATGAAACAAGATGCCCAAGTGATTTCTTCCTGCATTATCCCCATCAATGTCACTGGTACGGTTCTCTTATATTGTTTTTATTTAATTCAGGAATATTTTGTAGTGAACATGATCTAAACTTGGACTGCTGTTAGTAACCAACCAATGAAAACCCTGATGTGGTAGTAAAATTAGATTTGCAGCTTTAACATTATAAGCCAGAAGATGCTAACTAGGACATTTTTTTTCATATGATCTAATATCAATGTGTATGTGTTACAGTGTGTCATTTGTTCCTATGGGGGGGTGTTGAAAGAGTGGGGAGGAGTATCACCAAATAGCTCTTTGGCCTTAAGCTGACTGAAATAATTGAGAATACTTGCAGTGGCTAATCATGTGATAATCATGTGTAGCACAGAAAGTTAAAAGAAACAAGCAGCCATTTTACAAGTAATGATGACGTAGACCTCCCTATAAAATCTGTTTTCATGTGGTCCAGATAAAGGTAGGATTACATTTGCTTTCTTTTGGAGACCCTTATAGAATGCTGCATTGGATTTCTTGTAAAGATTTTTGTATGTTGTATGTGAAGGTTGAATTCTTGTCCAAAACCCCAAGTCCTTTTTTTTTTCTTTTACTTTCCTTCTTCCCTCTTTGAATGTTAGGTTGACTCAAAGAAAAGTCTTTTGGGAGTTCTTCAGTGGCAGTTTTAAACCCAGAGCTGAATATGATGATCTGAGTGGAAAGCTTTTTAAATACTCAAACCTTCCAATTCAGAAAACAAACACCCCTTTCCATTGTGTTTCCCCTTCCTTTTTAATTTTACTGATGGTTCAGTTTCAAAGTATAATAAAGAACCCCAAGAAGCTGTATTTTTGTTCTGGTGGCATGTAACTAAGTGGGGGTTAAGTCATGATGCCCTGAGATAAGCCATTTCTTTCCCCGCCTCTATCTCTGTCTGTCTCTGTCTCTCTGTCAACTAGTTTTCATGATGATCGATCTATTCCTCCTGCACAGCCTTGAGGAAAATGAATGCTCCCAAGCATGTGCACTTATCCACTTTTCATTAACCCTAATGGGATATATCAGGGGATTTTAGCTGTTGAAAAATATTACCACAGTGACCTCTTACACTAACAGCTTTTAGAACTTCTGAACTGAAAGAATCATCAGCTTCCATTAATGAATGGAAGTATGAGTTCTTTTTGTTCTTTTTTAAAATAAAACTACTGAATACAAGAAAGTAATTTTTGAATGATTTATATGATTGTATAATGTAAAAATGTGTGTGTATACAATTATGTTTTCTACAATTTTAAAATGAGCATTGGGGGTTAACAAGAAAGGGCTTTTATTTTTCTATGGGTTTTTGAAAGGAAAATATCATTAACATCCTGCAACATTATATAAATCACTTTCTATAGTGCTGGATCTAGAGTCAGGTCCACCTGTAACCCTGTGGCAAATCCTCATTTGAAAAATAAAGGGATAGATCCTAATGACCTTCAAGGTCCTTTCTAGCTCTAAATCTATGATTCCCATTGTTGTATTATAAAGGATTCTTCAAATTGAGCTCTAAGCAGACACTGTTGGCAGCCATAATGTTGATACTACTTCAATATATAGCGCAAACAGTATTTGAAGTGAGAACAAGAGATCAGGTTGACATCCTGCTCTGCTTCCAGCCTTGAGTACAACTCATCAATTTAGGTGACTAAATTCTGATCCACAATATTATGGCCATCAATGGCCAAAAACACTTTGAAAAAACCATGATGCATGCCTTGCTGACAGAATTTCAGTCTCCACCTCTACCTTTCTAATTTGGATAGAACCTAAAATAGACACACATGATATTTAGTTTTGGTATTCAAGGAGTTTTGCTTGTTTGTTTTTAATAAGTGTATCTTTCCAACTTTGGAACCCAGTTTTATATTTGTCAGAGTAGATAGATTCTTTATAAGTTCTCTATTTTTTCCTGCCTTATATTATAACTATTAATATTTATTAGATATCAAAACCCAGACAGAAAAAACCTGTCAATTTAGAAAAATGAAAATAAAACAGGAGGAATTTATTTGTTTACAAAATCTCCCAGACTGCTGATTTTCCTCCCAATGTCATTGTAGGGGATGAGGGAAAGGGAAAAGAAAACAGTTTCACAAAGGCTCTTTTAGTGAAAAAAATGGGTCAGGATATGTTAGCTGAACTGATCCAGGTTAACATCTTGGCTACTGCTATTCTCTGAAAAGGTGTCAGCATCAGAGAATAAAGAAATAGAGCAATAAACAGCAGTGATTAAAGGTGCTGAGCTTTTAAGGATTCATTTATTCTCTCCCTTTTAAACTCCTTCCTCCCCCCTCTCGCCCCCCCTTTAGTTTTCCTTACTTTGGTTCCATTTTCCTTTTTGGGTTCTGTAACTTTTGGCAGTGTAAGCTGCTGAGGAGAGCTGCATTTAGAAGTAAAGCTTAATGTACTGCAGTACAATTTAAATAAGAGCTAAATAAGGGCTCCCTTATATTTGCCCACAGCCTTAATCCAAACTCTTCACTTATTTCCAATCAATAAATATCACTGTGTTCCAACCAAATGAAAGTTGGTTTACTATTTCTAAAGGCTAATGAGACCTATTTGTGGGTTGCAGGAGTTGGTTTTGACAGAGAGGCTAGTATACGCTGCTCTCTTGTTCATTCACAATCTGTACTACAACGGAGACGAAAATTGAGAAGGCGGAAAACCATCTCTGGCATCCCCAGAAGAGTGCAGCAAGAAATAGGTGTAGTATAAATAAAAATGTTAATGGTTAACATTATAACTGCCTTCAATTGCTGAGATATGAAGTGGTAGTCTTCTTTCCAGTAGTTTTTTTCAGGAAATGCTAAAGTTTTTGTGGTTGTGGAGTTTTGCAATGATCATGTTGTTTTGTTGTTGTTTTTTATATCACTGAAACCAGACTACATTATTCGTATGAGCCCTATGCTTTGATTGGGGAGGTGAGGTTTTACTGAGTGAAATAAATACACATGTTCATTCCTCACCATTTAAATCTAATCAGTTCATGTTTTAAAAGCTATTTTTGTTAAAGTCATAGTATTAAAAGTAATTAGATTCAGTAAACTTTTTTTTCTTATAAATTGAGTATTTCAGATGGGGTATGAGACTACTTGTAGAAAATAAACTATCAAATAAACATAATATCTAACTTTGTACTTTTATAAATTCTTTTAAGCATTAACGTTTATGTCCTAGTTAAAACAAACAAACAAACTACAGGGACACTTTCTACCTTATCTGCTTAGTCATTTAGTGTCTCTTCCCCTTGTTTCTTTTATTAAGAGATCATTTACTGAGAAGTAGAATTTTAGTTCTTTACATGTTTATCTGCCTTCAAATCCTGTGGCTCTGACTTGCTAATAAGTAGAATTTGGGAAGCTCGGACCAACTGAGAGGATGAAGTGAAGATGGGTCATATGATAGACATGATAAAATATATTTTACTTAAAATTTTTTTAAAGTGACACTATTTAGCTATCTTACAAAAGGATGTGAAATGAGAAAGGAAAACGTCATAAAGGCTGTAAAAACTAAGATTTTGCTAGGAGTAAATTTTTACATTTTCCATGAGGAATTTGAATCCTTCACATAATTTTGTGTACAGAATTATTTTGAGGAAAATAAAACACAGTTACATAAAGATTGTTAGGCTCAAATTTCAGTTATTTATTTAATAATTGGGGGAAATTTTCATTTAAGAAGGGGGTCCCACAGTTCTAATACAATAATAAAATTGTGAGGGCTACTCAAAAAACAGTCATTGGTCTGCAGATGTCTAAAGTATTTCACTGTGCTTTACATGTGTCCTAGATTCTGATGAATCACCAGTGGCCAGGGAGCGGAATGTGATTGTGCATGCAAATCCAGACTTCTCCAGTAATATCAATAGGAGGTCAGGAACCAGGGACTCTGAATGCCAAACTGAGGAAATTCTTATTGCTGCTCCATCGAGAAGGAGAATCAGAGCTCAGAGAGGCCAAAGCATCGTAGCTTCCCTTTCTCATTCTGCTGGCAACATTTCGGTGTTGGCAGACAACAGCAACGCCATGTTTACTACTGCGGCAAGCAGCCGCATTCGATCACGGAGTCTTCCCCGTGAGGGTGCTAGAGGCAGTGATGCTGAGCATAACATTGGTGCTAAAACCTCAGCCTATGAAGAGGAATCTTTTATGGACAACCAAGAAAGGATACCAAATAAGGATACAGATGCCATGAGCAGCCAAGGTTCACAGGAACACCAGCCCCCATTGGGATTGACCTGCTCTCAACACCTCCACAGTCCCCAGCACAAGTTAAATGAGAGAGGGAGGTCAAGATTGTCAAGGATGGCTGATTCTGGCAGCTGTGAAATCTCATCCAATTCAGATACCTTTGGGAGCCCTATTCACTCCATCTCCACAGCTGGAGTTCTCCTTAGCAGCCACATGGATCAGAAAGATGATCACCAGTCATCCAGTGGCAACTGGAGTGGAAGTAGCTCCACATGCCCCTCACAAACTTCAGAAACCATCCCCCCTGCTGCTTCTCCTCCACTGACTGGCTCTTCACACTGTGACTCTGAGTTGTCATTGAACATAGCCCCTAATGTCAATGAAGACTCCAGTGTCTTTGTGACAGAAAACTATAATGACCATATGGATAAAGTGAGGGGCCATAGGTCAAGCTCCTTCACTTCCACTGTTGCAGACCTGCTAGATGACCCCAACAACAGTAATACGAGTGACAGTGAATGGAACTACCTGCACCACCATCATGATGCCTCATGCCGCCAGGATTTTAGCCCTGAGCATCCCAAGTCTGACAGCTTGGGCTGCCCAAGTTTCACAAGTATGGCTACTTATGATAGTTTTCTGGAAAAATCACCATCTGACAAAGCAGATACTAGCTCTCATTTTTCAGTGGATACTGAGGGATATTACACCTCCATGCACTTTGACTGTGGTCTCAAAGGTAATAAGAGTTATATGTGCCACTATGCAGCCACAGGCCCTGAGAGTGGCCAGGGCACTGGTATTCCTCCCCCCTTCTCAGATTGTACCTGGCAGGACTACCTAGATCAGAGGAGACATGGAAGGCCAAGCATCTCTTTCAAGAAACCAAAGGCAAAGCCAGCCCCACCAAAACGCAGTTCATCTTTGAGGAAGTCTGATGGAAGTATAGATATTCCTGAGAAGAAAGAACCAAAGATAAGCAGTGGGCAGCACCTGCCTCACAGTACCAGGGAAATGAAATTGCCTCTTGAGTTCTCTAACACACCTTCTCGAATGGAAAGTGTTGGTTTATCCAGCAAACAAGAACATTCCTGGATGAACTCGAGTGACCATGGAATAAAGGAGTCTCATTTGGATACTGCAGATATCCCATCATTCAAAGATGAAGGTGCTGAATCAACTCACTATGCAGATCTCTGGCTTCTAAATGACTTGAAAACAAATGATCCTTATAGGTCTTTATCCAATTCGAGCACTGCTACGGGTACCACAGTCATTGAATGCATCAAATCACCAGAAAGTTCTGAATCACAAACTTCCCAATCTGAATCCAGAGCCACTACTCCATCCCTTCCTTCTGTTGACAACGAGTTTAAATTAGCATCACCCGAGAAGCTGGCTGGCTTAGCATCACCATCAAGTGGCTACTCAAGCCAGTCTGAAACACCAACATCTTCTTTCCCCACAGCTTTCTTCTCTGGACCATTGTCTCCTGGAGGTAGTAAGAGAAAGCCAAAAGTCCCAGAGAGGAAATCCTCCCTTCAACACCCTTCTTCAAAAGATGGAACTATGTCTTTAAGTAAAGATCTTGAACTTCCAATTATACCTCCTACCCACCTTGACCTAAGTGCTCTTCATAATGTCTTGAACAAACCCTATCACAACAGACATTCATTGCATGCATTTACTCATTGTAAGCAGAATTTGGTAGGAGAAACACTAAACTCTACTCCCTCACCATCCCTTGCAATTACACCTACAGTCCTGAAATCTGTTAACCTTAGGTCAGTTAATAAGTCTGATGAAGTTAAACAAAAAGACAATGATAATACAGAACTACCTTATTTACAGGAATCTACTATCACAGTGGCTGCCTTGTCTCCAAGCAAAACAAGGTCACACATAGCTAAGAAATCTATATCACGCCAGTATTCCACAGAAGACATCATTTTGTCCTTTATTGACTCATCTCCAGTAGATATGGGCCATGATAAAATGCATTTAGAAAAAAATTCAGTTTTCAATGTGAAGAATCATTGTGATCAAGAAACTGTACCATCAGCCAGTAACAATCTTCTAGAGACTAAAGCCACAAAGGACCAAATGTCAATAGTTAAGGAGCCTTTTCCAGAACATGTACCAGGCGAAAACTGGGATGTACAGGCAGAAGGACTTCAGAAAGGTTCTAATGGTAAAATAATAGCTCAAAGGACTGGGCAAGATGGCAATATTGAGCAGCTACAGAAGGCATTCTCTGTAGATGGAGAGAACATTGCACAAGGTAAAAGTGGGGACGAAACCTCATCCCTGTCTCTGTCTGATTCACCAACCAGAGTAGCAACAGACATGGATAGCCAGCTTAAGCATCACCTTGTTATGAGCCACCACCATGACAAAGTGCCTGGGCATAGTTGCTATGAATCAGAGCTAACAACTGTAAATTCACTCAGTGAAAAGTGTTCTGAGCAGGAAAGTGGTATTGCATCAGGTATTTCTACCAAAAGTGCCTCTGATGACCGAAGGACAGAGGAGACACGAGCAAGTGCGGATGAGGTTTCATTGAAAGGTGAGTTATTAGATAGCATGGGTCTTAGGGGCAAGAAATTACTGTGTTCTCTAGATTTAATTTTTACTGACTCAACAGTAAAAAAAAATATTCCCTATGATGCTACATTTGCATGTTTATTTCCCTGGCTTATTTTCACTTATTGAGAAATTGAATACTGGTCAAGATATTGTGCAGGGTACATGATAGTTATATAAATTCTTATGCTCAACCTAATATAAGAATCATGGTCCTGACTGAATATGGGATCTGGACCCCCCACCCCGTGGACTTTCAAGAACCCAGATCCCTGGGGTTTGCCTGAGGCATTGGCTCACCCTGGTGTAATCCTTTCAACTGTCCTTTTATTGTGACCTCTACCCAACACTCCATTCTCTGTTTCCTCTGGACCACTCCAAGCTACTTCCCTCTCCTTAATCCCATCTAGACCCCTTTCTCTTTTACCTTTGGACTAACCCAGGCTGTTTGCCACTCCTTAGTCCCATCCAAATCTTCCCACAATCTTTTCCCCTATAAAAATATCTATTTTTATCCTCATCAATTGGACAAACTCACTAGGAGTCTGGCCCACTTGTATTGTTATCACAAATAACTACTTGGACTGGAAGGTTTGAGTGGCTGAATTCTTTTGAGGCAGATGCATGCCCTGTACCCTTACATTTCAGGGTTCCCAGCACCACAAGACCACAAAAGTTCTGGCTCTTTTGTCAAGATGTTAGGAGTCTTCTTCATTACTTTTCTGTTCTTTTTAAAGAATCTTCACCAAGTGACGACTCCATCATTTCACCATTTAGTGAAGATTCTCAGGCTGATGATGATGTTTTTGTGTCTCCAAACAAACCCCGAACCACTGAGGATCTCTTTGCAGTCATTCACAGGTGAGGCAACAGATCTAATGTCTCTGAATGGACTTAGGATCAGATTAAAGTATATGAGAGCCTCCTGAGAGATTTAGAACAAACAAGCAAGGAAACTGGTTTTTGTTGTTGTTTTCTTTTGTTTTCTTTTGCAAATTAAGTTTGAAATCCTTTATAGAAGTTTCCCCATCTATAAAATGAATGGACAAAAACAGATGTCCTCTCAGGTCCCTTCAAGGACAATTCAACAAATCCAAGATTATGACTGAGTTGAGCATATATAAATATTTATAGCCTCGATAGAAGGGGTTTTAAGACAAAATTTCCTACAAAAGTCCTTTGGCTTCCTTCCCTCCCCTCCCCCCCGCCAACAATAAATATGTGCATCAAGTTTTTTATCAGAAAAATTTACCTTTTCATATATCTCCTGAGATTAAAATGATTCATATTTTTGAATATGTCCAAAGCAATGATTATAATAATAAGGGCATAGGGGAAAATAAACCATCAAAAGAATCTGAATACAAAGCATACAGTGGGACATGGATGTGCTTGATTACCTGACTACTCTATATCTTACAATATTCTAGAACTATGGTGATCAGTTTCTTAAGTAAAAATCAGAACATACTGTCTAAGAATACCCTATTAACAACTTGCTTCATTTTCTTGACATTGGAATTACCTAGAGGGGTGAAGAACCTGTAGCCTCAAGGCCACATGTGATCCTCTAGGTTCTCAAGTGCAGGCCCCTTGATGGAATCCAAATTTCACAGAACAAATCATCGTAATATAAGGATTTGTTTGGTAAAACTTGGATTTAGTCCAAAGGATCCAAGGACCTAGAAGGCCACATGTGGCAGCAAGTTCCCCAGCCCTAAAAAATCTTGGCTATATGATAACTCCTTTTCTCTGCCTAAAGGGCATGTTTCTATAACAAGGTTATCATTCACATACAAAGATGATATCAATTGCCTACCTGTTATCAGGGAGAGCATAGTGTAAAGATCACTACACTAGAAGCATAGAGGCAGTCCTGGCCCTTTCATTAATTATGTGATCTCAGGAAACTTTGCCTTAGTTTGTCATCTATAGAATGAAGGGGTAGGGCTAATGACATCACTTTTCAGTTCTAAAACTTCCTCTCCTATGTGCATTATATAATAGGAATCATACACCCTACTAGGAACATAGCATGGGTATACTTTGGCAAAAACACTTTCTTTCCATTCTAAGGAAGAGAACTAGCACTTTATTGTTCCTCATCCCTATGTCCAAATTAAATAATCTTACCAATAATAAGTGTCAAGGAATAGAAAACTTAGCAGGTTCTTAATAACAATATACTGCATTTGTATCCTTTATATACCTTTCAAAGAATATGTACATGTGAGATAGCAGGAAGAACCCTCCAATTCATGAGGCTGTTACTGAGTATTTTTTGTCATTGATTTGAAATGTTCATTACTTAAATTTAATCTGTTTGTTGGATTTTACGGAATATGCTTTTACTCTCTTAATTAAAAACACACAATCATTCTGAGAGTTTTCTTTGTTTCTGTTGTACTTAATAGATCAAAGAGGAAAGTACTTGGAAGGAAAGATTCTGGGGACATATCTGTTCGAAGTAAATCAAGAGCTTTCCCTGGCAGTAGCAACAGCAGTACTGTGCCCCCCAGCAATATCCTATCTCCAAACAGCAATGTGCCAACTCCACCAAACAGCCAGAGATCTCCTGGTCTTATCTATCGAAATGCAAAGAAATCCAACACCTCTAATGAAGAGTTTAAGCTGTTGCTTCTTAAAAAAGGCAGTCGGTCTGATTCCAGTTACCGGATGTCTGCCACTGAAATCCTGAAGAGCCCCATCTTGCCCAAATCCCCTGGTGAGCTTCCCATTGATCCCCCCCCAAGCATGGATGAGCCTCCCCAGGTGTCATTGGGGGCAGAAGCATTGTCCCCTCTATCTCCATGCTCCCCAAGAGTTAATGCAGAAGGTTTTTCCTCCAAGAATTTTACCATGTCAGCTTCATCTAGGGTTGGACGTTCCCGGGCACCCCCTGCAGCCAGCAGTAGCCGTTACAGTGTCCGTTGCAGGTTATATAATACACCCATGCAAGCTATCTCAGAAGGAGAGACTGAGAATTCAGATGGCAGCCCTCATGATGACAGGTCCTCCCAGAGTTCAACATAGGCTGTATAATCTATACAGAAGCATTTGGGTTGCACGAGATGTGGAAAATATAACAGAGAACTCAATAGATAAATGGGGAAGTATCAGTGCTTAAGCTCTGTAATCCTTTGTTTAATTTTGTATTTTCTAGTAGAAATATATGCTGTTTCCCATGTCTCAATCTTTAGCTTCATTTGGTTTGTTGCAATTTTATTCTTCTTGTTAACATAGTTTTTAAAAATCAAATTTCCATGAAAAGAAAGGGAAAAAAATTTTCTCAGCTGCCCATTTAGGAAAGAAACTGCTTCACTGTTGTGCTTCCCTGGAGAGAGATGAAATGACTCTTAAGGATTGGTATTTTTCTACATTAAAATGAACTGAAAAAAAGTTTAAAAGAAATGAACTAAACACATGTAAATACCATATTTTTGATAAAAAATGTAAATACAACTATTAGAAAAGAGTGGACACGTGGCAAATTATTTACTGCATACTGTTTATTGAAGACAAAATAAATAAAATGTCATAACTGTATTCTGTGAATACCATTTCATATCAAACATCATGTTTAAATGTCCACCAATATGGCTTTCCGAATGATAATCAAGCCTAAAATCTGAATTTTTACATTCTTGAAAATAGGAAAATAACAAGGTTACTTAACTGAAATGTTAACTTAAAACCTTATAAATTTAAACCTAACCATTTTTCTTGTAAACTTCAGCACCAGACAAACTCATAGCAAAGCATAGCTGTGATTTACCATATGGTAACTGGTAAGAATGGAAAGCATGCTTTTAAGTTTTTTAAAGAAAGGAAGTCATCATTCTCAATATAAAGCCCTAGGCAAAAGTACTTGACAGTGTCCTTTAGCCATTTATTTTTAAATGAATTGCTTTAATAAAAATGAGCAGGGGGAACAGAAATCAATTTTGTGTTATGTTTTATATTAGGCTACTAAGGTACAAAGAATCAGAATCTTATGACTATAATATTTAAACATTTTAGACAATTAGTTCCAAGTTCTTAAACTAACAATATAAAAAAAATGTAAGCATGCAATGGAGCTGTTGATTTATCAGTAAGTATCTGCAATGAGTTTTCAGTGAAGCTTTCTCTTTGTGCTGATGAGATTCATGCTACCTAAATATTAACAGAAATGACACTGTGAAAAACGTAGCTGGGAAATAGGTATGTATATGCATTATTTATACTCATTGTTAAACTGGGAATGGGGGAAAGCTCTGGCTCACAATCCTACATACAATTTTGTCTGGTTTTACTATAACTGCTTGGTGGGGTATAGGGAGGGTGGTGGGTGGGATTGGAAATCTGTCAGAGTAAATGCTCTGATAAAAATGAAGGCAGGGAAACAAGCTGAATTACTTGAAATTACTTGAATTTTCTTGTCTTAAAACTGAAAGAAATATAGTTAGGAGTTGAAATATATAAATGGTTTTACACCTTTAATTTTAATATTAACTGAAACTAATGTCTGAGATTAACTGTCAGAAATGTAAGTGGTTACTATTACATAGAAAATGCTTTGGAATGCGAGAAAGTTTGGTGCAGAGAATTGTTTGAGAAGGAACATGGCCTGTAACAGAATGGAATGAGATTAGGATGACAGAAAAATATTAAGGTCACAAAGAAATCAATAAGTAGTGGCTTTAAGCATAAGTAAATGGTGATTAGGGAAGTAGGTTGTGTGAAAGGGGTTTTATTACTGTGGTTCAATTCATGCAATGCATAGGAAAGAGTGTTAAAGATGAAAAGTAAGGTTGCCAAAAAGAAAGTTATCTAAAATGTTAGAGAGTTGTTAGAATAAGTTAGGAGACTAGGAACGTTGGTTGATTTTGCTTGTGTTTTTTTTTTTTTCTGGAAAGAAAGAAGAATCTTGATCTCATCTACTGTTTATTACCAAAATGTGTTTTAGAGTTTCTTGCCAACATTGTATGAAGAATGATTATGAAGTTGTATGTGTGCATGTACATGTGTGTCCACATGTGTATACTTTGGGAAAGAAAAAGTAATTGGCAAAAGATATCAGTCGGGCAGCATCTGCAAAGTGTTAAAAAGTTATACTAAATGAAAAGTGGGTTGATGTTTGAAAATGGACTCTTATCACTCATGGGAACATACCAGTTAAGAAAACCAGCCTCTTCTGATACCATATTGAGACTATGAATGAGTTAGCATAATATTCTGAAAGTTACACAGTTGGCACAAATAAAAAAAATGTTTTTAGATAAATGTGACAAGGTGGCTAAAGCAGTCATTTCCAGTCATATTAGGTCATTTTTCATAATGTTTTTAATAGCAGTTAATTTGCAGCATGGTTCTTTAGCCTGAAGAAAAAAATGTATTATGTGTGCTTTAAAAGTAATTAAAATATACCCAAAATCGGAAACACCAGAATTGGCTTTAATAAAATGTCACCTTTTTTATTACTGATATAAATTTAATTGGTAATGGTACCACATATTTTAAAATAAATATACTGACTTGAATTGTGAGGCAATAAAATATCTTCTATATGTAATGATCAAAGAACACTTATAGTTTAATTATTTTGTTTAATCTAAAGATCTATGACAAAGTTTCTCTATTTTATATTTCATAGATTTAAAAGCCCAAACAGATATGGATTATAAATCCACTATAGAAAAGAATATTCAGTATAAAAACAAGTGAGGGAAATTTTTTACAACCACCAGGAAATTTGAGTAATATGGAGTAATTTACGTGGCTTTAAAGCACTCAAGACAAAGTTTGAGAACTGACTTTAACATCACTGCCATTTTGAAGCAGGGTATATGCATTAAGTAATTGAGAAACAGCATTCCAAACTTTTGTTCTGTTGTTTGCACTGATGTTATTAAAATGATTTTGAAGTTTATGCAACTGTTTCTGTATTCTGTAAAAAAAAAAAAAAAACCCTCCCTCTTCCTTAATTTTGATTTTGCTTTGTTTTTTGTTTGTTTTGTTTTGTTTTTTACTGAATAGGGGACATGGAATAGTTATAGCAAATAAAGCATCCTGTGTGTTTGCTTTTGCCAAAGGTCAGTGATGGAGTGCATTTGCTGCAATGGTGGCAGATTTAGAGAAATAGGTTATGACTTAAAGATTTAAAACAATTAAGAAGGTTACAGTGTAACTATTTTGGTACTATAACCAGTTCGTGCTGGCAGAAAAGACAATGGTTTGTGGACTTGCATCCATTTTGTATTTTTGTAATATTTGTAAATATAAACTTTTTACATTGTTGCAAAGATGGTTTCTTTTGTAAAATGTTTTCAAAGTTTACATTCAATCCAAGCCTTTGTATATTTTAGAGCTGTGCAACACTTTAAGTCTCGTATTTATTTTTAGTAAAATGGTGACAGTTTCATTGTAAACCCCTCTCAAAAAAAAAGTGTCAGAAAAGTTTGATTACCTAGAAAGTGTGTATAGAAACTGAAAATAAATGTGACTGCAATTCAATAATCCCCCCCTCTCTTCATTGTCCTATAACAAAATGTTATATCTTATCACATTTGAGTTGATAATTCCTATGATCTATGCGAATGCATTATTAAGTAGTACCCAGATACATTTTTTAATAATGTATATAACTTAGGGAAGTGACAGTGCCAGCTAAAAATAATTGTAATTCCTCTTGTCATAAGAGTCCCAAGGCACAAAGAGGTTTTTGTTTCCCCTACCAAGGAAGCCTGAGGAAATCTCTGTAAAGTACTTTTTTTTTCTTTTTTGGAGGGGGAAGGTAGAGCAATTGGGGTTAAGTGACTTGCCCAAGGTCACATGGCTAATTGTTTTTTGTTTGTTTGTCTATTCACTGCACCACCTAGCCACCCCTGTAAAGTACCTTCTTAAATACTGAGATCAATTACCTGCTTGTAACCTTACTCTTCACAATATAACAGAAGTAAGTTTATTGAACCAAGGAGAAAAAAGCAAAACAAATCCATTAGTCCCAAAGATAACCACTGTAACTACCCAGTAATTTAGTCTCAAATACTGAAGGTAATTCTGACTGTGGCTATCTACTAGTTTTATCTCAAGGGAAGATTTAACCTCAAAACCAGTAATGTTCTTATCTATGTAGTGTATCACAATTTTAAGGGTGCTGTATCAGACCAGAAATATTGAGGCTACTACCAATGCCTTTACTCCTATAAGCCTACTCACAAAAAAATCACCCGGAAGTCTGGTCTCTTACACATGGTGACCAAAATCCCAGTATCTTTCCTCCTCTGACTGGGGGGATGACTATCCTTCACCCATAAGAACATTTTCCCATTTGTTCAGTGGCTAATAAGCCACATTAAATTGTTCCCCAATTATTTCTTCTTCAGCATGCGTCAGGATTTTTTTAAAGCACCCAAAGCTTTTAGTAATCTCTATTCCTTACTAATAATTCTTAATGTATTCATGTTCTCAAGACTGATATACCATCCATTTTCCAAACTCAGCTCAAGGGGAGGATGTAGTAAATATTTCAACATGGGCTACCTAAATTTTTATGTAGATGACCTGAGAGCCAGGAAGAACTGATTTCAAATTCTATATCTGACACATTCTGGCTGTTTTACACTTCTCAGGAAATCACTTAAAGAGAATGGACCAATCCATTCTGGTAGAGGAAATTCCCTGATGTAGGAATTCCCCTTATCAATGAGAACATGGGCCAAATCCCAACCCCTTCCCCCCCATCTAGAACATTTTCCTCTTAGAACTATGGAGAAAATAACATTTTTTCAGCTTCTGCTTTCTCAGTACTTAGTGTGGTCATCTTTGACAGAAAGACAGGTGTACTTACCTTTAAATATTGTAGTCTTCCCCCTCAGAGGAACCTTCTGGTAGCAATGCTTCAAGTGACTACTCTTTTCTGTCTTGCTTACAGATGTAATGTAGTTGATACCGCTTTACAAACTGCAAATCAGGAAAACAGAAGTCACTGTGTCATCAGACAAAGTCTATGGAGGCTAAAAAATTTGAATTAGACCTCCTTAGCACTCCTACTCTTGGCACTAAAATGTGGTTTGCAATTGCTTGATCCTTATTTCATGCTGATTTATCCATTCTCCAAATGTGATCTATATGTCAGTTTGTATAGTTTAAAATTTGCAAATTTTATACTTTTGCTTCTGGTTCAGTTAATAATGGTAGCTTCAAGGTAGCGAGGTAGTCTTCAAACTGGGGCCTTTCTGACTTCAATTCCAGTACCCAATCTAATATAACACATGGCTATCCAAATAAAAGCTGAACCATTCTTCCTAGTTATTCTGATGGGTTTTATAATTTCAGGTAGAGAAAAGTGAGATGAGTTGTATCCAGTTGTATCCTTGTGCCCCACTTCATTAGTTTATAGATTAGAAATTTTGATTAGCAATGACTTTAGGAAACATCAAATGAGGTTCCTATTCTGAATTCTGTTTTCAGCTACATCAAAAAGTAGAACAAAACAAAATATGAAATGTCGCAATGGATAAGATGGCAGAATAAGAAAAGTAGCTACAAAAAATATTCCCTCCAATAAACCTGTGGCATGGTCTCCCATAAACACATACGGTATCCTTAGGAAAAGAAGACATAAACAAAGCACATGAGGGCTTGAGAGATGTATGGGTAACAAACACATATGGCCAGGGCTACCGATTCCTCTAATGTTGTTGGGCTCCTTCTTGAGTATGTAGCTGGCTCACTTAGTTGTGTTCAGAGGTTGTGCTCCTTGAAGTCAGTGAAAATATATCAGGTTCTCTAAACCTGCAAACAGGTTATCTAAAAAGCAAAACAAACTCAGAAAAAGCTATAAAGCAGTGTGGAATCTCCAAAAAGGGTTTAAACACTTGGAGTTGGCTATTCAGAGTTTCTGGAACATCTAGAAATCTTATTCTATGTACCTGAAGGATCTAAGATAGCTATCTAGACTTATGCCCTAAATGACTACCTTTCTATATGTCAATCTGGAAAGTATGTGTCTCTGCTTTCTCAATAGTGCCTCAAACTCTTTAACATTGACTCTCCAAATTCTGAATTGAGTGTCTCCTGGAAAAATCATTCCCCTCATTCTTTCTTGAAGATGTCATACTGCACGACTGCTCTGACTCTAAATTACATCAAATTCTATTCCCTCTCTGTGGCTACTTAAAGCTCACAAGGGGTAGGAACAATTTTGATTCATCTAGTGATATACACCTTCATATTCAATATGAAAAAACATTCACGTTTTGTAAAGGGAAAATAGGTGTTAACACATTAAAAAAGCATCAAATCTTCCTGCCACAATCTCTCTTCCCTACCCCACTTAAATATTTGCTGAACCTAGAAAATCAAAATCATGTTGTTTATGGGTATGTTTTTCTGTAATCTCAATTTTTAATAGCAGTCTGTTGACATGGGGAGGATGAATGATTTGTCCTCTAAGATATCTCTCCCAGTACTTTATGCCAAAGAGTTTCAGCAAAGTCCACATGACAGTTCTTAAACAATCTGGAAATTAACATTTTTTAGGAGGTCCAGGTCTACCAGCTGGTAAACCTAAGTGCTATGCTCCTACCCCAAATTCATGAACACACCATTTTAAGAAACAGACACTATTTTATAAAATTTTTACTTGTGTTGGTTTTCAAAGATTTGCTCCAACCCAAGACAATGATGCGGTAGGGATAGGGAAATCAAGCCTCTATCTTCAAAGGAAAAGCTTGGATTTTTACAGAACAAAGACTTGGGGGGCCCAGGAGAGGGGGGGTGCTTGTCATATTTCTCTCCCATGAAAAGGCCCCTCCCATGAAAAAGATCATGCATACAAACATGTTTCAGTGCTGGGGGGAAGATGGGGATTCCTCTGAGTCCTTAAACACAAAAGACAAGCCAAATGGAGATTCAAATTCATATTTCAATAAGATTAACAGTTTATCCCAAAAGGAAATCAAACTCAGAAAAGGCTCTAAAGAGGTGTGGAACATTGGAAAAAATATTAAACACTTAGGGTTGGTTACTCAGGGTTCCTAGATCATAGGGCAAATCTTATTCTATGTACCTGTAGTGCATGAGGATTTAAAATAGCAGTGGAGACTCACATCATAGTAACACAAGTAGTCTAGGTCCACTAAAAAAAAAAAAAAGTTAAAATAGATGAACTTTCAAAATACTCTAGAGTCTAGGCAAATTGCTAACCACCAGAATTTTAAGGACGCAACATTCACACTATTCATACTAACTTTGATACTCATAATCAGTACAGTAATACAATGGATAGAAATATAAAAGCATTAGTCCTATAAATTAACTCATAGAGATTGGTCTGAATTTTAAAGGAAATAAACCAGAAGACGAACTGTACAATTACAGTATAAAACAAGAAAAAATACTAATTTTTCTCCAGAAGATCTCTGCAATGAAATCCCGAGTTGAAATCTACAAGAAATCCCAGTTGCAGAATTATTTCAGTGGGTCCCTATACAAATGTAGGGCATCCCAAATATATTTCTGATGAAGCCTCCACAAGATAACACTCCTCTAAGTTACCTCCCCAACTATGTACTCACAAATTTGCAGATTACATCTCCTCAGGATTCCACAGTACATTTTGTGGGTGCCTTCCCCACACCCCTCCAGCAGTATTTGAAAGTAAAATGTCCCAGCTTTTCTAGAGATGTAGTCATACCAAATCATACACTTAGCACAATTCAATTTCTCATGATCCCAAATGAAGTCCAAAGACAGACTAGGATTTGAATCTGGAAGTAAGAAACACAAGAAAGGTATAAAAAATTTGCAACTGGTATTATGTACCTTCCACAATTGGATAGGACTGAACCTGAAACCCTCTGAGTACCAGCTTCTATATCTTTGTTTTCTGCATTGTTTTTATGAGAAATTCTTAGAGCTGGAAACAATGGTTGGTGGTGGAAGCCTAAAGCAGTGGTTCCCAGCATTTTTTGTTCTATGGGTCCTTTTCAACAACAATGACAACAAAAAGATGTTCTGAACAAGCAGGATAATTTAATATACTATTTTTTCAGATGTATTTATTAAATGGTTACAGTAACTACAAATGATAACTTTTGCCTGTAAAATCTCCAAATTAAAAATTATATTATGTAATTATAATTATAATATATAAAAATGATGAAAATTTTAAATATAAAATTTTAAAATTAAATAATATAATACAAATATTGTATTGAGACATTCTGTAAGAATCAAAAGTAATCCAGTAAGAACTTATAAATTTACTATTATCTGTAAGACTTCATATGAAATATTTTAATTTATAAATTTTATTGAATATAAATATTTAACTTATTTAGTGAAATTAGTTATAATTTGAATATTTAAATATGTAATAATCACATGTAAACTTAATTTCAATGTTACACTCTTTTATTTGAACAAAGGCTTCTAATATTTGCTTCAACACCAAACCAACACAGTCTTAAATTTGCTTTTGTATCAAGTGTATTTCTGAATTTTAATTTAAAACAAAAATAAAGTAAAAATGCTCATGTATAAACATGTGGTAGAAAATGGGAGGATAGTTTTACAATTTTATAAACTCTTTTGAAAAAATTCATTTTATAATTTTTAGCCACCTAACCAATTCACAAATATGAAGTTACTTTATAAAATATCTAATTTTCTATTGACTGACAAGCCCCATTTTAAACAATGTTTTTATGTGTGTGTATATATTTTATGTACTTGGTGTATATATACTATATATCTATCTGTATCTATATATACTAACCTTTGCAAGGAAAGAATCTCTTCAGAAGTGACTTTTTCTTCTTCCACTGATATTCCCATATATAGTATATTGACCAACTAACAAGTATTACCAGCCAGTTCACTTAATAAACTTCCATATAAAACACAGTCACATAAGTGGAGAATAAGTTTAAATTGGAAAACAAAAGTGAAATTTGAGGCAATATACAATTTTCTTCTGTGGAATATCTGTGATGGTCCATAATGGTTTCAAGATGGATTGTAAGGTACATGACCAGTGATTATAGTTTCTAGACAACCTGACATCTTGCACTGCAAGATAACAAATGTCTGTAACATTCTGATCGCATATTACACAGCTGTTGAGATATAATTACAGAGTAACAGAGAGGAACAAGGAACTACTCTGGTATACTATATAGAATGTAAATGACGGTATTGCACATGCATCTATCTATCTGTTGGGAATCTGTTTGTACTGAAATGGAATCCTTGTGGAGGTTTGGAAACAACTTGATTACAGGCTGAGAAACTGCAAGGGCATGTTGCAATTAGTCAGAAATGGTCACAATTTGATGTAATTGCTGCATGAACACCAAAATCATCATACACATGGTCATGAAAGTTTCAAGTCACTGAAGAAACAAACCTATAATATTCCAAACACATACATACTTGTTGTCACAGAGGAACAATAAATTTGTAACATAATTTGGCAATTATTTACTGTTACCATTAAAGAACCCCAAGGGATTTGTGAACCACTAAATGAGAACTACTGGTCTAGAGGCTTATTCCAATCAATAAACAAAAAATTATTGAGTACTTATTAAGGTGATATGAGGGGAAAAGAATAAATGCACTGTCCATGTTTATATCTGAGAAATCTGAAGGTCAAAGCAGGAAGTCTTACTACTCTTAACTTCCATTCCCCCAGGGTGCTCCAAATCATGAGAAATATTCTTGTTACCTGTCTGTTCAAAGGAGAATTTTTTTCTCTATCCCCTAAAGGACATTTTGTAGTGTTTTTAATCAACTTGGAAAAACTGGGATAAAATAAAATCATTCCAAAGGAGAGAAACACCATTCCTACTCGTTCTACATACATAAGATAGGAAATACATAAACTCTGTTACACAAACATCCACCAATTTTAAAATTTGTTTATATGTAACATGTTTGCTCCATGTAAGATATGTATATCTTTATGAGTTGTGGAAATGTTTAGACTCACAGTTCATGGGAAGCATGGATAGATATCTCTGGAGTTTGGTCTCCCCTCTCCAAGGAAGACTGGGTTGCACAAAGGAGCCATGAAACTGGGTGTTCCTTTCTCTGATCTCCAAAAGGATAATGGACCAGAATTATATATGCTTCGTCAAATATTGCTGTTCTAGGGTTACAATAGAAGCTATTTCAGTGGTTGATAATCCTTAGGGTTATACTTTCCAACTTAGTCCCTCCCCCCCAAATCCTGGTTATACCAAGCAACCAAAGTCACTCTCTACCACTTAAGAGCCTCTCCTTCCACATACACAGTAGTATTCAAAATGTCCCAGGCTTGGACATAAACCTAGTTAAATACATTTTCACTTTAAAAGTTTGAGTTCTAGGGCAGCTAGGTGGCACAGTGAGTAGAGTGCCGGCCCTGGAGTCAGGAGCACCTGAGTTCAAATCCAGCCTCAGACAGTTAACACAATTACTGGCTGTATGACCTTGGGCAAGTCAGTTAATCCCAATTGCCCTCAAAAATGCAAAAAAAAAAAAAATTGAGTTCTTTTCCCCCACTTACATGTTCCCACTATCATTAGAAGAGCTCCATTAAACTCCATTTACTTTAGATATTCAGTATAAACTGATTTTGAAGGTCTCTTTATGCTTCATTCAAGAGAAATGAAGTAATGTGATGCAGACCTGGCAAATTAGTAAAATGAAGCTCTTCTTGTCATTTGTATATAGGTGAATACTTTCATTTCTGATTGATATTTTATTTTTGTTTCAAAGTTTTAAGAAATTCTTTTAAAATGCACTCCTAAATCACTTCCTCTTTAAAATGTATGTTTATTTTTTTTTTTAATAGATATCACTCTATGGAAATCACATTCAAGAAGGGATTATTATGGGGAATTAACCTTGTAATTTCTTAAGAGTAGACTCCAAACAGAAATTACCTTCACAAAAGGAGATGGGCAACTCTTTTGTACTGTATAGTCATATAGAGCTGCCTGTGAAACTAAGATGTTAAATGACTTGCTCAATTTCACCCAATAATGTGACTATGAAATTTGTTTTCTTCCTCTAGTACCATGGCAGCAGTATCTTACATACTTTATGGTGATCTATGGCCTTAATACAAATAAAATCAACTAATGTGTCTTCTTCTTTGCTTCCTTGTCTTAATATATTGTCTAATCTGACATTCCATTAATATAGAATCTAATATAGAATTATAATTAGAATTAGAAATATAATTAAATTAGAAATACAATTAATTCTAATATAGATCAAAGGATAAAAAAATAGGTTTAACTGCTGGGATTTTCTCAACGACTTTTAATGTTTGTGCTTTTCTTTTGTGTTAGCCTGCCTTTGGTGGGAATTTTATCTTCTTTCCCATAATCTAAGGGAGAGGCATCAAACACAGCTTACAAACTCCTGAGTGTGACCTAAACTAGTTTAAAAGCTAATTGGGAAACATTTAGCAAAATAAATAAAGGTGTAATAGAACATAGATAATGCTAATATGTGCTTCTCTAGTCAATATTTGGCCTATATGTCCAGTTTAGTGTGTCCCCCCCGCCCAGTTCTATCTGAGTTTGATATCACTGATAAGGGTACAAACACATATATATTTTAAAGAAGCCATTATTGTTATTTTTAGGATATATGGATTGCCTTTATGAATTTACGTCATCCTGGTACGAGGGGCCATGCTAATTTCTGTACTGTCCCAACTTTAGTACATATGTGCAAACACTTGCTTTCTTTCCTAGGGGTATATCATTGCTCCTTCATCCTCAAGTTTGTTGAAAATACCTCTCTATAGGAAGCTTCTTTCTCTTTACAGAAGTAGGTTGGCCAGGACTACTGGAAACAGAGCTTAAGATTTAATACTATTTCAGGCCTATGTTCCTCAGTTGCTGTTGATAAGGTGAGTTTCCATGAGGGAAGGATAACACAAAGAGATCCATCCCCAAGAGTACTAGGAGCTTTAGGAGCATAGCATTTAGCACATGAAGCTGAAGGGAGCGGACCACAAGGCTGGTTTAAACGGAGTGGTTGCTCTGGCTCATCCTCTTCATTCATGGGCTCTTCTCATTTTTCTTCTTTCTACTGCTTTCTTCTTCCTCAGATTCTGATTCCTCTTTTATTTGTGGTTGCTTATGCTCTCCTCACTCTAGGAACAGAACATTTTCCATGTGGATAGGATCTTAAATTCCTTACTTGATAGATATTATTTCCCACCTGCCTGCTTTCTTGGACTTCAAGATGTACAGAAACTCCTCATCCTACAAGATACCACCAACTCTGAAACTTAGACCTTCTCAGTACCCCTGCTTTGGGCCTTCTTCCTCCCTCTGATTGGACAGAAGGTGGAGGATGGACATTACAATCCCTCCCAGATTCTCCACCATCTCTACCTCCCTCCCCAGCAGCTCTCCTGGACTACATCTTCAGAAACTCATCATCCTTCAAGATGAAATCAACTCTCTCAGCTACATCTCCTACCACTTCCAGCAGGGCTGCAGGACTTCATTGTGTCCCCACCCCTCCTCCCACCTCAGTTTTTGGCTTCTTTTTATGTACTGTCTTCCCTCATCAGGCTGTGAGCTCCTTAAAGGCCAGGACTGTCTTGTACCCTTCTTTGTATGGCCAATGTTTAGGGGGAGGCTTGGCATAGGTACAAAATGAGCGTTACTGACCCTGACTCAGAACGAACACTTCTCAAAGGCAGGCTTCTGACTTCTGTTTTTCATTGAGCAGGGCAAGGGCTTTGTCCACAGCTTAATAAAGACTCTGGTCCCCAGGGCGGTTGTGCCTTGACCACAGCTAGAGCAAAACCAGGAAGACAACGGATGCCTTCAGTCCAGTGGCTGGGCATGTGGGGACCTGCTTCCACAGCGCAGACTAAGGCAGCTCTTGACTTTCACTTGCTTCCCTTTTCCATGGCTACTTCCCGTCACTGTGGGGATGAGCTTGCCCGTAAAATGCTTTTTACTAGGTGGGTGAGGATTGGGTGCTTTGGGGGAGTCACAGAAGATCGGTCTTTGGCTTCCCATCTTTTGTACTTGGCTGACAGCAGAAAGAGCTGCTTCAAGGAGGACAACACTAACATTCCCACAGCGCTCTGTTCCAGGTCCCACGCTAATTCTTTACGATTATTACCCTCCCCCTGGTACCGACGAGAAAATCAAAAAAACAGGTTAAGGGACCTGACCAGGGTCACACAGCTAGTAAGGGTCTAAGGTCTCCGGGACTCCAGGCTCACTGATCTGTGCAACAAGCCACAGGCGTGTTACCGGGGAAAGCGTTTCTTCAGCTTCTCCATTAGTTTGGCCTCGAAGACCACACTCAGGTGTGGCGGAAATCCTGCCCGCACCATGGGAATTCCCTTCTTCCTATTTCTGGGAACAAGATCGGCAAGGAGGGGAACGGGGCAGGACCCAGCGGGCGTCAGCCCCAGGCGCCGGAACTTCCGCCTAGGCCTCAGGCCCCGTTGGAGATGGGCGCCACTGCGCAGCCGCACACAGTCAAGAGAGTTTCCGTTTCCACGCAGTCTTCAGCCCCACCCACCTGTGCCAACGGAACCCCGAGCCGCGGCGGTGCAGAGGCCGGGCCAGAGCGGCGGGACACTGGGCACCAGCGTCCGGGCATGTCTGAGGAGCGAGGTAAAGCGGCGCCAAAGACTTCTGACTGGGAGGGAGCAGGGGGTAAGTGCTTCCTCTTTCCCTGTCCCGGCCGAAGGGAAAGGAAGGAAAACGCTCCGTCATCGTTCCTCACGTCCCCAAGGAAACGCCTTAGAAAGAGGCTCGTCGACTCCCGCCCCTTTCTTCGGCGCCGTTCTGGATTGGCCAATCCACGAAAGGGGGTGTGTCGCGCTCACCAATTGGTCAGGAGTATGGTTGGTGCTTTGTGGGGCCTCCTGCCTGGATACTTTTTTCCATCTAACCTTCCCGCCTCCTGGTACTCCGAGAGTCTGAGAGAGACTGACAGACTAGGAAAGGAGAGAGAAGTGCGCTTGCGCGCGCTGTTCCCGGAACTTCGGGAAACGAGGAAAAGGCTGGGGGGGGGGGCGGAGGAGGGGAAGACTAGTAAACTGTGACCAGAAAAGGGTCTGGATGCCACCGGAACCGCTCATGCTTCCTGTTCAGCAGGCAGCAGGCTGAGTCCGGGAGGGGCTTGGTCCGGGTGCCGTTTTCTGAGCCTCTCTGTGCGTCGTGGCCCTGCTGGAAGCCTGAGAGCCTTTCTCACCCAGAGTCAGCCGCCGGCTTGGCGGCGCGCACCAGGGATGCGGTGCACCCCCCTCCCCCCGCCCCTCGTCTTCTCCCCCAGTCAGATGACCGAGGAAACTGATCATGAAACACGCTTCCGCTAGAAGGCCGGGAAATACCTTTTTAGATGCATAAATACACTCGTGAGATAAAGGGGGGGCTCTCCAGGTGGTGCAGTGAATAAGGACCCCAGACACCCACCGCCGGATGACCCTGGACAAATCACTTAGCCCAGCTCGCCTCTGTTTCCTCATCTGTAAAACAAACCACTCTAGTATCTTTGCCAAGAAAAACCTTAAGGGGGTTACATCAGGTCCCCCAGGGCTGAAGATGAATGAGCAAAGGGATGAAGGAAGTCCTTCATCTTGAAATGCACAGGTCACCAAGCATTTAGTAAGGTGCACTGTGTACCAGTCACTGTGCTGATCTCTGGGGATGCTAAGAAAGACAAAAAAAAAGGCAAAAAAGCACAGAAACATAAAATCTAACAGAATGATAAAGGAAATGCATCATGTAGAAATACACTTAAGTCCACAAGCATTTGTTCAACACTTAGTACTGGGGTTACATAAAACACTAAAAATTCTAGCCATTATTAGAATTGGTCATCTAGTCCAATGCTATCAACATCAAATAGAAATGGGCCACTAAACCTTACATATGGGTTGCATACTGACATAGGAAACTACATGCTAATATTACGTTCTCTTATATTTATTAAATATTTCCCAGTGAGATTTTAAAAAGAGTCTGAGCCACACTTGAGAATGTTGCAAGTCTGGTATTTGACACCTCTATTACTATGTGCCACTAAGGGCTCAGGATACAAAAAAGGGCATAAAATAAAATAAAGTGTCATCTCTGATTGAGTCCAGTCCTCTCATTTCACAGAACCATGCAGCCTTTCGTTGAGAGTAGGAGGCTGCAGTTTATTCACCCCTCCTATATATCTTACTGTTGTACTTTGGATGACCAACAGTTTTGTTTTTTCATGGCATCCATGGAAGAATATTAGTGTTAAAGCCGATGAGCTTTTGTTTCAGCAAGAAGCTTGGGATCATCAGAAGTTTTGTATAATTTCCCAAATGCAATCCAGCCTTCCCTTTTCCTGTGCTGGGTCTGGTTCATTGTCTAGCTGTGGTATCTTTCCAAAACATATGGATTGGTGGGCCAAATCAATGGGATATCCCATGGTCAGTGGGTGTTCTTTATCCATTTTTTTTTGTTTGTTTGTTTGTTTGTGAATACTTTGACTTTCTTGAGTGATTACTGATTGTATTTAGGAGGTTCAATGTTCTGGGAGTTGATGTATAGACAGTACAGTGTTTTATACAAACAAGAATAACCTCACTATCTCAGCTCTGCCACTTCAGAGTTGTGAGACAAATCAGGTTATCTCATCTGTGAGCCTCAATCAACTTATTTATAAAATGATGCTAGACTAGGTGATCTAAAAGGACCTTTCTAACTCTAAATTCATGATCCTGTCTCTTGGAAATGAGTCCTTGTGCCATTTGAAATTGGATATATTCTTCATCTGCTCACATCATGGTTCTTTGCATGTCTCAAAATCTTCCATCTTCACACCTAGTTTTTTGCCTGTTCCTCCCACTTTGGTTTAGGGAAGGTTAGAATAGCAGCTCTGGCCTTAGAAAGACAAAGCCACTTCCTTCTTCGGTCCTGGAAAAGTAAAATGTTAGGGGTGGGAGGTGGAGTAGAGGGAAAACATGTAGAATCTCAAGGTAATAGTTTTAGAAACCTAGGAACTTTTCTTTACTGCCAACTGAAATGTTCAGATTATGTAATTCTTCACAACAAAGAATACCATACGAATTGGGGGAACCCCAAAACTACCTGTTGTAGCCTCTAATAAAATTGATGCTCCTTAAGTCCAGGAGCTGTTTTGTGTTTTTTATTTCAGTTTTCTAGCACTATTGTTTGGTAAATACTAGGACACCTAGTTAGCATAGTAGATAGAGTGCCAGGTCTAATGTCAGGAAGTTCATCTTCTTGAATTCAAATTTGACCTCAGACTCTTTTTTTTTCTTATTTTTAAAAATTTTTTTAAACAAATGCTTTATTAACTTCTGTTTTACATCATTCATTTCCGCCAGATTTTGAGTTATTTTTCCTCCCCTGTTTTTCCCCTACCCACCCTCCCAGAATAGCAGTCCCACAAGATATCGCTTCCTCCAATCTGCTCTCTCCCATATCTTCTCCCATAACCCCTTTGACTTTTCCATTAGAGGAAGGTGAATCTTTGTGTCCCAATGCCTGCACATCTTATCTCCCAATTATAAGCAAAAGAGTATTAATAATAGTATTTATATATACTTGAAACATTTAATCTTAAGACCTCGAATTTCAGATCCATTTCCTTCCTCCCTTGTCACCCATTCCCTCTGGGGAGATAAGTAATTCAGTATATGTTGGACATGTCTAGCTATGCAAAACATTATCATAGTAGATACATTGTACAAGGCTGCTTATAATTCCCTCCCACCCATCCCACCCCCCCGACCTGGTCCATTCCCTACTTGATCCTGTCCCTCTTCTATAGTGTATACTTCCAACCTCCCCTCCCCCCAAGGATGCCCTCCCATCTGTCATACCTCCTCTCATCCCCCTTCCCCCTATTCTGCTGCAGGTTGAGATATCCCATTTAGTATGTATGTCATTCTCTCCCTGCACCAAATTCAATGTGAATGTGGTTTTGCCTTTTTAGCCTTCCTATTCTCCCCCTCCCTTGCAACCACTTCCCCTTGCTTCTTCTACATGGGATAGTTTACCTTACCCTGTCTCTCCCCATCACCTCTTGCCACTTTCCTCTCTCACCTCATAATTTCACCCCTTGAGTATCCTCCCTTCCCAACAAATTCAACCTATGCCCTCTATCCATATATAACTCTAACCATATACACACACATTCACATATGTATTCATATGACCACACACCCTTCTTCCATTATTTTCATACTGAGAAAGATTTCATCAGTCACAGTTATTGTTTTTCCATTTAGGAATGTAAATAGTTCAACTTTGATAAGTTCCTTTTGATTTCTTTTCCCTGATTACCTTCTCAGGCATCTCTTGCTGCTTGTGTCTGGATGTCAAATTTTCTATTCAATTCTGGTTTTTTCCTCAAGAATGCTTGAAAGTCCTCTATTCCACTGAATGACCATATTTTCCCCTGAAACAAAATACTCAGTTTTGCTGGGTAGGTGACCCTTGGGTTCATTCCCAGTTCTTTTGCCCTCTGGAATATCATATTCCATGCCCTTCAATCCCTCAGTGTAGAAGCTGCCAGGTCCTGGGCTATTCTGATTGTGTTTCCACAATATTGAAATTGTTTCTTCCTGGCTGCTTGTAGTATTTTCTCCTTGATCTGGGGATTCTGGAACCTGGCTATAATATTCCTGGGAGTTTTCTTTTTGGGATCTTTTTCAGGAGGTGATCTGTGGATTCTTTCAACCTCTATTTTGCCCTCTGGATCTAAAACATCAGGGCAATTTTCCTTGAGAATTTCTTGAAGGGTGATTTCTAGGTTCTTTCTTTGATCATGGCTTTCAGGTAGTCCAATAATTTTTAAATTGTCTCTCCTGGATCTATTTTCCAGGTCAGTGGTTTTTCCCATGAGATATTTCACATTGCCTTCTAATCTTTCATTTGTTTGGATCTGCTTAACAGCATCTTGATTTCTCATAAAGTCATTAGCTTCCATTTGCTCCAGTCTAACTCTGAAGGAATGAATCTCCTTAGTGAGCTGTTGAGATTCTTTTTCCATCTGGCAAATTTGGCTTTTTAAGGCATTCTTCTCCTCATTGCCCTTTTGGGCCTCCTTTGCCATTTGAGTTAGTCTATTTTTTAAGGTGCTGTTTTCCTCAGTCAGGCTGTTGACCCTCATTTCATACTTTTCTTGCATCTTTCTTATTTCTCTTCCCAGTTTTTCCTCCACTTCTCTTATTTGATTTTTAAAGTCCTTCTTAAGGTCCTCTATGGCCTGCAACCCACTCATGTTTTCCCCTGGGGCTTTTGGAGCAGGCCTTCTGACCTCACAGTCCTCCTCTTTGCCCCCAAAGTATGAGTCTAAGGTTGCATTTTTCTGTTTAATTTGTTTCCTTTGCCTTGGCATGTTGCCACTTAATTACTTGACTTTTGGGTTTGTTGCCACAGTATGGCTCTGGTGCCAGACAGGAACTTTCATCCCGAATGTGTGTGTGTGTGGGGGGGGGGGGGCAACTTCCGTTTCTGGCAAGCTGTAAACCCACCCACGGCCTCCACCCCAGATCACAATTCGGATCCAGGGAGGTTAAAGCAAGAGCGATTACCCTCCAGGACTGATCGCTGGATCTCCCTACAGTTCGCAGGCCAGGAGCTGGAGCTGCCTCTGAAAACTACAAAATAGCGTGTGTCCTCAGCAGCTTCTAGCCCCCAGGGGAGGAAGCCACATATTCCCCAAATACTGGTCCCAAAGTCCATAGGGCAGTAACCTCTCACTTTGTCCTAGGCGTGTCTGTATTGATAATTTTGGAGTAGCCACAGCTGCTGGTGTTCTGGGGTCTCTCCAGCTGGCTGCTGGCCCTGCCGCCCTGGGGCTAAAACTGCGACTCAGGCAGACCTGTGCTCGGCTCCCCGCACTCTGCTCGCTGTGCTCCCGGCTCCCAGACTGCTGTGCTGGTCCTTCCCTCAGGGCTGCTGGGCTGTCCTCAGCAGGAGGTTAGCTTCTCTGTGTCATTCTGTGGGTGCTGGGGCTCCAGAAGTTGTTCAGAGTCCCCTTTTACATAGTTTGGAGGTAATCTGGGGCAGAGTGGCGTGGACGTGCTGTTTCTACTCCGCCATCTTGGCTCCGCCCCCGACCTCATACTCTTACTAGCTGAGTGACCTTGGGAAGGTCACTTAACCCAGCTTGCCTCAGTTTCCTAATCTGTAAAATGTGCCCGGAGAAGGAAATGGCAAAATACTCTAGTATTTTTGCCAAGGAAACCCCAATGGGTGTCATATGGTCAGACACTACTGAACAGCAACTACAATAATAAATACTGAATGACCAAAGACTTTTGTATAATCTTAACATATACAAAGGAGAAGTCTTGTTAGAGGAGAAACTTTAAGTGAGCATCTGGCTTTACCTAATCAGATAAATTAAAAAAACCCCAGCAGTGGGCTCTTGTGTTCTCTGCATCTTTTAGTCAGTTTTGTTACTTAAAGGATATGGTCTGTTATAGAATATCATTTATGAAAACCTACTTGTTTCCTTCTTAGGTTTTCAAGGACACTTTCAATCTATCCATAAATTATTCTTATAAAGATGTTTATAAAAATGAGAAAATAAACATGGTTAAGTAGTTGTCAATACTTTCATGATTACTTTTTTGGGTAGTAATGCTATCCGTGATTCTTTCCAGTCATTTGATATTATTCCTTATTTGAGAAATCTTGAGAATTCTTTGTGCCCTCAAGTTTATGCTGCCTCCAGTGTGTGTGTGGGTGTGTGTGTATACACATATACACATATGTGTGTATGTGTAGGTAAATACATGTTCATATATATGTGTGTGTATATATACATGTGTGTATATATATACGTGTGTATATATACATACATACATACATACATACATACATACACACACATACATATACATATACAGATATATTTGGTCTGGTCTATTAAAAGTCATCTGTGGTAATATTTTTTATGCCTTACCAAAGGTCTTTCATTGCTTTCTGAATTACCTGCAATTTTTTACTCATCTGTGATCCTGGTGTGGTTTGCTCCTATACCATGATCAGAATAATATTACCATTGAAGAGGTGGGCTTTTGTAATAGTGAACAGTTTAGATAGTCAGTCTGTCTTTCTACCATCTTCCACCCTTTAGTTCTCTCCATTCAAGTAAAAGAAATGCAGTCTCCCTTTTACACTATTCTTCTTAAAATCCTTGAAGACATCCAACACCTTTCCCCAAGTCCTTGTTTCTCCAAGCTAAAATAATTCTTTATCCATTTCTTTCAACCAGTTTTCATGTGTTTCCTCTCCTTTTAAGACCTTTGCTACCTTCTTAATGTGCTTCATCCTAATAATGTCCTTCCTCACTTGTAGTGCCCAGAATGGAGCACAGTACACAGAGCATAGAGCAATTGTGTTCTGACCACCAGGGATTATAGGAGAGCTAGCACTTCTCTGAGTCTGGGCATTCTATTGATGTAGCCTAAAATTATATTTGCTTTTTTTTTTTCTTCTTGGCTGTCTATACTTTTGCTTATCTTGAATGTTTACAGTCTTCTAAAAATCTCCAGGTATGTTTAAAATGAACTATCATTTTTGCCATATCTAGACTCCAAATGGTTCACTCCTTGTGAGGCTCTACCCTGTGTTCAGGGGCCTCATGAGCTTTTTCCTTTCCCCGCTTTCATAGTCACCAGTGCTACCTAAGGGTTCCTTAAGGCCACTTCTCTCAGAACTTCAAATAACTAACCCTTATATTTCATTTGATCCTTACAATCTGGGAGGGAGGTGCCCATGGGGTACAGGTTCAGGGAACCTTGAACTCTTCCTTGAATCTTCCCATTTAATGAGGCATTTGTCTGAGGCCATAAGTCTTCCGTTATTGCTATTCCCAAACCTCTTAACCTTGGGTTACCCTTAATCCAACCTTGCTCTCTGAGAGTCTGTTACCTCCTGATTGCCTCCAGCTGCTTCCCACCCTTGATCCCATCAAAATCCTATTCTCTTGTTTTCTGGAAATCTGATCACTAGTCATCCCAGGCTCAGCTAAATCCTCAAGATCCTCCCTGACCCCTCTTCTAGATTCTAGGACCCCAGACTACTAGATCACCCCTAAGTCCTCCCACAGTCTTTCTGTATATAAGATTCATCTTGCCTCAATCTAGCTGAGATTCAACCTGGCCTGCTTGGCTCCAATATGATGAATCTTTAATAAACTTTATTTTACTTTGCATGAAAGAAGGCTTGATTTGAATTCCTTCGGGCAGGACTGGTGTGTCAGTATTTTGGGGTTCTGAGCACCCCTAAGCCCCAAACCTCAACAGTGCTACTATTATCCCTATTTTATAGATAAGGGAACCAAGGCCTTGAGAAGTTAAAAGGTTTAGTAACTGGCCTGTGGTAGCACAGCTAGTAAGTATTTGAAGCAAGATTAGAAACTGGGGTCTTCCAGACTCCCAAGTCTGGAGCCCTGTGCATGATGCCGGACTGCCTCTTAGCAATTCCAGAGCCTGGAACAAGTACCACAAAATGGATCTTAATCTCCATTGTGCCATTCATGAATGACATGAAACTCTTTGCTAACTACTAGGGTTGCAAATAAAAGCAAGCTGGACATTTGTGACAGCCTGTGACCTTTACAGTTCCCCCTGGTCAGGTGGTGGAAGGGGAAGCCCTCGGAAGTCAGCCTGTTCTCCCACAGTCTAGCTGAAACTATTCTCTCCAAAGTTACCAGTAATCTCTTAATTGCCATATATGATATCCTTTCTTATTCCTTATCCTTCTTGGAATTAAAGATTGAAAATATTTTTTCCATCCATGAAAATGGATGTTTGGATTTTAGCCTAAGTCTAGCAAAAGAAAATTGCACTCTAAAAAACATCCTTAAAACAAAACAAAAAGTGGGAAGAAAAGGTCAGCCAGACCAGGTGTATTCAGAAGAGGTTCGTGCTGCAAGTGACACAATTTTAAGGAACCAATTTCTCAAGATACCTGAAAGGAGGGTTAAGAAGGGTTGGGGAGGGGCAGGGTGGAATATGCACTAGGGGAAAAATCCAGGACTTTATTACTACTGAAGAAACATGGTTGCAAAAATATCATTAACTTCTGAATCATATGCCTGCCTGCTTTCCCATTTGTACAAAATCAGATGGCGCACTCCCTGAAGCTATCTGTGATGAAACTGTAAGAAGGGGGTAGTTTACAAACTATTCCAAAACACAATCTATAATTACATAATTCCATTATAGCCAAACTGGCCTGCTTACTGATCTCTGTCCAGGACACTCCGTTATTTGAAACTTTTACCTCATAGCCTTTTCCCAGGCTCTCTCATGCCTAGGATGTTCTCATCCTCATCTTCTCCCATCCCCCAACCCCTTGCTTCTTTCAAGAGTCTACTCAAGCTCAAGTACAACTTATTCTAATAGACCTTTTCTGATTCTACAAGTGAGTACCTTCCTGAAATTCTTTTATTTATTTTGTATTTCTGTTGTTATTTTGCAATTCTGTATACATGTTTCCAGTAAAATGGAACCCCCTTGAATGTTGAATTTTTTTAGATTTTTTCTTTGAATCCACAGTGCCTAGGCACATAATAGGAACTTCCTAAATGTTTAATGGATTGAATTGGATTTATCATATATTAGAAATTAAAGGAATTGTTGCCATACTTCAGTAGAAACTATGATATTCTAGTAGCAAATTTTCAGAATGGCCTCTTTAGAATAGATATTCTCATAGTTACATTTTTCAAAATCTATGGCTGTATGTAAAGAATAAGATTAAATATGATTTGTTAAAAGTATAGATGAGATAAACTTAAGCAGTCAATTTTCATATTTTTAGTTGACTTTGAATATAGTTATAGTGGAAGTTTTCTAAGGAAAGTCTAAAACAATTCATTTGAATCAGCCTTACTAGCCCAACTAAAATATACATTAAAATAATTTCAAAATCTTTGTTAAACCAACAAGTTAATTTCTTTTTTTTTCTTTTTGGAGGGGGAGGGCAGGGCAGTTGAGATTAAGTGACTTGCCCATGGTCACACAACTAGTAAGTGTTAAAGGTATGACACCAAATTTGAACTCAGGTTGGACTCCAGGGCCAGTGCTTTATTCACTGTACCACCTAACAGCACCCCAACAAGCTAATTTCTAAGAGCATCTCTTAGTCTCTCCCTCCTCAAGGTACAACTTCCCCCTGTTATTCCCTCTACCTCAGGATTTATACTATAGTAAATTATAAGTAATATTGTTTAAGATACACAATATTGACTACTCATTCAAGGATGAATAATATAGCAGCATAATTTTAAATATGTAAATATTTTTTCACATTCTTGGTTATGCTTAATATACTACTTTAATTAAAAAAAAAACCACCTCCTTAAAAATTACTCTTATTCCAAATCACTACTAGAAACATATTTTTGTTTTCACTTGAGTGCTATGAGGACTTCAAAATAATGATTTAGTTTATTTATATACAAAGGAAGAATTAGAACAGTTTTTGATTTGGATTTATTCAGATAGCCAGATGGAGGTAGCAAATATTTAAATCAATTTCCTACCTTGATTTTCAGGAGGTGACCCTTTATCAGTACTAGGCAACCAAGTAAAACATTCATTGGCAATAAAGAGAAAAGGTCCCCGCACAGAGGAAACGGAGTTTCTGGTTTTACATAAAAGAAGACAAGTTGCTTCTTCAGTGGAAGATAATACAGTATGTATTTTGAAATTCAGATGTCATCCTTTCTCTTTATCGTTTCATGGGTTGCCATGGCCTAGGCTGGACTTGGGTTTGTTTTTTGTTTTCCTGGCCTATTATAAAAGTTGTACGCAACCATCAGTGATGATCGCTTAAATAGAAATGATTTACTTTATATGAAAATGTAAATATATATCAAACATATACTTATATATTTAAATATAAAGTGATATAAATAATTACTTTAGAAAGATAACTTTTCATTCTTTGGATGGCCCTGGGTAAATTTTTGAATTTCCCTGATCTTTAGTTTTCTTGTCTGTTACATGTGGATAATGCCATCACTGGTTTATTGTGAGATTCAACTAATAATATTTGTTTTGTATCACTTCAGAATTTACAAAACTTTCCCCCCACCCCACATTTAATCTTTTCAACAAACCCAGTGGGGTGGGTAGGCAGGACAGTGTGTTCCCAGTTAGGAAACAGACACAGTGACTTGACTAAGTAGCAAATTAGAATCAGAACCGGTATTTTCTGAGTATTTGTCTACTGTTTTCCCCCTTCTGCCTGACCTAGCAATAAGATGGAAAGAGACCTGTACTTGGAGGCTGGAGAACCTGAGTTCAGCTGCTAGTTTATGACATTTTTCACCTATGTCAGTGGGTGCACAGGTCACTTCACCCCTTTGAATCTCAGTTTCTTCTTCTGTAGAATGAGGTAATTGGCACTATTTCACCTAGTCATTGTGAGCAAACGCTTTGTGAATTTTACAGTGTAACAGAGATACGTGCTATTTGAGCTTTTGAAATACTTTTGTGAAGGCTTTGAAAAGCTTAAAGCATTATATGACTGACTATCATTACATTAAAATATTTAACTTATCCCAGTTGTTTAGTCACTGTGACTGCTAAGTGAGTTATTTTTCTGTTCTACAACTTGAGAAGTGATACAGCTACAGAGACGTTTATTTGCTTCCCCTTTTTTAAAAGTCTTTAATACTTGACAGAATAGAATTTTTACATTGTGTGATTTTGGATACTGAGGAATAACTAGGGATTCAAGTTGTTTCCCTTTACCCCACCAGGGGGCACTGTTTGATTTTTTTCTTCTTAAAATTCTATCCTATGTGTACTGTGTTCTTTGTCATTCATGCAGTCTTTAGTATTAAGACACGTTCTGGTTATATTTATTTAGTTTCGCTAATACTCGGAAGTATGTAAGGAGTTAAACTAGTATACAAAGTCATCTGCTCCTTAACTGTGGTAGTGTTAATGAGAAAGTAATTCAGCGAGTATACCTCTTCATGTATTTCTGAAGTAGTCAGAGTCTGTTCTGTTTGATGTTATAAACAGGCCTTTCTTAGAGCTTCTTCAACTCTTTCTTTGATCTTTCCTTTTAATTTTCTAATACATTTTTTCTTAGATGAGTGCTCAAGAGCCTGATTATGAGGATAGTGGAAGTGTTGTGTATGAATATGAGCCAGACTATGAATGTGTAAGTAATTTAAATTGCTAATTGCCAAGTATACATTTATCATTTTAAAGAAAGGATTTAAGTTCATGGTTTTATTTGGATGGGCAAAATCACACAATATGAAGTAATTAGTTTTGTTAAGTAGAATGTTTCATTTGATCTGTTATGATATTAAGTATTAACTCTCTGCTTTTGTAATGTTAACAGGGTAGTGTTGTATCTGAAGAATTCTACACAGGACATTATCAAAAAACACTTATGGAAGTCCTGAACTATTGCGAGGTATCAAATTTATGAATCCTAGGCTATTTCCAAAATTTTAAAAAAGTTCTATATTATGTCATTTTGCTATTAATTAGAACTTTGTTAAATCTAGACCTATATGGATCTTTTATTTCTAGTTAGGACAACATATTTTAAGTATATCAATTTACATTAACAGTAGTCATATAGTTCTATTTTGTATTTTCATTTTAATAAAGCTATTTTTGTTAGAACGAAGTAAGGTCTTTTGCAACCAGAACTCTTACAATTTCTTTTTTTGTTGTTTTACCCTTTAGAATTACTGATTTTAATCAATTTTGGTTTGTAGGTAAAAGAAATCTTAATTTAAAAGTAATCCTACCATCTTAAAGCAAAATCGTGGTCCATTAAAGTTTCAAAAAATAAAAATAATTTATTTCCAAAATAAAAATTACATTGTGTCTAATATAATTTTTATTCTATGATGAGGAAATTCAGTATATGGTTAAGGTTAGATGGGTGTGTTGGATAAGATCTCTATGTTAAATGGGACTTTAATTCTTTGAAAATTAAAAAGTGCCATTCACTTTTTATTTATCTATTTTTTTCTTTTTGTATTTCATTAAATTATTTCCCAATTATATGTAAAATAATTTTTTACATTCATTTAAAAAAATTGTGTTTCAAATTCTCTCACTTCTTTTTGCCCCTCTCTGCTCCTTGAGAAGGCAAGCACTTTGATTTTAGTGATACATGTGAGGTCATGCAAAACCCATTTCGATATTAGCCATGTTTCAAAAGAAAATATACACAAAATAAAACAACAAAAATGAAGTAAAAAGGTACACTTCAATCTGCATTCAAAGTTTGTCAGTTTTCTCTCTAGGGAGAAAGTATTTTTTGTCTTGGGTCCTTTGAATGTCTTGGATCAGTGTCTGTATCAGAGTAGTTAAGTCTTTCACAGTTGCTTATTTTTACAATATTGCTGTTATTGCATATAACAAATGTCCTCCTGGTTCTGTTCACTTCATTTCACATCAGTTCATGTAAGTCTTCCCAGGTTTTTCTGAAACCATCTTGCTTGTCATTTCTTATAGCTCAATTGTATTAAAAGAACTATTCAAATGTATTATTGATATTATGGAATGCAAAAACATGGTTGATTTTTAGATCTTATGTCATATCTCTTTAGAGAAAGTTGGCTGCTTTGGAAAACAAGTTTTGAGTCAGGCTATTTTAATATGCGGTAGAATATAGTCAAACTTCCTAGATGTTCATTGCTCTCTCAAGAACCCCTGGCCAGAGAGGATCAGAGGGTTTGGGCAAGATCTTCTAGGGCCATTCTAGATAATAAGACACACCTAGGACTTTATTCCTGGTCCATATCCTGAGAGTAGCCAGAACTAGTCTGGCCTCCACAGGTGCAGAAAGGAGACATAGTTTTAAGCACATATTTTTCTGTGTCTTTTTGTATTATACTTGATTGCATACACAGTTCATATATGCATGTGCATGTTTGTGTGTGTGTGTATCATGTAAGATGAAACCATATTAAATATGAATATATATGAACTCCTGATCTATACAGTGCTATCATGAAAAGAACAAAGCCAAATGAAAATGGGTGGTAGCACTGGGTAAGTTCTGTAGGGAGGTAGACTTAACCTTAGAACCTATGGGATCTAACAAAACAGAGCATGGAGTGTTGTTGGGTTAGGGCAACACTGAGGCTTTGTGTGACTTCAGACAGTTACGTGATTGTTTTAACATACAGAAATGTGAAAGTGCTTAGTTATGAAATTGATAGGTGTAGTAACAAAATATCTGTAGAATATTTAACAAAATATTTATTCTCCAGTATTAAGAAATTCTTCAATGTTTGAAAAAAGCCCTTTATAGTAAACTGAGGTTTCTGGTGGCACTTATACTGATTCTTATGAGTATGTTATTTTAGCTTCCTTTTTTTTAATCTGTAAAAACGAAGTGGTTGAACTAGTGATTTCTAAGGTTCTTTTCATCTTTAAATATCCATGATTCTGTATGAGATAAGGTTGTTAATAATAAGGTTAAATCTTTAATAAGAATTTCTAAATTTCACTTAGGTTAACTTGGTTTTAATGGAATTTATATTTTCAGTACTTTTGAAACAAGAATCTCTAAAATATTTTTACTGTATTAGGCAATGTATGATGCAATCCAGAAACTAGATAAGAAGTTTGACCTGCTTCATGGAAAGGTTTCAGAGATGCAGCGTACTCGAATGAAGCCATTGCTTCTCAAACCTGTAAGTATAATAATAATAATAATAATAATAATAATAATAATATTTTACAGCCATTATAAACATCCTAATGTTCCTAAAGACATCAGGCTAATAGAAAAGATACAAAACTAACAACTATGGTTTTTTCTTACTCTCTTACTGCTCCTTTACAAGCTCCTCTTCCCATTGGTATTTATCTCTGCATCTGCCTTGGGCCTTTTTCTCTCTGCAGCTTTTCTCTCTGTGTTTCTCTTTTCCATTCCTAAACCAACTATTACCTTGATGGAGAGATCTTCTAATTCTGTATGTCCAGCCTTGACCTTTCTACTGAGTATGCATCAGTGTTTTCAGCTGCCTGCTGAGCTGTCTCCTTGAATGTCCTGCCAGAACCTCAAACCCAGCATGTCTGAAAGCAAGCTTGTTATCTCACTTCCCTGTTTCTGTCAGTGGTGTCATGATGGACTCGCTTTCCATGGTTAAAACTTTGGTGTCATCTTTTCTTAGCCTCAGTTCTCACATGTAATTGTTCTCCAAGTTCCAGTCACTTCTGCGGCATCTCTCATATCCTTCCCCTACCTACTCCCACTGCTTCCTCCCTAGGACAGACCCCTATTGTGACCTGTCTGGACTATTGAAGTAGTCACAAGTAATCCATCTTTTCTACTGAGTTACTGAACTGGAATTTTGAAGCAAATGCTAGCATCTCAATTTTAGCCAAAAAAACAAAATTTCCAGGACATTTCATAATGGCCTTCTGGAAAAGATAGAGAACTATGGACCAGAAGAGAGTAAAATTAGGTGGATTTAGGAACAGCTGAATAATGGAACCCAGAGAACAGTCTGAAGGACTAGCAATAGCAGCTAGCAATGCTGCTACAATAATCTTCTGTTCATCCTTTTTATTGGTGGTGTGGATTAAGACCTTGATGTTGGTAACCTTAGCAGATCTGTGCATGATGCAAAGCCGGGAAGACTTAGATTTAGACTATAGTAGGTGACAAAATTAGGATAGGTGGCACAGTGGATCGGGAAGACTCATCTTCTTGAGTTCAAATCTAGCCTCAGACACTTCCTAGCTGTGTGACTCTGGGCAAATTACTTAATCCTGTTTGCCTCAGTTTCCTCATCTATAAAATGAGTTGGAGAAGGAAATGACTAACCATCCTAGTTAGTTTCTTTGCCAAGAAAACCGCCCAAAAAGTCACAGAGTCAGACTGAAACTACTGAACAACAAAAAAGATGATTAAATTGGGATGCAAGAAGATCTCAATATCTTGGAATAGCATACTGTATTTAACAATACAGAGCTTAAAAGGTATAAATTAATATTAAGTCCTGTGCTTATGGTTTCCCAGAAAACGTTGCCTCTGTCTTGTGTTCCATGCAGTATAGACCTAGCACAAGGCCTTTATGACAGCATTGGCACGTTGTGGGCCCTGCATACCTAAAGAGGCATGGCCGTGGCCTCTCTCCTCATGCCCATCCTTCACCCTACATCCAGAATCCTCTTCTGCATCCGTATGTGTGGTCATGTCACACCTCAGTGGGTCCCTGTTGTCTTCTGAATGACATCCAGATTTCTCTGCTTGGAATTTAAGGTTCTCCTCAATTGAAAGACCCTCTGTTTTTATAGCATGTAATATTCTTTTCCATATCTTAAACCCTAGCCAAGCTGCACAAGCTCCCATATGTCTGTACACTTGTGCTTGCTCCCTGTGCCCAGAAAGTCCTTGTTTGCCTTCACAATTCTTTGAATCCTAAGCCATCTTTTATTTTTTATTTCCCAGCCCATCTTTTAAAGTCCTTTTAAAATGCCACCATGATTTACTTGCATCTCTGTTTCCTCCCCATACCAGTTAATCCTTATCTTCCCCTCTTAAACTCCTGGCATTTCAGACTCTTTCCCCACCTTTCTAGCATTCTTACACATTACTTTACTCCCTGTTCTCTGTAGTCCAGCCATACTAGCCCACATACAGCATTCTCTTTTGCCTCCTAGAATGCCTGGTTTCCTTTCAGCCCAAAGCACCGCCTTCTACATGAAGCCTTCCCTGCTCCCACCAGGTCCTAGGATGCTCTCTCCATATATGGTAGAAAGAGCCTCGCCTCTGCGTGCCATTTCCTGTTAGGATTTGGCTTCTCGAGGGCAGACTGTTGTACCTTTGTAGCACAGTGCTTGGCACAGAACAAGTGCTTGTTTACTGATGAACTAGGCCTCACATAGTATTATCTTTGTAACTCTAGTGTCACGCCGCAGTGCTCTATACGCTGCTGACATGTGTTTGTACCTTACCCTCCTACTAGACTACAAGCTCCAGGAGTGCAGGGATTCTGTCCATCTCTCACCTAGCATTAAACTCTTTATGAAAGAGGTACCTCAATATATGTTTGAAAATATGATGGTTTTTGTTGTTGTTGCAAGCTCAGTATAAGGTGATATTACTTCTGATAAAGTTAGATAAATCCTAGGCCTATACTAATGGAGGCACAGTGACTAGAACAAGAATGGTGTTAGGTGAATGGACAAACTGAAGTACACCTTGAGAAGACCAACCAGGTTGGTGAAGAGGACCTAAAGTCCTGTCATTCTAAAATGATTGGTAGAAGGAGTGGGAGGGAAAAGCAAAATCATAAAGGGCACTATATATGCATATAAATAGAGCTGGGAAGACTCTCAGAGGCTTTCTAGTCCAGAGTTCTTGTTTTTACTGAGGTGCAGCCAGGATGAGTTGACTTGCTTGAGGTCACACAGGTAATGAGGATTAGACATGGGATTTAAACCCATCTTTTCTGACTCTAAAGCTCATACTCTTTCCACTGTACTAGTATGATGAGACACAGTAAATGGTTTCAAGTATTTGAAGGGCTATTATAGGGTACGGGGGTGGGGAAGAGGAACGCCTTCTCCTAACCCTGCCATCCTTTCAAGCCATTCTCCTATATCTTCTATCTATTTCCTTCCTTTCACAGCTTTTTCCTTAAAAAAAAAAAAAAGTTGTTTCATACTTATTACTTCCTCTTCTTTGACTCACATCTCAACCAATTGAAATCCATCTTTGTTCCCAGCCTTATCACTCAAGAGAAACCATTCTCTATACATTTACCAATATTCTCCTTTTTAAAAATATACTTTAGGGGCGGCTAGGTGGTGCAGTGAGTAGAGCGTTGGCCCTGGAATCAGAAGGACCTGAGTTCAGATCCAACCTCAGACACTTAATGCACACACAAACAAAAACCTAGCCGTGTGACCTTGGGCAAGTCACTTAATCCCAATTGTCTTAAAAAAAAAAAACAAGAAAAAAATATACTTTATTCTTACCCCAATTACATATTAAAACAATTTTTAACACTTTTAAGTTTTAAGTTCAAAATTCTATTTCTCCTTTCCTCCTGAAGATGGTAAGGAATCAAGTATAGGTTAGATATGTGCAATCATATAAAACATAGTAGTCATTTTGTACAAGAAGACAAGAAAGGAAACAAAGAAAAGAAGGAAGGAAGAAGGAAAGAAAGAGAGAGAAAGGAAGGAAGGAAGAAAAAGAAAGAGAAAGAAAGAAAGAGAGAAAGAAAGAAAATAGCACGTTTCAGTCTGTATTCAAACAATATCAGTTCTTTTTCTGGAGGCAGATAGCTTCATTATTAGTCCTTTGAAGTTGTCTTGGATCATTATATTGCTGAGAATAGCTAAGTCATTCGCAGTTCTTTATTGTACAATATTGCTGTTACTTTGTACAGTGTTCTCCTGGTTCTGCTCATTTCACTTTGCCTCACTTTTTTATGTAAGTCTTTACAGGTTTTTCTAAAGTCATACTGCTTCTCATTTCTTTTAACACAAGATAATTACATCACAATCATATGCCATAGTTTGTTTAGCCATTTCCCAATTGATAGGGGTTTGATTTGATTTGATTTCCTATTCTTAGCCACTACAGAAAGAGCTACTATAAATATTTTTGTACAGATAAATTCTTTCCCCTTTTTTTCTGATCTCTTTGGGATATAGATTTAGCAGTGGTATTGCTGGATCAAAGGGCATGCATAGTTTTATAGCCCTTTGAGCACAGTTCACGGCTCCATCAACCCACGAACAGTACATTAGTGTCCCAGTTTTCCCACATCCTCTCCAACATCCACCATTTTCTTTTTTTTGTCATATTAACTAATCTGATAGGTGTAAGGTGGTACCTCAGAGTTGTTTTAATTTGCATTTCTCTAGTCAGTAATAATTTAGAGCATTTGTTAATGATTATAGATATCTTTGATTTCTTTGTCTAAAAACTGCATGTTTGTATCCTTAGACCATTCATCAATTGTAAAGTGACTTGCATTTTTGTAAATTTCACTCCCTTCCTCCATATCTAATTGTTTGCCAAGTTTTATCAATTCTACCTCCATAATTTCTCTCATTTCCATCCCCTTCTGTTAACTTATGGAACCACCACTCTAGGTTCTTAGACCCTTATCACATTTCACCTGAACTCTAATCCATCTTTCATACAGCTACCAGAGTGATTTTCCTAAAGTACTTATCTGGACATGTCACTTCTCTACTCATTAAGCTCTACAACTACCCCCATCCCCTTTACCTCCAGGATAAAATATAAAGGCCTGTTTGGAATTTATTTTTTTTAATTAAATTCAATGTTTATTTTTAGTTTGCATCATTCATTTCCGCAAGATTTTGAGTTACAAATTTTCTTCCCATCTTTCTCTACCCCTCACCCCAAAACAGTGATCCCACTGTATACCGCCTCCCCCAATCTGCTCTCTCCTATATCCTCCCCTAAACCCCCTCCGACTTTCCGGTAGGACAAGATGGATCTCTGTGCCTCAGTGCCTGTATATCTTTTTTCCCAGTTGAATGTAAAAAATATATAGAATATTTTTTTAAACATTTGATTTTTAAACTTTGAATTCCAGATTCTTTCCCTTCCTCCTCCATCACCCACCATTACTGGGAAGATAAGCAATTCAATATAGGTTGCACATGTGTAGTTACACAAAACATTTCCATAGTGGATATATTGTGAAAGACTGACTATATTTACCTCCGTCCTATCCTGCCCCCCCACTTGTTCTATTCTCTACTTTGACCCTGTCCATTTTCAAGTGTGTGCTTCTAACAACCCTCTCCCAACATGCCCTCCCCTCCATCATCCCCCCTCTCATCCCCTTTCCCCCTGCTCTCCTGTAGGACAAGATACCCAATTTAGTGTGTATGCCATTCCCTCCCTAAGCCAAAGTCAATGAGAGTAAGGTTGACCCATTCCCTTATGCCTTCCTGTTCTTCCCTTCCATTGTAACAGTTATCCCTTGCCTTTTCTGCATGAGATAATTTACCCCATTCTGTCTCTCCCCATCTCCCCTCATTGTTTTCCTCTCTCACCTCTCAATTTCACCTTTTAAATATCATGCCTTCCTATTCAGTTGATGCTGTGCCCTCTATATATGTATACCTGTACACATATATACACATACTCACATATGTATTCATATGCACATCTATATATATGTATATATATAGATATATACATATGTTTATATTCCCTTGAACTATCCTCATACTGAGAAACGTTTTATAAGTTACAGTTATTGTTTTTACATGTAGGAATGTAAATAGTTAAAATTTGATAAGTTCCTTATGATTTCTTTCCCCTGTTTACCTTCCTATGCTTCTCCTGCTTCTTGTATTTGAATGTCAAATTTTCTATTCAACTCTGGATTTTTCATCAAGAATGCTTGAAAATCCTCTGTTTCATTAAATTATCATGTTTTCCCCTGTAGCATTATACTCAGTTTTGCTGGGTAGGTGATTCTTGGTTTTAATCCTAGCTCCTTTGATCTCTGGAATATCATATTCCAAGCACCTCTATCCCTTAAAGTAGAAGCTGCTAGGTCTTGTGTTATCCTGATTGTGTTTCTACAATATTCAAATTGTTTCTTCTTGGCTGCTTATAATATTTTCTCCTTGATCTGGAAACTCCAGAACCTGGCTATAATATTCTTAGGAGTTTTCTTTTTGGGATCTTTTTCTAGAGGTGATCGGTGAATTCTTTTAATTTCTCTTTTGCCTTCTGGTTCTAAAACATCAGGGCAATTTTGCTTAATACTTTCTTTAAAGATGATGTCTACGCTCTTTTTTTGATCATGGCTTTCAGGTAGTCCAGTAATTTTAAAATTATCTCTCTTCGATATATTTTCCAGGTCAGTGGTTTTTCCCATGAGATCATCACATTGCCTTTTATTTTTTCATTTGTTTGGATCTGTTTTATAGTATTTTGATTTCCATAAAGTCATTAGCTTCCATTTGCTCCAGTCTAATTCTGAAGGAATGATTCTCCTCAGTGAGCTTTTGAGATTCTTTTTCCATCTGGCAGATTTGGCTTTTTAAGGCATTCTTCCCCTCATTGCCTTTTTGGGCCTCTTGCCATTTGAGTTAGTCTATTTTTAAGGTGTTATTTTCTTCAGTGAGATTGTTGACTCTATTTTCATTATTTTCTTGCATCATTCTCATTTTTCTTCCCAGTTTTTTCTTCACTTCTATTACTTGATTTTCACAATCCTTCTTGAGCTCCTCCATGGCCTGTAACCAGTTCGTATTTTTCTTGGAAGCTTTTGGTGCAGGAGTTCTGACGCGTTGTCTTCTTCCCATTCCATGCTTTGATCCTTCCAGTCCCCAAAAAAGGAATCTAAACTTGGATTGCTGTGCTTGCTTTGCTTCCTTTGCTTGCTCATGTTGCCACTCATTACTTGACTTTTGAGCTCTTTGCCTCAGTAGAACTCTGCTTCCAGAGGGGAGAGCTTTGTCCCTATTCTCTGGTGTTTTCACAGCTGCTGGAACTTTTAGGAGGGTGCCCTTTCTACAGCCCCCACCCTCTGGCTCACTGGTCATACACCTCAGGACCACCACCCAACACCGTGATTCAGATCCAGGCAAGTTAAAGCAAGAGCCACATGGCGATAGCTGCACAGCTATGGTGCCTCAGCCGCTTCTCTCTCCAGGGGGCGGAGGCCAGACTGCACTCCTACTTCCCCCCAGTTGACACAGAGGTCTACACTGACCTTTTACTTTGTCTTTGGCATTTATGGGTCGATATTTCTGGAAACTACCACAGCTGCTGGTGATCCACTTTCCCAAAGTCCGCTCTGGCTGCTGCTGGTCAGGACCGCCCTGGGGCTAAAACCAGGGCTCACGAGGGACTGGGCTCAGCCTCCAGCACTCTGTGATGGACCCTTCCCTCCAGCCTTCTGGGCTGCCTTCAGTGGGAGATGTGTTCCTCTCTGTCACTTTGTGGGTTCCATAGCTCTAAAGTGTGTTTGTCATATTTTATAGATATTTGAGGTGGTTATGGGGGAGCTCATGGAGTTTTCCTTCTTCTACACCACCATCTTGACTCTGCCCCTAGATGACCTCCTGTTTGGAATTTAAAGCCTTTCCCTTCCTGGCTACAATTTCCAGACTAACTATAATTACTCCCCTTCTTGTACTCTTTGGTCTGTCCAAACTGTCCTTCTTGCTTTTTCTTATACATTATACTTAATTTCCTATTTTCATGTCTTTTTGTGTCTTCTTTGCCTGAATGCACTTCTTCTCACCATTACTTCTGAAGAGTGTAACTTCCTGCAAAACTCAGCCATACTGCCTTCTACACGAGGCCTTTCCTGATCTCTTCTCCACTTCTTGCAACTAATGACTTTCCCCTTTCCCCACTACCTTGTATTTATTTTGTATCTTTTTGTAGTTACTTATATATGTGTATGTTTTTCTCCCCTATAAATTGTAAGCTTCTTGAGGACAGAGGCCATTTGATGTTTGTCTTTATCACCTAGTATAATGCCTGGCATATACTAAGTATTTAATAAATTCATATTGACTGATTGAAAGTATAATTAAACTTACTCTATGTACTCCAAAATAAAGAACTAAAACCAGGGAGCCAAGATGGTGGACTAGAAACAGGACTTCTGCACATCTCCTGCTTCCAGCTCCTCCAATACATGTAAAAAATGACTCTAAACAAACTTTAGATGTAAAGAACCTACAAAGTGATAGAAAGACACAAATCTGCTGCTGAAGGAAGCCCGTCAGGCCAGCAGGAAGGGTCCATTACAGCATGTTGGGAGCCAAGGGCAGTCCTGCCTGAGCTGCAATTTTAGCCCCGGGTGGCCCCGACAAACGGTAGCTAGAGCAGACTTCAGGAGAGTGAATCACCAGCAGCTGTAGTGGCTTCCAGACTTCTCAATCCATAAATGCCAAAGACAAAGTAAAAGGTCAGTGTGGAGCCCTGTATCAAAAGCCTCGAAGAAAAATATGAGCTGGTTACAGGCCATGGAGGAGCTCAAGAAGGATTTTGAAAATCAAGTAAGAGAAGTGGAGGAAAAATTGGGAAGAGAAATGAGAATGATGCAAGAAAATCTTGAAAAGCAAGTCAAGGGGTGGCTAGGTGGCACAGTGAGTAGAGCGCCAGCCCTGGAGTCAGAAGGGCCTGAGTTCAGATCCGGCCTCAGACACTTAACACACACAAACAAAAAAAACCTAGCCGTGTGACGTTGGGCAAGTTGCTTAACCCCAATTGCCCTCCAAAAGGCAAAAAAGGCAAAAAAAGAAAAGAAAAGCAAGTCAACAGTCTGCTAAAGGAGATCCAAATAAATACTGAAGAAAATAACACCTTAAAAGTAGTCTAATTCAAATGGCAAAAGAGGCCCAAAAAGCCAATGAGGAGAAGAATACCTTTAAAAGCCAAATTTTCCAGGTGGAAAAGGAATTTCAAAAACTCACTGAAGAGAATAATTCCTTCAAAATTAGATTGGAGCAAGTGGAAGCTAATGACTTTATGAGAAATCAAGATACTATAAAACAGGTCCAAACAAATGAAAAAATAAAAGGCAATGTGAAATATCTCATAGGAAAAACCACTGACCTGGAAAAATAGATCAAGGAGAGATAATTTTAAAATTATTGGACTACCTGAAAGCCATGATCAAAAAAAGAGTGTAGACACCATCTTTAAAAAAAGTATTAAGCAAAATTGCCCTGATATTCTAGAACCAGAGGGCAAAACATAAATTGAAAGAATTCACTGACTGCCTCTTGAAAAAGATCCCAAAAAGAATATTCCTAGGAATTCCAGAGTTCCCAGGTCAAGGAGAAAATACTGCAAGCAGTCAGGAAGAAACAACTTGAGTATTGTGGAAACACAATCATGATAACACAAGACCTACCTTAAGGGATAGAAGGGCTTGGAATATGATATTCCGGAGGTCAAAGGAGCTAGGACTAAAATCAAGAATCACCTACCCAGAAAAACTGAGTAATAATGCTACAGGGGAAAATATGGTCATTCAGTGAAATAGAGGACTTTCAAGCATTCTTGATGAAATAAACAGAGCAGCTGAATAGAAAATTTGGTTTTCAGATATAAGAAGCAAGAGAAGCATGAGACTGTAAATAGGAAAAAGAAATCATAAGGAACTTATTAAAGTTGAACTATTTACATTCCTACATGGAAAAATGATAATTGTAACTCATATGACTTTTCTCAATATGAGGATAGTTGAAGGGAATATATATGTATGGATAGGAGGATGTATGTGTGTATAAATACATATGTGAGTGTGGGCATTTGTATGTTCATGTATACATAGCCAGAGGGCACAGGATGAGTTGAATATGAAGGAATGATATCTAAAAAATAAAATCAAGAGGTGAGAGAGGAATTTATTGGGAAAAGAAGAAAGGGAGAGATAGATTAGGGCAAATTATCTCATATAAAAGAGGCAAGAGAAAACTGTTACAATGGAGAGGAAGAGCAGGAAGGAGAAAGGGAATGGGACAGTCTCATTGAACTTGGCCTAAGGAGGCCACATACATACTCAATTGCATATCTCACCCTACAGGAAAATAAGGGGGTAGGGGATAAGAGAAGCAGGATAGAAGGGAGGGCAGATTGGGGGACAGGGTAGTTAGAAACGGGATAGAGTAGATTAAGTCGGGTGGGTGGGATGGGATTGAGGCAAATATCATTACTCTTTTGCAATATAACTACTGTGGAAATGATGTGAGTAACTACACATGTACAATCTATATTGAATTGCTCATCTTCCTAGTCGGGGTAGGTGAAGAAGGAAGAATGGGAAAAAATCTGGAACTCAAAGTTTTAAAAACAAATGTCAAAATTTTGTTGTTTTTTTTTTACATGCAACGGAGAAATAAGATATACATGTGCTAGGGTATAGAAACCGATCTTGCCCTACTAGAAAGTTAGGGGGTTGAAAGGGGAGGATATAAGAGAGAACAGACTCGGGGAAGGACTATTCAGTAGCCTTGCTATTTTGGGGTGGGGGTAGGGGAAAGATGGGGAGAGAAATTGTAACTCAAAATCTTGTGGAAATGAACATTAAAAACTAAAATAAATTTTAAAAATAAATTAATTAAAAAATAAATAATTGGAGATTCACTAATCATAATTAGGTTCTATGAAGGTAATAAAGATGACTATACTATAAAAAAAGAAAACTGTAAAACCAGTTTTAGGGAGTCAGCCTTATGAGAACTCATAATAATTTTAATCCCCTGAATTGACTGCTTGATGACTTCTCTGTCAAAAGGAATATTCAAGCAAAAGGGTTAATTACCACTTATTATTAATATTCACAAAGGAGTTGATATATGGGTAGGGGAGGAGGTGCTAAAGACCTCTATCGTCCCTTCCAAAGATACATTTTAAGCAATGTAAAATCATGGTGCTAGAACAAATGTTTATTTTGTGGTCCAAGATTTATTTGACTCTCCCTTGCTATACTTTTTTTTTCTCAGAATTGATTTATATTACTTTAATATTTCAGAGGCCAGTTGGATTTACATATAGAAGTTCTAATCATGTACCTCATGGAAAATTTCGAGTACAAAAACCAGTGGAAAGGGAATCCAGCATTCAGATCTCTCCCCCTGGGCAGGGAGATCATAGCCCATCTTTCTCAGTAGTGCTACCACAAAATCATATTCAGACCAACTCCATGGGAAAGTCTGTTCAGACACCAATTCAAAGTGAATCACAGCAACAAGACCTCAGACAGAGTCCACCTCTTCCTACAATTGTCTCTACGCATTCATTGTATCAGCCATTTATGGTAGCAGCCAACAAAATACCTGATCTTTCTTTACAATCCAAATTGGTCAACACAGTTGTTGAAAATACTAATTCAGCTGCAAAAAGTTCTCCAGTAGTAACTACAATGGTACCAACAAAACCAGAAGCCTGTCTGGGAAGGAATACTGTCATGATGGATTACCCATCTTCACAGGAAAATGCAAGTCTTAATCAAGAAGTACTTTCATCATCTACCTGCATCAATCCTAGTTTTGGTGAGTTTTGAACAATCCACACTGGGGATCTCTGTTCTTTATAGTTTACCCTTAAAGTGAAATAGCAGAAGTGACTTATTTCTGTTCTGAAGATTAATTTTTTTTTTTTACCACCAGAATCCTTTATGGCAGAAATAAGCCATGGCATATGAAACAACTTCCTTCAGGCTGATATTATAATTTGATTTTGGAAGTAGCTATACATGTCCAGAGATTCATTCTATAAAAATCCCTATTTAAACCAAAGATCTTCTAAGTAGTAAATCTTTCTTCATTAATCACCAAGAACTTATTAAATTAAAATTGTTTGGCAAAAATAGGAGAGACTTTTAGTATTGCCCATTGCTTTTTTGACTTTTTAGTTTTTGAATAGAAAGAAAAGAAGTAGGGAGAGAGAGGTCTTGATGACATTGAAAAAGTATAGTTCCTCATATCCTGTTGCTGCTAGAGAAAGAAAAAATTAATTTAGCATAGTATACAGGGAGCTTTATTGAAAGAATGCAGATCAGGACAAAAAATGGTAAGGATTCAAGGCAGTAAAGAAGATACCAAATAAAGAGGTTGTTAAAAACAAAATTAAGTTCTGGGTACAGGAAATGGAGGGTTCAGTTCACTTGACCTTCTTAACCTTACCTAGCCCCTTACCTTTTTATGGCTCTATTTTTTTTTGGAGGGGGGAAGGCAAGGCAATTGGGGTTAAGGGACTTACCCAAGATCACACAGTTAGTTACATGTCAAGAGTCTGATGCCGGATTTGAACTTGGGTCCTCCTGACTCCAGCACCAGTGCTCTATTCACTGCACCTCCTAGCTGCCCCAATTGTGGTTCTTTAAAATAAATAAATAAATGTTTTCCCTTGAATCTTAATTTTTTAGAGTACATTGGTGATCCAAAGAGGAATGTAAAAGTTCTTGGGACATATTTGATGAAAGCTCGTCAAAAGACCAAACCCAAGTATGCAGCACGCTACTTGGTTCGAGTTTTGTTTCCCAAGGAAACACTGTTGTGTAGTGTTATGGGTTCCAGTGCACAGGGTCGAAGCACTCTGGATCCCAATAAAGTTGCTGCAATAAGAGGTATGTAAAGTATTTGTGGAATAATAATTTTACAAATTAGAAACTTTATGTAAATTTTGGGGATGGTTAAGTTTGTTCACATCTAGTCAATTGATTAAAGTTAAAACATTTATTAAAAATAAATTTAGATCTGAGTAACACAAAAAAACTTAGCAAAGTACATATTTATCATAAACTAAATTTAGCTTTAAATCCTTTTGTAAGTCAGTTCTTCAGTGTAAAATCCTCTTATTTTTTTCAAGTTAAGTATATAATTATTATCTCTTTGCCATTGAAGAAGAATGTGTGAAACAGAAACATATCCAGCCAGAAAAGTGGATTGTATAGCCATGAGTTACCTGCATCATGCAGTTACATTATCTTGGGTAAATTTGTTTCTGGTATTTCCAAGCCTGCTAAGTAATGCTGAAAGAAAACTGAACTAGGAGTTATGGGATCCAAGTTATAGTTTTAACTCTTCTACTAACAGTCTTTATGATCTTAGGGAAGTAATTTGTTTAATTTTTCTTAGCCTTAGTTACCTCATCTTTAAAATGAAGAGATTGGACTAGGAAGATAAAACACCAATAAACAGTAATTAGTGTCCTTACCTTTATAAACTTCTCTATTTCTGCCTTTAGTTATACTTGATTTAAACGGTTTTTAGATGACTTAGAACCCTGAAATATTCAAACTTTTTATAAAACTTAAGATGTGGTCTCTATGTTAACATTTAAGAAACTTCTTGAAGACACTAAAGAGAACTCTGAAGGGCAAACACATTAACTCTGATTTTTCTCAGGAGAGAAAAAAAAATCAAATATAGGGGAGATTATACATTTAAATTGTTTGTTTAGAAAAAGATTTTGTTTGTTTATAATTAAAACATTCATGTCTGTTTTTAAATGGTTAATTCCATCTATAGAATTTCTTGCAACACATTTTCCTAACTATGATCTGAGTGAATATGGCAGAGACTGGAAAACCTGCATTACAAATGTAAATGCTATGATTCGCTGCTTGTGCTGTGAAACCAAAATAAAGCCTGTAAGTTAATTTTCATATGTGATATTATTTCATTATGTTTATAATTATCCCTCCTGGCATGATAAAAAATATATAGCCTTGTGCCAAACTCAAGTTTTTTTTTTTAAAACAATGAGAGCATGCTTCCTGTTTATTTTTCTTTTTCATATGAAAGTAAGTCAGCGACTAAGATGAGTTTAAGATGTCTTAACTACCTAATTTCACAAACAGAAACAAAAATATTCATTTCTATTCTGATCTGTTGTTATTCCTTGTAAGGTTCTTGAGTTGTAGACCTACAGTCAGCCAGCTGGTTATATAGTCTGATGGGATCCAGTCTACTAGTGAAGATGTCCACCTATTTCTCATCATTATTAATATATAAATTATTTTTTCACATGGGAGACTGCTTTCTAAACATTCTGACCTCCTATGGAATTCCTTATATTGTAATGTGGCCCCCAATATACATTGTTCTTTGCATTTTGCTCCAGAATACTGTACTTCTGCTTCACAACTTTAAATGGCAGAGAGTGTATTTCATGGAAAACATAGTAATGAGGATAATGTGTAAGGTATAGACAAATAGCATCTTTTTTGTTATTAAACCTTATTCATATCTTTTCTACATAATATCCTAAAGGTAAAAAGATGAGTATGACTTAAGCCAAGGGCTTCACTAAATGTCTATAGGCATGTCACCTTCAGTATGTCTGACATAGAACTCAGTATCTTCCACTCTCCAAGCCCTACTCCTCCATCTTTTAGTCTTCTTTTTACCTGGATTTAAAAACTCAGTGTCATCTTCAATTCCTCATTATTAATTCCATAGCTACCACCCTAGTTCAGCCCATCATTATGTCTTTACTTAATATATTGTAGCAGTTTTCCAGTTAGTCTTCTCCCTGCCTTGAGCCTATTCCAATCCATCCTCCATACAGCTGTTGCAGTGATTTCCCTAAAGTATAGGTCTGTGTGTGTGTGTGTATCTGTGTCTATGTGTTTGTGTGTTTTCCCTCCCCCTTCCCCAATTTGGTGATTTTCAAGTCAAAGATAAACTCCTTTGTTTGACACTTACAGCTCTTCACAATCCAGCCCCTTTCTGCATTTTCAGGCTACTTAAAACTGGACTTCCCATCACATACTCTGTAATCTGGCCTATTTGCCATTTCTCATACCAGCACTTTTTCTCTCGTCTTTGTGTTTTTGCATTGTGTCTCCCACCCCCCTCCAAATATTCTTTCTTAACTCTTAGGGTCTCTGTCTTCCTTCAAGAGTCAACTCGAAGACACCTTCTACAGACAGCCTTTCTGGGCCTTTTTTTCTAAGGTGGTTGTTGTTCAATCATTTTCAGTCATGTTCTACAGCTCCCTGTGACCTGTTTGGGGTTATATTGGCCAAAATACTGGAGTGGTTTGCCAGTTTGCCAGTTCGTCTCCAGCTCTCTAAGGTTACCCTCCATCTGCTCTGTATCAAGCTTGTATATATCTGTTCATTTATATGTTATCTCCCTGATGAGAATGAAAACTTGAAAACACACACTATTTCCTTTTTCTCTGTCACCTGCCCTTAGCACACTGCTTAGCACGTAGTAAAGGTTTCATAAATTCTTGTTGATTGACATAGCCACAAGGAAAGTGTCAAATATCAATTTTCTACTTGCATTCCTTTGTACTATCCTTTCATTATTCTTTACCTCTTGCTACTCTTACTGTTTATCAGTGTCTTACAAAAGTTCCACCAAATTCCCCCAAATCAAGTCATTCCTGATCTTTAGAGTAGTTTACTACCCCAGGTGCAGTTGTAATTTTGAGCTTGGTGGATAGACTGTCATTAAGCTATTCCTTGTGGAGCTTTCTTTGATGACAATTTTGTATTTTAGGAAGAAACTGAAAACAAAGATAAACTTCCAGTTGCCCCAGATTCATCTGTGTGTGTAGACTTGAATTATAATGATAAAGATGGGGGAGTCAATTCTCAGGTGTCTGAGAAAATGACTGCCTTAGGAACAAATGGAATGCAGAGTTCAACATGGGACAGTAATTCATTACCTGAAGTGTTTCAAGCATCTTCATCTAAGAAACTGCCATCTTTAGAACCAATGCGTGAGTTTCAATATTTTATCCTTGGGATTAATTATGCGAAATATATATGTATATGTGTATATTTGTGTATGTATGTATATATATGTGCAATGACATGCATGCATGTATGTATATATTTCCTTGGAAAGAACATTATGTGTGAAGCATAGAATTTAGAGATAGAAATGACAGTGATCCTTTAGTCCTGTATTTTATAAATTAAGAAACCAGACCTAGAGAGGTTGAATAACTTGCCTCCGTTAACATAGGTAATAAATAGCAAGCCTGGATTTAAATCCATTTCTTCCACTATACCATAATAGCCTTTCAGAAAACTTGAGTCAGAGACTTGTCATTGTCACTTATTAAATCAAGTCACTTAGCCTCTCAGCTTCAATTTCCCTTTCTGTAAAATAGGAAAAATTCTTATATATTTGAACAGCACAAGATTACTGAAAGTGCTTTTAAAATTTAAAACTAGGTGATATGGGGGGCAGAGCCAAGATGGTGGAGTAGAAACAGCAATTCCAAGGCACTCTCCCCCCAGACCACTCCCAAACCATGTAAAAGGGGACTCTGAACAACTTCTGGAGCCCCAGCACCCACAGAACGAGACAGAGAAGCTAACCTCCCACTGAGGACAGCCCAGCAGCCCTGCAGGGAGAGGCCAGCACAGCGCTCTGGGAGCTGACAGCAAACCCAGGTCCTCGTGAGCCTCAGTTTTAGCCCCAGGGCAGCCAGGCCAGCAGCCTGCTGGAGGGACCCCAGAACACCAGCAGCTGTGGCAATTCCAGAATTATCAACACAGATATGCATAGGACAGAATGAGAGGTTAGTGCCCTATGGACTTTGGGACCAGTATTTGGGGAACAAGTCGGCTTCCTCCCCTGGGGGCTAGAAGCTGCTGAGGAGATATGGCACACTAGCCATTTTGCAGCTTTAGTGGCAGCTTCAGCTCCTAAACTGCAAACTGTAGGGAGATCCACGAATCAGTCTTGGGGGTTAATCGCTCTAGCTTCAACCTACTTGGATCTGGATTGTGATCTGGGGGGGAGGTCTGGGGTGGGCATCCAACTTGCCAGAACCTGAAGTTGTGAAGACCCCAACATTCTGGACGGAAGCTCCCCTGTCTGGTGGCAGAGTCCTACTGTGGCAACAAGCCCAAAAGTCAAGTAATTAAGTGGCAACATTACTAGGCAAAGGAAACAAAATAAACAGAAAAATGCAACATTAGACTCCTATTTTGGGGGCAAAGATGATAGAAGCATGGAACAGGAGGAGGACTTTGAGGTCAGAAATCCTGCTCCAAAAGCCCCAAAGGAAAATATGAGCGGATTACAGGCCATAGAGGACCTTAAGAAGGATTTTAAAAATCAAATAAGAGAAGTGGAGGAAAATTGGGAAGAAAAATGAGAAGGATGCAGGAGAAGTATGAAATGACAAATCAACAGCCTGACTGAGGAAAATAATACCTTAAGAAATAGACTAACTCAAATGGCAAAGGAGGCCCAAAAGGGCAATGAGGAGAAGAATGCCTTAAAAAGCCAAATTTGCCAGATGGAAAAAGAATCTCAACAGCTCACTGAGGAGATTCATTCCTTCAGTGTTAAACTGGATCAAATGGAAGCCAATGACTTTATGAGAAATCAAGATGCTGTTAAGCAGATCCAAACAAATGAAAGAATAGAAGGCAATGTGAAATATCTCATGGGAAAAACCACTGACCTGGAAAATAGATCCAGGAGAGACAATTAAAAAATTATTGGACTACCTGAAAGCCATGATCAAAGAAAGAACCTAGAAATCACCCTTCAAGAAATTCTCAAGGAAAACTGCCCTGATGTTTTAGACCCAGAGGGCAAAATAGAGGCTGAAAGAATCCATAGATCACCTCCTGAAAAAGATCCCAAAAAGAAAACTCAGGAATATTATAGCCAGCTTCCAGAATTCCCAGATCAAGGAGAAAATACTCCAAGCAGCCAGGAAGAAACAATTTCAATATTGTGGAAATACAATCAGAATAGCCCAGGACCTGGCAGCTTCTACACTGAGGGATTGAAGGGCATGGAATATGATATTCCAGAGGGCGAAAGACCTGGGATTAAAACCAAGAATCACACACCCAGCAAAACTTAGTATTCTGTTTTAGGGGAAAATGTGGTTATTCAGTGGAATAGAGGACTTTCAAGCATTCTTGAGGAAAAAACCAGAGTTGAATAGAAAATTTGACATTCAGATACAAGAAGCAAGAGATGCTTGAGAAGGTAATCAAGGAAAAGAAATCAAAAGGAACTTATCAAAGTTAACCTATTTACATTCCTACATGGAAAAACAATAATTGTGACTGATGAAACCTTTCTCAGTATGAAAATAATGGAAGCAGGGTATGTGGGCATATGAATACATATGTGAATGTGTGTTTATATGTTTATAGTTATACATGGATAGAGGGCACAGGTTGAATTTGTTGGGAAGGGATGATACTTAAGGGGTGAAGTTAAGAGGTGAGAGAGGAAAGTGGCAAGAGGAGATGGGGAGAGACAGGGTAGAGTAAACTATCTCATGTAGAAGAAGCAAGGGGAAGTGGTTGCAGGGGAGGGGAAGAACAGGAAGGCAAAAAGGCAAAATCATATTCTCATTTAATTTGGCTCAGGGAGGGAATGACATACATACTAAATAGGATATCTTACCCTTCTGGAGAGTAGGGGGAAGGGGGATGAGAGGGGAGAGGGTATTCTGGGGGAAGGGGAGGTTGGAACTACCCACTGTCGAAGAGGAACAGGATTAAAGTAGGGAATGGACCAGGTGGGGGGTGGGATGGGTAGGAGGGAATTATAAACAGCCTTTTACAATATATCTACTATGGTAATATTCTGCATAGCTATACATGTACAACACATACTGAATTACTTACCTTCCCAGAGGGAATGGGTGACAAGGGAGGAAGGGAATGGATATGAATTTTGAAGTTTTAAAATTAAATTTTTCAAATATATATATATATATATATATATAAATACTATTATTAATACTATTTTGCATGTAGTTGGGAGATAAGATGTTCAGGCATTAGGGCACAGAGATTTACCTCGCCCTAATGGTAAAGTCGAAGGGGGAATGGGAGAAGATATGGGAGAGAGCAGTTTGGATGAGGGGATATCTTGTGGGACTGCTATTCTGGGGTGGTGGGTAGGGGAAAAATGGGGAAAAATTGTAACTCAAAATCTGGCGGAAATGAATGGTGTAAACAAGAAGTTAATATAAAGTATTTGTTTAAAAAATAATAAAAATAATAGTAATATAAAAAACTAGGTGATGTATAATTGACAGATATATGTAAGTAATCATATTTTAGAGTGACAAGAATGTTAAGCTAAATTAGTGAGCTACTTTTTCCTTTCAAAAGTCCATATACAAAAATAATAGGTATTCAGTGGACCAATGTCATTTTCATCTGCTTTGAGTAGTGTTAATTTTTTTTGTTTGTTTTTTGTTTGTTTTTTTTTTTTTTGAGGGGGGAAGCCAAAGCAATTGGGATTAAGTGACTTGCCCAAGGACACACAGCTGGTAATTGTGTCAAGTGTCTGAGACTGGATTTGAACTCAGGTCCTCCTGACTCAAGTGTTGGTGCTCTATTCACTGTGCCACCTAGCTGCCCCAGTGTTAATCTTTTTTATTGAAAGATTAGAGGGATACTGTCGGTTTCCCTCCTCATTCTAGGATTTATGTCCCAGAAAAACCTAACATTTATAATTAGAGTAAATCATTAGTAGCAACTTTCTCCTCTTTTACTGTGGTGCCACATTTCCTGCTATTTGTCCATTCCAAAGGGATATACTATAGATATCTATATCTCACATCACATGGTATCTGTGATTGGGAAAATTAAAATGTGTTAAATTGTTTGTCCTGTACACTATGTCATCCAAGGTTCCTTTTTTTTTTTTTAACACCAAAGTTATAGATTGACACCAGAGGGGACACAGTTGTTTGTGACTACATGAGCTTAATGTGCTAATACTAAGGAAAACATTTATCTGTAAGCTAGTCTGTGCTATGCACTCCAGGTTTTCAGTCCAAGACATGGAATTTACTTATAGCATATAATATAATTTTCTGTTTTTCTAAGATAGTTCCTTTACCAAAAAACATTGGAGAGTAGATTGTTGGTTAATGGAAAGTTTCAGACTTTTTCTCATATATGAAATGTGGACATATTAAACTTAGTTCTTAATCTGTATCACTATGGACTGAAGACAGATGATAGATAATAAAGGGGTAAGACAATACATTTTTAGACTATACATCTGAAAAATGAAAAAAAAACAAAACCTAAAATTGGTGTTTTAATTCAGTTACTAAAATGGTTTAACATTCCGCTGTTGACTTTTTAAAAGTAGCTCAAGCCTAATGTTGAGTAGAAAACAACTTTTATCTTTGCTTCATCTTCAGAATTAATCTTATTTAATTGTAATTGTAATTATATAAATAGAAATAGTGTTTGTTTTCAGAAAAATAAACCCTCTTCAACGTGAATAAGAAAACAGGTATACCTTTTAAGTTACTATAGACATAAGACATTAAATGTCATTTGTTCACATATAAAACCTATGTTTTTTATACTAAAAGGGAGAAATAAAGCAGAAATCTGTACAGTAATGGTTCTTATCCCATGCTAGATATGTTATATACTCTTCCTGTTTTCTCTAGTCCATAGATGTGATAAGAGCAATATCCTAATACCTCTTGCCACTCAGGTTTAGGCTAATTTTTCCTTCAAAGGTATATTCCTCAAAATTTTATTGGCTTAGAGGACTAAGGACTCAGGCTGTTGATTTTACTTTCTCATCACTTGTACTACGAAACCAAGAGGTTTCACTCTACTAAATCAGCTCTAGGAGTTCTCAGTGCCTGTTCTTGTTTAATATTCTTCTACTGGTATAGCTAAATAAATCTTCATTTTTAATTTCTGAATGACCTGTAAGCATCTAATTTTGTTTTGTAATTAAATGTATGTACTACGGTGACTCAGACCCAGCCTAAAACAATAGGATTAGAAAAAGAAGACATGCTTGCTAGTATCTTGACTCCTTAGAAGCATGTTAAACATGGTTGTTTAAAATCAACCATAGAAATGTCTTTCTCTTTTCCTTTTTGCTTCTAGAACTTCTTGGTTACCCATGGAGAAACGTACAGCTGCCATTTTCAGTGATCTATGTGGCAAAGGGAAAGTCCCGCCCGGAGCTTTCAGCTCGGTACCTTATTCGTCACCTCTTTACAGAGGAAGTGCTGGTTAAAAGCAATGTATATGGCAGCCTGGAACGTGGCGTGCGTCCACTTGACTGTAACAGGATTCATGCTCTCAGAGGTATGTTATAATTTAGAGATATATTCTTGAAAATAAAAACATCATATTAGGAAAAAAAGAAAAGCTATAAAGCATAAATAAGCTTTTATAGTTTTGGCCAGAGATTGAACTCTATCTGTTGCTTGTAATGGGGAATAATAACAAATGGATAGATTCATGGATTGTGCTTCTTATAGTCTCTCCCTTAATTTAGAATATGAGAGTGAAAACATAATTTGAGAATATGAAAGTGTTTTGCTAACTCTCGTTATGGAAATGCATACATACCTTGAATTTAATAAGGATCTTAATCTAGTAAAATTTTGTTAAATACCTTTGGGGAAAAGAAGTTTAAATAAAGGCATAGTGCACTTATTTGCTAATTTAATAACAAAGCATTTCTTAAGCCCCAATATGTACAAGTCACTTGCTCAACTTTGAGAAAGCAAAGAAAAAACTAAAAACAGTTTCTGCCCTCGAGGATCTTACATTCTGTGAATAAAGTATTTAATATACTTTCTACCTTTTATGCCTTTTAAACTCAAAGCAAAGGTTACATTAATAAAGTGTGACAGCTTAACCATTCATCTGGAGATCCTTCTTACAAAGATGGAGATGTGGAGAAATCCCTGTCAGGCATTCTCTTATTCATTATTCTGTTCAGCTTCTGAGAATATGTATGATCACAAAACAGTACTTCTACCACCAGGAATTGCTATTCCTTGCTGCATTCTTCTGTACCTTAACCATTTTGTTGCCCAACATATAAACAATGCACAAAACTATAACAGCAGTTCAAGAATTCAATGTTAAATTGGTTATTTGTGTTTTTTTGGCACTAGGCAGCTAACAGAGACATACGGACAGGGACTATTCTTGTGATACCATCAGTGTAGGAAGCTTCTGATTAACTGTCTCTGCCAATACAAATGGTCTCCTCATTGTTAATTATGATCTTAGTTGTTTAGAGCCCCATGAGGTTCAGTGGCTTGCCCCTCTGGTATAGTTCTTTATGTCAGTCTTAATTTTGTTTCTGTATAATCCAAAAAAATCTTGATTCCTCTAAAAGTCTCCAATATTCTCACCTGAAATAAAAGTGTTGTTTTATGTTCAATTTTAAAATCTCTACATTTCATTGATGCCCCCCAAAAAGCAAGCACCTACCTTGGTAATAAAAGATTTTATTACATAATTAAAATAGGGTATTGGTGGTGGTGTTTATTTTTTTTTGGAGGGGGGAAGGCAAGGCAATTGGGGTTAAATGACTTGCCCAAGGTCACACAACTAGTTAACTGTCCAGTGTCTGAGGACAGATTTTAACTCAGTCCTCCTGACTCCAGGTTGGGTGCTCTATTCACTGCACCACCTAACTGTTGTTTAATTTTTAGGGAGTTGGTTATTTATAGCATTAATTATTTTTTTTTTCTGTTAAGAGTCCTTGAAAATAAGGAAAATAGATTCCTAGGTATATAGTATTTGACAAGGAATAGCTAATCAATTCATATCATGTATAAGGTATGAATGGTCCCATTGACACCTCTTTGGGGACTTTGATTATATCTCAGCCCACTGAGGATGACTGGTCAAAACTAGGATTTTTTTTTTGAGAGGGTAAGGAGAGATGCTTGATTGAGCCATGATAGTTACAGATAGCCACGTGTTGGGCCTTTAAAAGAGAGAACCCAGAATTTCCAGGAGTGAGAGAACCAAGGGCAGAGGGAGTTAGACCTGAGTGGCTACATACAAGTAGTGTGCAGTTCCTGGAGAAGTCTTGCGCAGGCAGTAGTGACTGTGCAGCTGAGAAATAGGCAGTTCCTTCCTGTCCCCTTCCAGTGTTCTATAGAAGTCATCAGTAGCTAACTCCTCTAAAACTGTTCATCTCTATTCATTTTAATAGGTTTGGTCTCCTTTTGTTCCTGGGACTCTTCTAGCTTTTCCTTTAAGAATTTGGATTTTATGCCATTTGGTGCACATATATGCATCATTGCTATTGATTTATTGTCTACAGTAGCAAAATGTTTCAGTTGTTCTTGGTGGTATCTGACTCTTTATGACCCTTATTTGGAGTTTGCTTGGCAAAGATCCTGGAGTGGTTTGCCATTTCCTTGTACAGCTCATTTTACAGGTGGGGAAACTCAGCCAAACAGGGTTAAGTGACTTGCCCAGGGTCACAGAACTAATCTTCCTGATCCCAGATCCAGCTCTCTATCTACTAGGCTGCCTACCTGCCCAGCAAAATGTAATGTTCTTGTGTGTCTCTTAATTAGGTATGTTGTTTCTTTGGCTTTCTCTGAGATCATAATGGGCACCCTTGCCTTTTTTTACTTCAGCTGAAGTTAATAGACTATGCTCCAGCTTCTTATTTTAATTCTGTATGCAACTTTCTCTGTTTATTTTAAATAGCCTCTTGTTAGATGCTGGTTCCTAATTTGTTCTGCTATCCTCTTTGGTTTTATGGGTGAGTTCATCTCATTCATATTCACAGTTAAGATTGCCATTTCCTTTCATTCTTTTACTTTTTCTTCCCTTTCTTTCTCTCTCTCCATTTTGAGTCTGTTTTACTTCTGACCACTGTCCCCCTTAATCTACCCTCCCTTTTATTCTCTCTCTTCCCCCATCTTTTCTTCCTGCTTCTCTGTTGGGTAAAATGAGTTTCTGTACCCAGCTGTGTGTATGTGTATATTCTTCCCTCCTTTAGTCTATTGGGAGGTTCTATAAGTTCAGAGTGACTGAACTGTTAAATCATTTTTGGTCTGGAATGTTCCCAGCCTAATTATTCTACTGCAGGCTTATGTCTTAGGCTCAAAGGTAGAATTGAGTTGCTTCCTTGCTATTGGCCTCAAAGCCATGCAGATACATTTCTGGAATTTGTGCCTTGCTCACTGTCCAATCAGGGACCCCTTTTGCTCACTACCATTCATTGCTGCCCTGAATCTATGATCCCAAACAAGGGTAATGGGTAACAGCTGCCAGAAGACACCCATTCCTGAACCCAGAGCACATTCAGGAATTCCATTCGTGGGATATCTTTCTGCTCCACTGCCTCCTGCCTCCTGTTCTGGTGTTCTAGCTCAGCTGTCTTCCTTAACTAGGTACTGGAATGTCCCTTGCCATGGGTGTTCCTGGCCATCTTCTACCCCCATGTCAGCAGATTTCTCTTTCTATCTCCCTAATCTGCCCTGGGCTGGAAAAACGACTCACTATATCTTTTTAAAAATTTTCTTGATCAGTATTCTGTCTCATTGGGGTGGCTAGGTGGCGCAGTGAGTAGAGCACTGGCCCTGGAGTCAGAAGGACCTGAGTTCGGATCCAGCCTCAGACACTTAACACACACACAAACAAAAACCTAGCCGTGTGACCTTGGGCAACTTACTTAACCCCAACTGCCCTCCAAAAAAATAAAAAGCAAAAAAAAAAAAGTATTCTGTCTCGTGCTTTTTCTGGGTTGTTGTAGAGGAGGTGTGTCAGGTAAGCTAGGCAAAAAAATGCTTTCTTTCAATTCTGCCATCTTGATTCTGCCCCACCACCACTTCTTTTTAAAGATGTATTATGGAGTCCTAAATGAGGTGTTAGTTACTCATACTCTGAGTAAACCTAACCCTGTATGTCTGTCTGTCTGTCTATTATATATAATATATATTTTATATATATTTTAAAATATAATGCTAATGTGATATTCACAGCACCTACAGCAGCAGAGCCAAAACATTTATTTAAACACCAGAAAGCCAAATCCATCATAGCAACCAAGTTGGTACACATAACCAATGCAGTGAGCAACGACATTCCCAAGCCTTCCCTCCATCAGGCTTTCAAAATAAAACAGACTCCCTTAAGCAAAAATGTCCCTCTCTTACTCAGGCTACTTGCTCTGCCTCCATTCTGCTTGCTCCCAGCTCTATTCTGGCTCTCTCTTGCTCCTTCCTGATCCACCTTTCCTGTTCTGCCCTTTCAGCAAGCTTCTCTCCTCACCCTCCCCTCCCCTTGGGCTCCATGTGATTACATTTGACCTAGTAAGGGGGAGAGAAGATCTTCAAATTCCTATTACCGTTATGTTCGGCCCCAAGGTCTTTCATGTACCTTGCATAGGTCAGTTGGGTTTTAGGGGTAACTGTTATCAGTAGGACTTTACAGCAATATAACAGCAATAACACACAATAAGCAAAGAAAACACTATCTTAGGGTAGGGCTTGAGCACAAGTACCCATCATTCCCCTTCGAACAAATGGGACCTAAAATCTTGGGGTAAGAGGCAAAGGTTTCTTGTTCTATGGCTACTTCCTGCTGAAATTGGATATAGAGCTGTCCCTCTCCCAAGAGGTCAGTTCTTTAGGCAGCACTGGAGTGTGGTTGATGCCAGGTCCAGTGGTGACACGTCACAGTTGTGAATAGGGGGTGACATCTGCATTAAGTGATCAGGCACATCTAGCAAACAAGGGGAAGGGATAAAAAGCCAAGAAGAAACAAGGAAACAGTAACTAGAAACAGGGTAGATATAGGGTCAGCTGTATTTCTGGAGTCCATGAACCCACTATCATAGCCTCACTCATAGTAGAATATATAAGTTAAGAGTACTATTTGGTAATCATCTTCTCCTGAATAAGTAACAGCAAAATTCCAGATGTTTAGTTGTTATCTATTATAATATTTAATTCAACAAACATTTAAGCCAGCAAAAGATTTCTATTTCTGTGCTTATATAAGAAAGACCCTTGAAGATTATTGGTAACAGACATTGTGATTTAGGAATGATGATATCAATATTATTGCCCTTTTAAATGAAAAGACTTATGAAAATAATAGTTGTTATTGTCCATGTGGCTTCAATCTCTAAAAGCTAACTTGTGTTCCTTTAGGGCAGGCATCTGCAGCCTCTCAGAAATACAGTGCCAAGTTGTTGACTGTGGTGCTCCAGGCAGAGGAGGAGGGTGTTCTGGTGGAAGAGGGCAGAAAGGCCTCCCTGGTCAGAAATGTCTCACCTTTCTACCAACTAAAGATTCCTTAAGGTTAATAAGAGTTCTTCTTGTCCAACCTCATTTTAAAGATGTGGAAACTGAGAGCTAAGGAGCTCTATTTGTCCAAGGTGGCGAAGATAATGAGTTGGGATTCTTACCTAGGCCATCTGATTCCAGGTCCCACATCTTTCCCCTGTAATATTCTGTAAACTTGAGTGTCCATTACTGGAAGCATAGTCATAATGCTTTCCTATTAATATCTACCTAAGAAAAATGGGGATTTTAATAATTTGGGGCCCTAGATGGTTTGCTTTATTGGTGGGGAGAGGGGACACTTTGGTTAACCAGGAGGCAGCATTAGCACAATGAAGAGAAGAGGGTGGAAGGAAAAGAAAATGATGAGAAATTGATGACATCTTCTACTTGTATTTTGCACCAGGCCTGGAAGCTGACAATCCTACTCTATCATACCTTTGATCTCATCAGTGCAGGGAGTTCCCCATGAGGACCTTCCTTTTCTAATGCAGGACAATAGCTGCTCTGTAATTTAGTTTTAGAAAGTTGCCTGGGACACTGAGAAGTTATGATGTATCTAAGGTCACACAGCCAGTATATGACCAAGGTGGGACTTGAACCCAGGTTTTCCTGGTTTTGAGGGCATCTCTATCCGTCATGCCATGCTGCTTCTCCTGATATGGAGAGCTCAGGGCTTCACAATACGAGGAATGTGAGCCAGGCTTGTAAAGCAGCATTATCAAACATTGGTTCTATTCCTGCTATCTCCTTTCTGTTCTGTTCTGTTTTTGTTCAGTATGAGATAGTTTAGGTAATAACTGCTTTGTGTGTTTGTACAGTCCAAGAGGGCATGCTCACATGTATCAGCTTTGTTTCTAAAATTTCCCTCAAAAGTCTGTTTGAATTTTCTTTTATTCTCTCCAGTTTTATAAAGGGGTATTTTGTGAGTTGTTGAATTATGATCAATTAATTTGTAGAATATTGTCATTTTCAGTAGACTCATCTAATATATCTATGTATATTGGTGCCATTTCTCTTATTAAGATCTTTATTGCTGACCCATTTCTATAGTTATATTTATAAGGCTCTCACTGTATCTTGGTGAAAGTTAATCCCCAAATATTTAATTTGTTGCTATAAATGGAATTTCTTTTAAATATTTTATCTTTATTGTTAGTATGTAAGAATGTGAATGATTTTTATATTTTAACTTGACTTTTGCAGTTTTGCTTAACTCCCATTTTTGAAAGGTTGATATAGTTAGATTTTTTTGGACATCAAAATCATTTTTAACCTCTTCATTTAAAGAAAGTTAAAAATTTTTTATAATCCTTCTAGTGGCAGGGGAGAGTGAGGCAGCTATTTTAGCCTTTCTTACCCTTGATAAATTTCCCTTTCATAAATGGAGGCATTCAGAATTAATCCATTGGCAGTTAGAGTTTGTCAGTTCTAAAAAATTCTTGCCTTGACCCTTTTACTCCATTCATATATCTATACCCCTCATATCATTCTTCCTTTTCACCTACATAGTTCTTGAATAAATTGTCTCTGTCCAGTGCTCTGACTTGCTTACCATCCATTTATGTGCATCTTAAAATCTGACTTTCTCTGTACCACTTTATTGAAATTGCTTTCTCAAAGGTCAGTAGTGACATCATAATCAAATCCAATGGCATTTCTCAAACTTAAATCTCCTTAGAAATTACTATAGCATTTGACTCTGTTGACCATTCCCTTCCAATTACACTCTTCTCCTTTAGCTTCTGGGATACCATACTGTCCTGCCTCTCTTATTAATTTATTTTTCAACCTCAGCTTACTTGTCAATTTTTGACATTGCCAAATAGAGAAAATAAAATTGGGGCGGCTAGGTGGCGCAGTGAATAAAGCACCAGCCCTGCAGTCTGGAGGACCTGAGTTCAAATGTGGCCTCAGACACTTAAGACTTACTAGCCATGTGACCTTGGGCAAGTCACTTAACCCCAATTTCCCTGCCTTCCCCCCCTCCAAAAAAACAAACAAAAAAATACAAATTAGAGAAAAACAGTTCTCCTGTTTTTAAATTATAATCCATTCACAATTGATTTCTAAATCTGAACCTCCATTCCCAACTGTTTTTTTGGTCACCAGATTAGTATCTCTAGGTTTGCACTTCATAGCTTCACTGGCCTCTTAAACTCGGTGGATCTAAAATTGAGCTTATAATCTTTTCAGCAAAATCTACTCTTCCTTCTGACATCACTATTTCTGTGAGTGATACCTAGATTTCCATGTTTGAAACCTTATTATTCAGTTAATGCAGTGAACATTTATTAAGCACCTACTGTGTGTACAGTAGGCTTGGGGGATATAGCACTTTATATCAAGGAACTTAAATTCTTTTGGGGGATATGTGATGCATTTCACAGATAAGTATAAAACAGATGGGGAGGTAGGGAGTGGTGAGAATTAAAAAAAGATCTAGTCAAAGTACTCTAGGAAAATTTGAGGAAGAGAGTTATAGTTGGGGCTATCAAGGGAGGTTCCACAAAGGGATTGGTACCTAAACTGACTTCTGAAGGAAGGTAAGGATTCTGGAATGCAGAAATGAGGAGCAAGTATATTTAAAGCGTGGGAGATGATGACCTGTGTGTATGCCCAAAGATAGCAAATTTCATTTCTAGTTTGGGGTTTAACCAGAAGTTCACTTTGGCTAGAATATAAGATTGAGCGAAGGAAAATATTTTGAAATATCATTGAAATATTGTGCCACCTAGCTGCCCATGTTTTATACTGTTGTCTTCCATACTCCAGCCAAACTGCCATTCACACCCTGTACTTTCCTGCCTTTGCTCATAGGCTTTGGTGTGAGGGAAATTACCTCCCTCTCTCCCACCCCCCTTTTAATTTTTAACTCTCCATTAAATCCCAAATGTTCCCTCTTCCTGGAAGTTTTCCCTGAGTTCCCCTAATTAGAAATATATATATTTCTATTCTATTTAGAAATTATTAATTATTCCAATTAGAAATATATATAATATATATATATATATATATTATATATATTTTTTAACCTCAGAGCTTACATAGCATGTGCCTTGTATTTCCTTGATGGACTTATCAGTTGTTATTTTGTACCATTGTTTTATGTTTACACTGATTCTCTATTGTTTAGTAAGTTCCACAAGAGCAGGACCATATGTTATCTAAATTCTGCATGGAATTTAGCATAGTGGATGCTTAATATACGTTTGTTGAATTTGTTGAATATTTTCTTCCTGACCTCTCTTTCTTTCAGTGGTACCACCATTTACTGAGTCATTTAGTAAGATGTGTTAATTCTGTTTCCACAGTATTTAGTGTATCTATTTCCTCTCCCCACTTTCTACCATGGTACAAGCCCCACCTTTCTGGACCATGTGTTGCAATAAACTCTTTTGTTTTGCTCTTTTTTGGAGCAATAAGACTCTTATTTGGACTAACTGCCTTTATCCTCTTCTATCAACCATCATTGCAAGGTTAATCTTATTAATCCTTATAAAGAAGGAATCTTAATTCCTTAGATTTGTTCCTAAACATGGTATTAAAAACCTTTGCAATACAGCTTCAGCTTACTTTTCTGGTCTTAGCTCATTTGTATTCTATGTTTCATCCAATTTAGGCTGCTCACTGTCCCTCATCCATGCCCCAGCCTTACGATCATGGTGTTCTTTAATGTTTGGAATACTTTCTGTCCTTAAATTCTTACCTTTTAGAATTTTAACCATCTTTTTAAGATCCAAGCTCAAATGCTCCATGTAACCATCTGTGAACCTCCTACATGATCCCCCCTTCCACTCAGAAACAATCTCCCCCCCAAGTGCCTTGGACTTCACATTGTGCTTTGTACCTTTCTTGTGCATTTTTCATATGTTATTTTCTGTTCTAGCTATTTATCTATGTGGCATATGCCCCTACTAGTTCTTAAGCTCTTTGAGAGGAAGACTGTATCTTATTTATTAATCTATGTCCCTTTCCTAGAAATTAGAACTAATAATAAAGATGCAGTACAGGACTGCTGAATGAGGAGAAAAATTCCTCTCACTATTACTGTTTTCCAAAAACAGACTTCTGTTCCCTTTTTACCACTAGGTGGCAGGCTGTTGCTTCCGTAAATCCCTAAATGACTGAGTTAAAGGTAATAAAACTGAAATGTAGATATGTTAGATGAATGTGGAATTGAGAGAATAGCTCGTTCCAGGTTAGGGAAAAAGCAAGAATGTGTGTTTTTAGCTAAATCTGTAAAATCACAAGTGGTATAAAAAAGGCAAACACAGGACTATTCACTGAATCCTGAAATTTAGAACAATGGAAGAGTTAAGGCACAGTTTCTTCATCTGTAAAATGAGGGGCTTAGACTAGCTGGTTTCTTCTAAGCTTTACATCTTGTACGTTTGGCTTCACCTAGCTGGTAATAAATGTGCAGAACTTGTCTTAAGAATTAGAATTTTCCAGAAACACACATTTATGCGTGACAGAATCATAAGTAACATCTGAAAGAAACAGAAATGTGCCTGACTTTTAAAGTGGGTATCAGAAAAGGAAATTCCATTCCCACTAATGATAGAGCATTTGGGTCTTCTCTGTCATCATAGTGCTAGGAGGGGTTGAGCTCTTGGGGATCTGACCAAGTTTAGGAATTCTTATTTTATTTGTATTGAATATACAAATACCACAGAGATCAGGAAGCTCATCATATAGAGTTCTAAAATTTCCAAATATACATGCTGTCCCTTGTATTAAAAACTAACATTATATATTTATCATCAGTAAAGAAAATACTTAAATTTTTTTTTCCATTCACCCTTATGACCAAATCCTTGGCTATTACTGTTACTATGAAATAAAGTAAAGCTGACTGGCCCACATGAAGAACAAGCTTCTTTTGTTGGCTATAGTAACATCTCTCTATAACCAGTTGAGGTGTTACTAACCACAGATACATTTGACCGATTTTTAGCTTGCCTTTGTTAACCCCTTCTAAAAATTAGTACTAGTTTCTTGTGTTTCTCATTCTGTCACTCTTCACTTTAAAAGCATATTTTTGAAATATATATATACTACATATACATACATACACCTATATACATATGTACATACATAAATACTATGTATACATGCATACATACATACATATATATATATATACACTATATAGATAGATAGATAGAGTTATTGTTTGCTTCCTTCTTTGTTAATAAACTTTCACCAGTCTGTCACTGGAATATTATTAAGGTGTGCTTTGCCATTTGAATGTTGACAGTGGTTCTCAACAGATTTGATATCTGGATAATTGTAGCTGAAACTAGATGATGTTGTCATTTTGAACATTTTTAATAGTTATGAAAGTATGAATGCCCCTCAAGCTTATTCCACATCGCACCTCAGTATTACAAAGTAACTTGTGGCATGTTTGGTTTTTTTCCATTAGACTTTCTCCAGGAGAACTATCCATCTTATGACCTAACAGAAACTGGATATGATTGGAAAGCATGTGTGGCTGCCATCAATAGTACAATCCGAAGTCTTCGACATGACCATAAAAAGGCCACAAGGGGATTCCATAGGAAAACATCAGTGAATGAGAAAAATCCTTCATAAAACCCTTCTGGATGAGATACTCAATGAGTTGTTGTTTCAGCCATCATGCTTATGCCTCCTCATTATGTATGTGTCTCAAGTTCTAATTTTTTTTGTTTTGTTTTGCTCTTTGGAGGGCAATTGGGGTTGTGACTTGCCCAAGTCACATGGCCAGTAAGTATGTAAAGTGTCTGATGCCAGATTTGAACTCAGGTCCTCCTGATTCCAGGGCTGGTGCTCTATTCACTGCACCACCTAGTCGCCCCATCAAGTTCTAATTTTTAAAACATGTTTGGTGCATTGGCAGTGCAAGATCGCGGAAAATAATAGTCAAACTGGTAAAGCAACAGAGATTCTTTGTAAGCATAAGTTGTAATGTAAAAGTGAAACACTGGACATTCCACAGGCTGTAAAATGGTTTGCTTAACTTCTTTTCATTCAGATAGTGCATAATATCATGAAAGGGATACTTCAGAAAGAATACTAACTTAAAGTAGCTAAAATGAGGATTTCTTTGAAATGAAGGTGCAGAAACTCTTGGGTACCATAATTGAAGAGGCATGCCATATTTCTGATAAACAAGGGGCATTAGTTCAAAATTAACTCAATTCTTGAAAGGAGCTACAAAGTTCATATAGTACTAAAATTTCCTTTAAGCTTCCTGAAATTGATAAAATGAGGGTAGCCTTAGCTTTCTGGAAGTGGTAACCATATTCTTTTTCTGGACTTACGGTAGCACATAGTGCATTAAACCCTTCTTTGTTGTGAGCCAAGTATTTTCTTAATAGTACATAAGTTTAGAATAAACATGAAGAAAAATAATTTTTGTAGCTATTTTAGTTCAGTTTGAATCATTTGATTTTTCAAGAAAAAATCATGAAGACTGAAAGGCAACTAAACTTAGACTTCTTTGTCAAGAGTGATTTCTGAAATGTTTATAGGAACTTGAATATATTTTCTATATTGTCTCTAGAATGCTAATTAAATTGTATACATTTTAAATTAATAAATAAAAGTTTTAAGAATTGGATATGTTTAAGAACTGTATAGTTTTTTTTTATCAGAAACCTTTTAAAGAAAAAGTTTATTTTAAAGTATCTAATTAGAATTATTAGTGGATTTTTCACCCCACTAAAAAAAAACTCTACTTTAGATTTTAGTTCTAACTGAATAAAATACTTTTTTTTAAAGCAATTGGGGTTAAATAACTTGCTCAAGGTTACACATCTAGTTATTTATGTGTGGGTGCTAAGTACTGAGGCCAGAACCGATCCCAGGTCATCCCGACTCCGGGGCTGGCACTCTTACTCACTGAGCCCCACCTAGCTTCCTCAAAATACTTTATTTTCAAGAAAGTACTTGAAGCCATAATAATATGTCAATCATTACATCTTTATGACTTGGTATTTATGTCTGTGAAACATTTCTCTTGAATATTAATCCAGTTTATTTCAGTTAGAACAATGCCATCAGCTTGCTCTACTAGTTGGAATTTAGCAAAGCTAATTTGCATAATAGCCTCAAATGTTTTTCAGAAGGTAAATGTTTAATTTGCCTATCAGCAGTCTTCTTTTAGTTATATCCATTTGTTTAAGACCCGTGACTCATAACTTTAACTTAAAATAATTAAAATAAAATTGAATTTAATTTTTAGATAAATGAACTTGAAAGGTAGTTTTGAATTGCTGAGAGAAGAAATAGAACATATATCTATAGATCAATTGAAATAAGAGATTATGGTAAAAATGTACACCTTTCTGTGTGAGAACTATAGAATAGATGTATATTTTTATCTTTTGAAAATTGAAATAAATTCATAGTATTTTAATAGTAGTAAAGTATATTTTAGATTTTTTTTTAAAAGAGCAGGATTAAAAGTTTCAGATACTCAAGATGCTTTTTATTGGTATGTGAAATGGGGCTAATTTGGCATAGGCAAAAAAAGAAAAACAAAAACTCTGCCATAGGTAAATGTGAGAATTGTGAATGAGCTGACCTGCCTCCCAGTAAATTCATTGGATTGCTGTTCAACTTAACTTTACCTCTTTATGGGGGCCATCTCCAGTCATCCTGACCTGTATCTCACCACTAGACCCAGATGACTCTGGAGGAGAAAGTGACTTTGCACAGCCCTCTCTCACTTAAATCCAATTCACTTTGCAAGTTATGGCATCACATTCCTGATGTCATGGTCTTTGAGAATGAAGGACAAATCACAACCTGTGTATTCTCACAAGCATAGTTACATTTCAGCTGCTATAGAGGGGTATGTTTTGTTCATGCATAAAGTTCAAAGTAGACCATGAGGTAATAACTAAGACAAATTTCATTAAAGTTGATCAGTTTATGAGAATCTGTGTTCTTTATGTACCTTCTAAAATAGTCTTTGAATTAAAAAGGCAGAAATGAAAAAATCCCCAATTTTTCCAGTCAGAAATCATCTCAGAATTCCTTACTATAGGGATCATTTGTATCACTTTTCAAAGCACCTTTCAGATCAGGATAAAGGTCAAGACTTAAATGAAAATGTATCTTAGGCCTTTTCCCTCTCTTGCTGCTCAAGGAGCCGGTCGCCACCACGAATGACACTGTAACCATCAGAACCAGGAAGTTTATGACAAATAGACTTCTTCAGCGCAAACAGATGGTTATAGATGTCCTTCATCCTGGAAAGGCCACAGTGCCTAAGACTGAAATTCGAGAAAAACTAGCTAAGATGTACAAGACAACTCCAGACGTCATTTTTGTCTTTGGATTCAGAACCCATTTTGGTGGTGGCAAAACAACAGGCTTTGGCATGATTTATGATTCCCTTGACTATGCAAAGAAAAATGAACCAAAGCACAGACTTGCAAGGCATGGCCTGTATGAGAAGAAAAAGACATAAAGAAAGCAGCGAAAGGAACGCAAGAGCAGAATGAAAAGAGTCAGGGGTACTGCAAAGGCAAATGTTGGTGCTGGCAAAAAGAAGGATTAAAAGGCACTAGGGATTATGTTTATCTGTGAAGATGATTTTTCACCTGGCCATGAATAAACTATGTAAAACTTCAAAAAAATGTATCTTAGTTATCTTGAAGAAAGCTTATTTGATTAGCACATGTAATGGAAATTTTATTAGTGTTTTTGTACTTTGTTTTAAACGAATTGGCTTCTTAGCTTTATTTTACCATTTCATCCTTAACTATTAACTTTTCACAGTCAACCTTAAGCATAGCTATAAAAGGTACTAGTGCAAAAACCAGCCTAAAATGATTTTTCAGAGGATTTATTTTTTATAAATAGAAAAATGAATGTTTTCAACTTATTTCTTATATGTATCAATTTCATAAATAAATTATTGAAATAGAATTTTAAAATATATTTTGCTTATGCCCGTAGTGCTATGATGTGAATTCTCTTTTTAATGAAAACAGACTTTACAATATTTGTATAACATTCTTTACTGTTAACCAGTTCTTTTTTTTTTGAAGTGAGTTACATAAATGCCCTAACATTTAGCTATCTCTGCCTTCATAGATGAGAAAGAAAATTACCTCATGTTTGCTAGAGTTGCAAGAATTTTGAAAGCTGTTGTAATAAGTATTTTGATCTTAGACAAAATATTTTGAGTATTAATATATTTTTGGACCTCAGGTATATGTGTATATATGTATATGCATATAATATATATTTTTGTTTCAGACAAGAAAGTCTTAGATTTGTAACTAGATTGCTTTCTATTCATTTTCATATAATGCAGAAATTATTTCACATAATACAGAAATATTTCATTGTCTTAGTTCAGCCTCAGTGGAAAATCTCTTGTCTTGGGAAGGTAACATATCTGTTCAAAATAATGAGCCTGGAAAGATGGCCCAGTTAAGATTCCTCCAGCCACTGGCATAAAGTAATTAATATAACAGCAAACCCATAGAGCCACCAGGACACTTCAAATTTTCAATTTTACTGCTTAATAATAAATGGAACTTTTAGGGAACTGGAAGGATTTGTCATTTTTTTTTTTTGTTTTTGTTTTTGTTTTTTTTTTGACTGTGGCCACTGTGAAAAACTGAGAAAATTTGGGAACCTGTGCTTGGGAACATCTCACTCATTTGTTTCTTGGAGTGTCACAACGAATTTTTACTTCAAGCATGAAAGGATTCTCTAATCTAGACAAACAAATTGCTTCCCTTTTCAACTTCCATCACTAGCTTACGCTTTTATGGAACAACAACAAAAAATCTCACTTTGCCTTTTTTTCTCTGTAAAAGTCATATACCACTTTTCAGATATGAGAATTAGCTAATACTTATAGACTTGTAAGATCTTTTGCAGAGAGGCAAAATTCTTTTATTATGATGCAATTAATAGAATTTGTAACCAAAGATAAATTTTGTAGAAAATTTAAAAAAACTACTTAAAACAGTTTAAAACAACTCTCTCCCATAACCTGTTTCTCAATATTGTTAAAATTAAGTCAGAGTTTCTAGAGCAGAGGTGTCAAGCATGTGATCCATGGACCACCATCTGCCACCCTCTCAAGTATGGCCCAAACCAGGTTAAAATGTAATTGGAAAATATTTAACTAAGCAAAAATATAATAAAATATAAATCAATTACATTTTATAATTAAGTCAATATACAGCCTACAAAGATCCTTAGCTACTGGTTGATGGCTCCTCTATTCATATTTGACACCACTGTTCTAGAGAACTTTTTGATATCAGATAAATTATTCCTTACATATTCTAAAAATATAATATCTTGGTCTAATAAAATCAGATTCTAATGATTTTGGATATGGTATCTCTTTTTTTTATTGTATAAGGTTTGCTTGAGGAATAAATTATTGATAGTCAAGAAGTATTAACCTCTGCTATTTCTTCCTCCTCAGATTATAGCATTTTTACTACTGTTATGCACTTATAACATTTTTACTTTTGATTTTAAGTTTTAACATCATATCTGCTCTAATAAATTGTGAGTTCTTTGAGGGCAGAAGGCAATCTCTTCTATTTCCCTAAAGGGCCTATAAAAAGAAATCAAAAAGTCATCTGTCTCTTCTGCCTATTCCCTACATATATATATATATATATATATATATATATATATATATATATATATATTAGTATGCTTACAGTATATAACATATAGTAACTATCCTCAGGAGAGGATCTCACCTCATATTTTACTGAGAGAATAGTGGCCACTCACTCTGAGCTTTCCCTTCTTCCTTATCTTTCATCTCAAAAAGGCTTTGATGCTCTATTCCTCAGCTCCCCATTCTCTTCTCTGCTCCTATTTCTAGTGATTCTTTTTATCAAGACCAGTTCCTCTACTGTGTCCTTGATCCTGCTTCCTCACATCTGTCACCTTGTCACCATAATCATCCCTTTCTACCCCCTTTGTTTTCCAATTTCTTTTCTATCATCTCTTTCCTTGCTGCCTGCAAATATCCTTAAATCTTTTTATCTTAAATCCTTAAAAACCATTAGTATTTCTGGGTCACATGACAAACAATGTGGAGAAATAGACATTTTCTATCATATCATCAGAATTGCTCAAACCTATCCAAAAAAGGAATTGTATTATGCACAGAAAAAATAACTATTTTAGCTGTCCTAAGACACCAATAACCCTAACAACCCAGTGAATTAACAATAAGGCTAATTCCTGATGTGGTTACTCAGTACCCCTGTCTGACCATGCTCTTGCAGGACTGTGCAAACTGACCCATTGGTTTGCAACAAAACTCTGCCTTGTCTTCTCCTTGTCCTCTCCACACTCCGACCCTCTACCCAACCTGGAGAAGCGAGAAGGTTGTTTTGCCTGGAACAGCACTATGGCCACACACTATGCTATAACAATACTGAATCAGAGTGCTGCAGAAGAGGATATGGGGACGAGACCTGGGACTGTTCATGGGGCACCACTAGGCCTGAGGCAAGTCATCCCCCAGAAGTCACTTGGGGTAGGAAAAAAGTGAATTCTCCAGCATGAGAGGAGGCTGAAACACTTTTAAGATCCAGCCCCCAAGGGCTGTTTACCAAGTCAGAAAATCAATATTATGGGAATTTGAGGGGGATAAAAGAGACAATAAGAACAGCAATAGTTATAATAGCTAACATTTGGCACTTACCATGTGTCCCTGCTGTGCTAAGCATTTGGCATTTGATCCTCACACTGGGAGGTGGGCACTACTGTTATCCCCATTTTACAGATTAGGAGATAAACTGGGTAAATAACTGGTCCAGGCTAACACAGTGTCTTGAGGCCAGATTTGAATTTAGATCTTCCTGATTTCAGGTCTGACTGCACCTACCTAGCTCCCTGACGTTGCCTTAATCTAGATTAAGCAAAAAAATAAAAGTGAAAAGACAAGTGCTGTCTTTACAGGGAACAAGGTGTGTGTGTGGGGAGAATCCCAATTCAGAAAAACAAACATCAAAATGAAGGAAAATATAAACCTATTTTAACTTTAAATGTGAACGGATTAAACAGCCCAATAAATTGAAAAAGATTGAAACAGTGAATCGATGGACTAGATTAAGTACCAATACACAGTAGTAAATGACCATAATATTCTAGTGTTTGAGAAACACAAGGATTCAAAAGCAATTAGGCAGAAACTAGGTATAGACCAACATCTCACTCACCAAGATAAGGTCAAAATGGGTATATCATTTAAAAATATAGGATGATACCATAAGCAAATTAAGAGAGCATGGAATAGTTCAGCTGTCAAATCTATGGATAAGGGAAGAGTTTATGATCAAACAAGAGAAAACATTACAAGGTACAAAAATGGTTAATCTTGATTAAATTAAAAACACAACCAAAGCAATGTACAACAAACCAATGCAGCCAAAATTGGAAGGAAAGCAGAAGACTGGGGAAAATTTTGCAGCAAGTTACACTGATAAAAACCTCATTTACATATGTATGTATATGTATATATGTATGTATGTATGTATATTATGAGAGAGAGGAAGAGAGAGAACTGAGTCAAATTTATAAGAATACAGATTATTCCCCAATTAATAAATGGTCAAGCGATATGAATAGGCAGTTTTCAGATGAAGAATCAAAGTGTTGCCAGGAGCCAAGATGGTGGAGTAAGTCACTCTCACCCTCTGTTACAGACTTTGAAAAACCCAAAGTATATTGTCTCGGGAAAAAAAAAACTGGAATAGTGGATCCCGCAGAAAGACAGGTATGGTAATATTAGCTCAGGAAGCTAGAGGATTGATAGGATTGATACCTGTGGCTGAATGTGACCAATACAGGATAAGAGGTGTCCCAGTAAGACTGGCAAACCCCATGTCAGCAAACCAGCAGGAGATCCTGAGCCCCAGGGTGGTGGAGCAGGCAAGCACCAATACCAGGCACACACCAGCCACCACCACCTGCTGCGTCTCAGCACCAGGTCAACTACCAGACCACGACAACATCCAGGTGCCAGCCCCTGAGGACCCAATACAGAAAACCAGTAACTAGACCCCCTAGTACCCAGCACAAGAAGTCTGGGACAGTGGCCCCTCGGTCCCAGAAGCAGAGATCAAATTTAAAAGCCAGGAAAAAAAAGGCAAACAACATGAGCAAGAAGAATCAAAGCAAAACAATGAACATAGACGAATATTTTGGTGACAGGGAAGATCAAAGCACAAATTCAGGAGAGGACAACATGGTCAATATACCCATATCTGAAACTGAAAAGGGAAATAGGAGCTGGTATCAAGCCCAAAAGCCTTCTTGGAAGAACTCAAGAAAGATCTGAAAAGCCAAATAAGAGATGTAAAAGAAAATTTGAACAATTCTTTTAAAAATACAATTGACAAAATGGGAGGGGAAAAGTACACTGAAGAAAACGCCTTTAAAAGTGGAATTGGCCAAATGGAAAAGGAGGTAAAAAAGCTAAAGAAAACAATGTGTTAAAGATGAGAACTGGGCAAACGGAAGCGAATGACTATGAGACATTAAGAATAAATCAAACAATCAAAAGAATGAAAAGATAGGAGAAAATATAAAATACCTAATTGGAGAAACAAATGACCTGGAAAATAGATCTAGGAGAGAGAATTAAGAATTACTGGTCTACCTGAGAACCATAATGAAAAAAACAAAAGAGCTTGGACAACATCTTTCAAGAAATCATCAAAGAAAACTACCCTGAGGTCCTAGAACCAAAGGGTAAAATAATCATTGAAAGAATCCACTAATCACCTACTGAAAGAGATCTCAAATTGAAAACACCAAGGAATATTGTGGCTAAACACCAGAATTATTAGATCAAGGAGAAAATAGGGCAAGCAGCCAGAAAGAAACAATTCAAATACTGTGGAACTACTGTGAGGATTATTCAGGACCTCGCAGCTTCTATATTAAAAGATTGGGGTGGGGGGCTGAGCCGATATACTGAGTAGAAACACAAACTTGGTGTGGGCTCCAGCTCCAACCACTTCCAATACCTGTAAAAAATTACTCTAAACAAATTTTAGAGCTACAGAACATACAAAGTGACAGAGAAAAACAAATTTCTTGCTGAAGAGAGCCTAGCAGGCCAATAGGAAAGCTCTATCACATGTGCTGGGAGCTGAGCACAGTCCCACAGGAGCCATAGAGTTCTGGCCCCAGGGCAGCTGCTATCAACAGAGAGTGAATCACCAGCAATGTGGCAGCTTCCAGACTTCTCAACCCATAAAAGACAAAGACAAAGTAAAAGGTCAGTGTGGAACTCTATTGGAACTGGAGTGAAGGAAAAGCACAGTTCAGCCCTTACCCTTGGGGCAAGAGGTGGTGGAGGCATTGGAGGCCGCAGTGTGTGGCTATCTCCAGAGCTACTAGCCTGCAGATTGTAGGGGGAGCAAGTGACCTTTCGGAGGGTAATTGCTATTGCTTTAACTTGCCTGGATGTGGTTCATAATCTTGGGTGGTGGTCCTGGGGCATGTGGACAGTGAGCCAGATCTTGTGGGGGCTATAGAGAGGACACCCACCTAATAGCTCTGGTATCTGCAAAACCCCCAGAGATTTGGGAAAAAGCACTCTCCATTCTGGAAGCAGAGCTCTACCATGGCAAAGAGCTCAAAAGCCAAGTAATTGACTGGCAATATGAATAAGCAGAGGAGATGTAATCAGACCATAGATTCATTTTGAGGGGATAAAGGGATCAAAGCATGGCATAGGAAGAAGACAATGAAGTCAGAACTCCTACATCAAAAGCTTCCAAGAAAAATATGAATTAAAAAAATAGTTCTTGGCCGAGATGGCGCAGTAGAAACAGCCCATGCAAGCCACTCTGCCCCCAGATTCCCCCCAAAATATGTAACAGGGGACTCTGAACAACTTCTGGAGCACCAGCACCCACAGAACAACACAGAGAAGCTAACCTCCCACTGAGGACAGCCCAGCAGCCCTGCAGGAAGGACCAGCACAGCGCTCTGGGAGCCCACAGCACGCAGTGTGCAGAGTGCAGGGAGCCGAGCCGAGCCCAGGTCAGTGTAAGCCTAGGTTTTAGCCCCAGGGCGGCAGGGCCAGCAGCTGGCTGGAGACCCCAGAACACCAGCAGCTGTGGCGACTCCAGAATTATCAACAAAGACATGCCTAGGACAAAGTGAGAGGTTAGAGCCCTATGGACTTTGGGACCAGCATTTGGGGAATGCGTCGGCTTCCTCCCCTGGGGGCTAGAAGCCACTGAGGAGACACACCATTTTGTAGTTTTCAGAGGTAGCTCCAGCCCCTGGCCTGCAAACTGTAGGGAGATCCAGCGATCAGTTTTGGGAGGTAATCGCTCTTGCTATAACCTCCCTGGATCTGGATTGTGATCTGGGGTGGAAGGTGTGGGTGGGTTTACAGCTTGCCAGAAACGGAAGTTGCCCCCCACATGTTGGAGAAGAAAATTCCCCTATCTGTCAGCAAAGCCATAGTGTGGCAACAAGCCCCAAAGTCAAGTAATTAAGTGGCAACATGCCAAGGCAAAGGAAACAGAAAAATGCAACCCTAGACTCCCATGTTGGGGGCATAGAGCAGAAAAAGGACTGTGAGGTCAGAAGTCCTGCTCCAAAAGCCCCAGGGGAAAACATGAGCGGGTTGCAGGCCATAGAGGACCTTAAGAAGGACTTTAAAAATCAAATAAGAGAAGTGGAGGAAAAATTGGGAAGAGAAATGAGAAGGATACAGGAAAAGTATGAAATGACAGTCAACAGCCTGAGGAAAACAACACCTTAAAAAATAGACTAACTCAAATGGCAAAGGGGGCCCAAAAGGGCAATGAGGAGAAGAATGCCTTAAAAAGCCAAATTTGCCAGATGGAAAAAGAATCTCAAAAGTTCACTGAGGAGATTCATTCCTTCAGAGTTAGACTGGAGCAAATGGAAGCTAATGACTTTATGAGAAATCAAGATGCTGTTAAGCAGATCCAAAAAAATGAAAGAGTAGAAGATAATGTGAAATATGTCATTGGGAAAACCACTGGCCTGGAAAATAGATCCAGGAGAGATAATTTAAAAATTACTGGACTACCTGAAAGCCATGATCAAAAAGAGAACCTAGAAATCATCCTTTAAGAAATTTTCAAGGAAGATTGCCCTGATGTTTTAGATCAAGAGGGCAAAATAGAGGTTGAAAGAATCCACAGATCACCTCCTGAAAAAGATCCCAAAAAGAAACCTCCCAGGAATATTATAGCCAGGTTCCAGAATCCCCAGATCAAGGAGAAAATACTACAATCAGCCAGGAAGAAACAATTTAAATATTGTGGAAACACAATCAGAATAGCCCAGGACCTGGCAGCTTCTACACTGAGGGATCGAAGGGCATGGAATATGATATTCCAGAGGGCAAAAGAGCTGGGAATGAACCCAAGGGTCACCTACCCAGCAAAACTGAGTATTTTGTTTCAGGGGAATATATGGTCATTCAGTGGAATAGAAGACTTTCAAGCATTCTTGAGGAAAAAACCAGAGTTGAATAGAAAATTTGACATCCAGACGCAAGAAGTAAGAGATGCCTGAGAAGGTAATCAGGGAAAAGAAATCGAAAGGAACTTATCAAAGTTGAACTATTTACATTCCTATATGGAAAAGCAATATCTGTGACTGATGATATCTTTCCCACTTTGAAAATAATGGAAGAAGGGGGTGTGGTCATATGAATACATATGTGAATGTGTGTGTATATGGTTACAGTTATATATGGATAGAGGGCATAGGTTGAATTTGTTGGGAAGGGAGGATACTCAAGGGATGAAATTATGAGGTGAGAGAGGAAAGTGGCAAGAGGAGATGGGAAGAGACAGGGTAGGGTAAACTATCCCATGTAGAAGAAGCAAGGGGAAGTGGTTGCAAGGGAGGGGAAGAATAGGAAGGCAAAAAGGCAAAACTACATTCTCATTGAATTTGGTTCAGGGAGAGAATGACATACATACTAAATGGGATATCTCAACCCACAGCAGAATAGGGGGAAGGGGGATGAGAGGAAGGATGATGGATGGGAGGGCATCCTTGGGGGGAGGGGAGGTTGGAAGTACCCACTATAGAAGAGGGACAGGATCATGTAGGGAATGGACCAGGTGGGGGGTGGGATGAGTGGGAGGGAATTATAAGCACCCTTTTACAATATATCTCCTATGATAATGTTTTGCATAGCTAGACATGTACAACAAACACTGAATTACTTATCTTCCCAGAGGGAATGGGTGACAAGGGAGGAAGGAAATGGATCTGAAATTCTAGGTCTTAACATTAAATGTCTCAAATATATACTATATATATATATACACTATTATTAGTACTCTTTTGCTTGTAATTGGGAGATAAGATGTGCAGGCATTGGGACACAAAGATTCACCTTCCTCTAATGGAAAAGTCGAAGGAGTTATGGGAGAAGGTATGGGAGAGAGCAGATTGGAGGAAACAATATCTTGAGGGACTGCTATTCTGGAAGGGTGCGTAGGGGAAAAACAGGGGGCGAAAATGATTGTAACTCAAAATCTGGCGGAAATAAATGATATAAAACAGAAGTTAATAAAGCATTTGTTTAAAAAAAAAAAGAAAAATATGAATTGGTTACAGGCCATGGAGGAATTCAAGAAGGATTTTGAAAATCAAGCAAGAGAAGTGGAGGGAAAATTGGGAAGAGAAATGAGAACAATGCAAGAAAATCATGAAAAGAGAGTCAGCAACCTGACTGAAGAAAATAACACCTTAAAAAATAGACTAACTCAAATGGCAAAAGAGGCCCAAAAAGCCAATGAGAAGAAGAATGCCTTAAAAAGACAAATTTGCCAGATGGAAAAGGAATTTCAAAAGCTCACCAAAGAGCACAATTCCTTCAAAATTAGATTGGAGCAATTGGAAGCTAATGACTTAATGAGAAATCAAGATTCTATAAAATAAATCCAAAAAAATGGAAAAAAAAATAGAAGGCAATGTGAAATTACCTCATTGGAAAAACCGCTGACCTGGAAAAAAGATCCAGGAGAAATAATTTAAAAATTATTGGACTATCTGAAAGCCATGACTAGAAAATTCACAGACACAATCCTTCAAGAAATTATCAAACAAAATTGCTCTTATATTCTAGAACCAAAGAGCAAAATGGAAATTGAAAGAATTCACTGATTGCCTCTTGAAAAAGATCCCAAAAAGAAAACTCCTAGGAATATTATAACCAAATTCCAAAGTTCCCAGGTCAAGGAGAAAAACTGTAAGCAGTCACGAAGAAACAATTTGAGTACTGTAGAAACACAATCATGATAACACAAGACCTAGCAGCTTCTATCTAAAGGGATAGAAGGGCTTGGAATATGATATTCCAGAGGTCAAAGAACCTAGGACTAAAACCAAGAATCACCTACCCAGCAAAACTAAGTATAATGTTTTAGGGGAAAATATGGTCATTCAATGAAATAGAGGACTTTCCAGCATCCTTGATGAAAAAAACAGAGCTGAACAGAAAATTTGACTTTCACCTAAAAGAACCAAGAGAAGCATGAGAAGGGGAAAAAGAAACCATAAGGAACTTATTAAAGTTGAACTATTTACATTCCTACATGGAAAAATGATCATTGTAACTCTATGATTTTTCTCAGTATGAAGAGAGTTGAAGGGAGTATGTATGTGTGTGTGTATACACACACACACATACATACATACATACATGTATGTATAGGAGGGTGTATGTGTATATAAATATACATATATATGTGTGTGTATATATATATATGTATATATATATATATATGAATGTGAGCATATGTGTGTACATGTATACATATACAGAAGGCACAGGATGAGTTGAATAGGAAGGGATGATATCTAAAAAATAAAATTAAGAGGTGAGAGAGGAATTTATTGGGAGAAGGAAAAAGTGAGAAATAGATTAGGGTAAACTATCTCATATAAAAGAGGCAAGAGAAAACTGTTACAATGGAGGGGAAGAGCAGGAAGGTGAAAGGGAATGGGACAACCCTACTTTTATTGAATTTGGCTTAAGGAGGGAACAACATGCACACTCAATTTGGTATCTCACACTACAGGAAAAATAGGGGGCAAGGGGATAAGGGTGGGGATGATAGAAGGGCAGGCAGATTGGGGGAAAGGGTAGTTAGAAGCAAACACTTTTGAAAAGGGATAGGGTCAAAGGAGAAAATAGAATAATTGCGGGGCAGGATAGGATGCAAGGAAATATAGTTAGTCTTTCACAATATAACTACTACAGAAATGTTTTGTGTAACTACACATGTACAACCTATATTGAATTGCCTAACTTCCCAATGGGGGTGGGTGAGGAGGAAAGAAGGGAAAAAATCTGGAACTCAAAGTTTTAGAAAAAAAAATGTTTTTAAAAATTGTTTTTTACATGGAGCTGGGAAGTAAGATATACAGGCACTGGGTTTTAGATATCCATCTTGCCCTACTAAAAAGTTAGGAGGGAAGGGGGAAGAATATAAGAGAGAACAGATTGGGAGAAAGGGTATTCAATAGGCTTGCTATTTTGGGGTGGGGTAGAGCAAAGATAGGGAGAAAAATTTGTAATTCAAAATCTTGTATAAATGTATTTGTTGAAAACTAAAAATAAATAAATTGGAAAAAATTAAAACTAAAAAAAAAAAACAGGTTGGAGGGCTTGGAATGTGATATTTAGTAAATCAAAGCACCTAGGATTACAACCAAGGATCAACTATCTAGTAAAATTGAGCATAATCTTTCAGGGGAGAAGATGGACATTCAATGAAATAGGGTACTTCCAGACTTTGCTGATGAAAAGATTCCAGAGCTCAATGAAAATTTGATCTTCAAATATAAGACTCAAATGAGGCATAAAAAGGTAAATAAGAAAGGGGAAAAAAACAAAAGAAATAAAACACATTATTCAATAAGTTCAAACTGTTTACATCCCTACATGGGAAGATGATACAACTCTTGAGAACTATATCTTTATTACATCATATAGAAGGGAAATACAAAGACAGAGGGGGTGGGTTTAAGTTGATTTTAATATGACGATAACAAACCTAATTAAGTGATGAAAAAAGATTGTAATGGGAGAAAAGGGGGAGGCAGAAAAGGGTAAATTACATCACACAAAGAGGTACAAAGACATATTACAATAGAAAGAAGGGAGGGTGATGAATATTGTTTGAACATTACTCTCATCGGATTTGGCTCAAGGAAGGAATAAGATGACGTCTAGTTTGCCATATAGACATTTGGAGGAGAAAGGGAAAAGAAAAGGGGAGGAGGGATAAAAGGGAGGGAAGAAGTAGTAATGGAAAATGGAAAGAGTGGGATTGATAGAAGGGACAGAAAATTGAGGGAGGCTGCAGTCAAAAGCAAAACTAGTGAGGAGGGAAAGGTGAAAAGGAGAAAGAAAAGCATAAATGGGTAGAGGGATAGGATAGAGAGAAAGACGCAGATAGTAATCATTACTGTGAATGTGAATGGGAGGAACTCACCCATAAAATGGAAGTGGATAACAGAATAGATTAAAAATCATAATCCTACAATATGTTGTTTATCAGAAACACATTTGAAATAGAGGGATACACACAGGGGTAAAGGTAAAAGGCTGGAGTAGAATATATTATACTTCAACTGAAGTAAAAAAACAAAAAAACAAAAACAGGCGTAGCAATCGTGATCTCAGACAAAGCAAAAGCAAAAAAAAAATCTAATTAAAACAGATAGGGAAGGAAATTATGTCCTGCTAAAAGTCATAGACAATGAAGTAATATCATTACTAAACATATATGTGTCAAGTGGTATAGCATCCAAATTCTTAGAGTTTTTTTTTCAATACTCAATAAATACTTATTAAGTGCCTACATTCTAGGCACCATTCAAAGTACTAGAGACACAAATACAGAAATAAAAGACACTCCATGCCCTCAAAGAGCTTATAATCTAGATTAGACATATAGTCTAAATTAGACATTAGACAGAAATAATGCACAAAGGAAAGCTAAAAAGCAGGTAGGGGTAGGAAAGTTATAAAAGAGAAGTCAAAGAAGTCCAAAATGAGTATAGCCCAATGGGGAATGAGGAGATGTGTGAAATGTCTGTCCTGTCCATTATCCTTAAATGGAGGACTTCGTGGCTCAACATCCAATCAGAGAGGCAAAGGACACTGCTAAAGTATGAGTAACAAGCCTCATTGTTTCTCACTAGGGGCACATTGTTCATCCTTCATTTTTGAAGAGGACTGATGACATGACATGTGATGTGTTGACTTTGGTGTGAATTGGATTTAAGTGAGGCAGAGTAGCACAAAGTTATCTGTTTCATTTTCTCTTCCTGTGTCATCGAAGTCCAATGGCAAAACAAAAGTCAAGATGACTGGTGATGGCCAAGGTACAAAGATGATCTTGGCATCTTTGGTGACTGACCAAGCTCTAAACACTCCATAGCACCTGTTTTAGCCACCTTTATGGACTAGGAACAAATCATTCTCATCATCCCATTCCACTGGGGGAAGTCTTCCCATGCTTGGGGTAGACATTCCCATAACTCACCCAGCTTTTAAAATTCATTCTGTTTAGGTATAATTGCTATGCCAGTTGAATACATGCCATCATATTCAAGATTACTTTTCATAATTCCAGTCTAAATATGTCTATCTCCTTTTTTTCAGATTCTTCTTTTTTAATTAAATTTTGTTTGTTTTTAGTTTACATCATTCATTTCCAAAATATTTTGAGTTACAAATTTTCACCCCATCTTTCCACTACCCACCACCCCAAAACAGCAATCTCACTGTGTACCCCCTCCCCCAATCTGCTCTCTCCTTTATCCTCCCCCACAGTCCCTCCAACTTTCCAGTAGGGCAAGATGGATCTCTATACCCCAGTGCTTGTATATCTTATTTCCCAGTTGCATGTAAAAAACAACAACAACAACAACAACAAACCTCATTACATATATGTTAAATATTTGATTTCAAAACTTTGACTTCCAGATTCTTTTCCTTCCTCCCTTATCACCCATTCTTACTGGGAAGATAAGCAATTCAATATAGGTTGTACATGTGTAGCTATGCAAAACATTTCCATACTGAATATATTGTGAAAGACTGACTATATTTCCCTCCATCCTATCCTGCCCCCCACTTGTTCTATTCTCTACTTTGACCCTGTCCCTTTTCAAAAGTGCTTCTGACTACCCTCCCCCACAACCTGCCCTCCGATCCATCATCCCCTCTCTCATCCCCTTCCTGCCTACTTTCCTATAGGGCGAGATATCCTATTTAGTGTGTATGTCTTTCCCTCCATAAGCCAAATCCAATGAGATCCATTGTAACAGTTTTCCCTTGCTTCTTCTTTAATGAGATAATTTACCCCATTCTGTCTCTCCCCATCTCCTCTCATTATATTCCTCTCTCACCTCTCAATTTCACCTTTTAAGTATCATCCCTTCCTATTCAGTTGGTCCTGTGCCCTCTATGTATACCTGTACATATATATACATACACTCATATATATATTCATACGTCCATATACCCTCCTATATAGATATATAAATGTATGTATACACACACACATATATACATATGTGTGTGTGTATACACACACACACACACACATTTATATTCCTTTCAACTATTCTCATACTGAGAAAAGTTTCATAAGTTACAATTATCATTTTTCCATGTAGGAATGTAAATAGTTCAACTTCAATAAGTTTCTTATGATTTCTTTTCCTTGTTTAACTTCTCATACTTCTCATGCTTCTCTTGCTTCTTATATCTGAATGTCAAATTTTATATTTAACTCTGGATTTTTCATCAAGAATGCTTGAAAAGTCCTCTATTTCATTGAATGATCATATTTTCCCCTGAAACATGATACTCAGTTTTGCTGGGTAGGTGACTCTTGGCTTTAATCCCAGCTCCTTTGACCTCTGGAATATCATGTTCCAAGTCCTTTGATCCCTCAATGTAGAAGCTGCCAGATCCTGTGTTATCTTGATTATGTTTCCACAGTATTCAAATTGTTTCTTCCTGACTGCTTGTAATATTTTCTCCTTGGTCTGGGAATTCTGGAACCTGGCTATAATATTCTTAAGAGTTTTCTTTTTGGGATCTTTTTCAAGAGGTGATTGGTGGATTCTTTTAACCTCTATTTTGCCCTCTGGTTCTAAAACATCAGGGTAATTTTCCTTGAGAATTTCTTGAAGGATGATTTCTAAGTTCTTTTTTTTTTGACCATGGCTTTCAGGTAGTCGAATAATTTTTAAATTATTTCCTCTGTATCTAGTTTCCAGATCAGTGGTTTTTCCAATGAGATATTTCACATTGCCTTTTATTTTTTCATTTGTTTGGATGTGTTTTATAGTATCTTGATTTCTCATAAAGCTTCCATTTGCTATAATCTAATTCTGAAGGAATGATTCTCTTCAGTGAGCTTTCAAGATTCTTTTTCCATCTGGCAAATTTAGCTTTTTAAAGCATTCTTCTCCTCATTGGCTTTTTGAGCCTCTTTTGCCATTTGAGTTAGTCTATTTTTCTAATGTTAATTTTCTTCAGTCAAGTTGTTGAATTTCAGGATTTTTTTGCATCATTCTTATTTCTCTTGCCGTTTTTTCCTCCACTTTTCTTATTTGGTTTTCAAAATCCCTCTTAAGGGCCTCTATGGCCTGTAACAAGTTCAAATTTTTCTTGGAAGCTTTTGGTACAGAAGTTCTGACTTGTTGTCTTCCTGCTGTTTCATGCTTTGATACTTGTTGTTCCCAAAAAATGTATCCAAAGTCAGATTGCTGTGCTTGCTTTGCTTGCTCTCGTTGCCACTCTATTGCCAGTTTTGAGTTTTTTGCCACAGTAGAACTCTGCTTCCAGAGAGGAGATCTTTGCCCTAAATTACTGGGGTTTTCACAGCTTCTGGAGCTATTGGTTGCCCTCTCTGAAGCCTCCACCGGCTCTGGCACCTGGTCACATACCCCAGGACCTCCACCCTAGACAGCAATCCAGATCCAAACAGGTTAAAGCAAGAGTGATTAACGCTCAGAATGGTCACTTGGCACCCCTACAATCTGCATACCAGGAGCTCTGAAGTAGCCACAAGGTGGCGGCCACCACCCTTAGCTCCTTCTCCCTCTGTGGGCAGTGACTGTGCTCCCGGACACCCTGTTCTGAAAGTCCACACTGACCTCTCTCTTTGTCTTTAGTATTTATGGGTTTATAATTCTGGAAACCACCACAGCTCCTGGTGATCCACTCTCCCAAAGTCCCTCCAGCCAAGGCTGGTCATGGCTGCCCTCTGAGGCTGGGCTCTGCTCCCAGAGTGCTGCAGTGGACTCTTCCTGTCTGCCTGCCAGGCTGCCTTCAGTGGGAGGTTTGTTTCTCTCTGTCACATTGTGGGTTCTGTAGCTCTAAAGTTTATTTAGAGTCACATTTTATAGGTATTTGAAGTGGTTATGGGGGGAGCACACAGAGTTTTCCTGCTTCTATGCTTCCATCTTGACTTGCCCTCCCCCCAACTTATAGGAGAAGTTAAGGGAGTTACAGGAAGAAATCAGTAGCAAAACTATACTAGTGGGGGGACCTCAACCATCCCACCCTCTGAAATAGATAAATATAGCCACAAAAATAAACATAAAAAGAAGTCAAGGAGGTGAATGGAATTTTAGAAAAGTTAGAAATGGTAGACCTCTGGAGAAAATTGAATGGGGATAGAAAGGAATATACTTTTTTTTCTTGGTGGTACATGACCCCTACACAAAAATTGTGGCATATGATTGTGGTGGAATACTATTGTACTATAAGAAACGATGAGGGCATAAAACCTCACAGTCCACAGCAAAAAGGCAGAAATATTAAATGAATCTTTTTCAGATCATGATGAAATAAAAATTATATGCAATAAAGGGCCATGGAAAAATGCACTAAAAATCAATTGGAAACCAAATAATCTAATTATAAAGAATGAGTAGATCAAACAACAAATCATAGAGATAATCAATAACTTCATCCAAGAGAATGACAATAATGAGATAACATACCAAAATTTATGGGACGTAGCAAAGGCAGTTCTTAGCAGAAGTTTTATATCTCTAAATGCTTATATGAATAAAAATAGAGAAAGACGAGATAAATGAATTGGGCATACAACTAAAAAAGCTAGAAAAAGAACAAATTAAAAATCCCCAATTAAATACCAAATTAGAAATACTGAAAACCAAAGGAGAGATTAGTAAAATTAGAATTAAGAAAACAAAATAAAATTGAAATTAAGAAAATGAAACTTATGAGGAAAAAGCAATAAAATAGATAAATCTTTGGTTAATTTGATTTTTAAAAATGAAAGAAGAAATCAAAGTTATCTACAGTCATGTGAGCTCACTCTAAGTCACTATTGATTAGAGAAATGCAAATTAAAACTTCTCTGAGGTAACCACCTCACACCTATCAGATTGGCTAATATGAAAAGAAAGGAAAATGACAAATGTCAATGGAATTGGCTAATTTGACAGAAAAGAGGATGTGGAAAAATTGGACATTAATGTGTTGTTGGTGGAATTATGAACTGGCCCAACCATTATGGAGAGCAATTTGGAACTATTCCCTAAGGTCTATAAAAACTGTGCATACCGTTTCACCTAGCATTACTAGGTCTGTACCCCAAAGAGATTTTTAACAAAGAAAGGAAAAGGAAAAGGATCTATATATACAAAAATATTTATAGCAGCTATTTGTGTGGTAGCAAAGAATTGGAAATTGATGGGATACCCATTGTTGGGGAACGGCTGAACAAAGTGTGGTATATGATTGTGATGGAATACAATGTGATTGTGATAGAATACAAATGTGCTATAAGAAATGATGAGTAGGATGCTTTCAGAAAAACCTTGAAAGACTTAGACAACCTGATACGAAGTTAAGTGAGCAGCACCAGGAGAATGTTGTACATAGTAACAGCAATATTTTAAGGGTGATCAACTGTGAATGACTTGGCTATTCTCAGCAATACAATGATCTAAGACAATTCCAAATGACTCATGATGAAATATGCTGTCCACATCCAGAGAAGAAATGAAGGCGTCTGAATGCAGATTAAAGCCTATTTATTTTTTTGTTTGTGTTTTCTTTCACAACATGATTAATATGGAAATATGTTTTATATGACTGTACATGTATAAGCTATATAAAATTCTTTGCCTTCACAATGTGTGTGTGTGTGTGTGTGTGTGTGTATATGTGGTTTGTCCTTTGTTCTGAAAGAGGACCATGACATCAGGGAAATGATATGCTTTGATTTGAGTGAGGGAGGATTTCTCAATGAGCAGGAAGGGGAAGGAGAGAGGGAGAGAATTTGGAACTCGAAGTTTTAAAAAAACAAATGTAAAAATGTTTTTACATGTAACTGGAAAAAAAAATTTAAGAAGGAAGAAGAGAGATTCTATGAAGTGGTGAGGAGGGAATGCTTCATAGACATAGGGGTCAACCAGTGCAAAGGCAAGGAAATGGGAGAATAGAGTACAGTGTATGATAAACAAAGGTCAGTTTGGCCAGACTGGAGGAGAATTAAAGCACAATAAGTCTGTAAAGATAGTCTGGGGCCAGGATTTGAAGAGCTTTAGACGTTTCATAAATGCCATCTGTAACTTTTATTGAAGTTCACTAATGAAAAATATTAAACATCACATATCCCTGGGACAATTTATTGCAGAATTGCAAAGTTAATATTGAATCATTAATGACTTCACTTCCAGTCTAGTCATTCTATCCATTCACAGTCCAGCAAACTATATTATTGTCTAGTCTGTATCTCTCCATCCTTTTTATAACATAGAATGACTAACAAAAAATTTGATAAAGTTAGGTTAAGTGTATCTAAAGCACCCTCTTCTCCCCCTACCCTGACCTACCAGTTTAGTAATTGTCAAAAAAGGAAACAAGGTTAGGATGGCAAGACTTGTTCCTAATGAAACCAAATGGGCTTTTTTGTAATCACCATTTCCTTTTCTAGACATTGACTAGTAATTTCTTTAATGATCAGTTGTAGAATTCTCCCTGGAATTTAAGCCTAGCTCATTAGCTTATAGTTGGAAGATTTTATTCTCTCCTTATTTTTTATTTTATTTTATTTTATTTTGCTTTTTTAGAGGGGGGAAGGCAGGGCAATTGGGATTAAGTGACTTGCCCAAGGTCATAAGACTAGTAAGTGTTAAGTGTCTGAGGCCAGATTTGAACTCAGGTCTTCCTGACTCCAGTGTTGGTACTCTATTCACTGCACCACCTAGTCACCCCTCTCTCCCTATTTTTTAAAATCAGAATTCCCCCTACCTTCCTTTTCTATTTCTGAACTACAGCTCCTGCTTTCCATGATCTTTCAAATATCCCACATTGCAGATCAGCTCTCACATTCATTAGTTCTTTCAGTACCCACGGATGTGGTTTATCTGGGAATGTTGAATTCTAACACAACTGAGTGCCCTTTTTCTATCTCCTTACTCTTCTTAGTTTTCAACTCCCCTTAGTAATTTTTCTTCTGCTATTCCCAGTGAAAAGGCCATTCTCCTTGGCAAATAAAACTGAAGCAAAATAAAAATCAAGCATGTTCAGTTATCATCCTATCCTCTCCAGGCAGTTGTCCTAGTCCTTCTTTAATCCTCATCATTAAACAAACAAAAATCATTTTATTGTCCCTAATTAGTTTCATCTACCAGCCTGAACTGAACCTGAGCTTTATGTCTCTGGACACTTTTTAATGGGACCATGGCACATTCTTATAAACATCCTCTGTTACCTGCCCTTGCTTTCATCTTGTGTGTGTGTGTGAGTGTGTGTGTGTGTGTGTGTGTGTGTATACATATATATGTATATGTATATGTATGTATATTGGTTGAATAGTTCCCTGTGCATCCCCATCAGTGTTTATAGACAACTCACTGTTTTTCCCCTACTTAGTGAGATTGCTTCTTTTCAAGTCTTCAGATTTCATCCTGTAAAATAAAATCCTTCCTGCGTTGAATTTCCCTCTGGATCTTCAGTTTGTATGATCCTATCTATCCTTCCTCTGAAGCCTTTGAAATATGCACTCCCTAAATCTCAGTTGCATGTCAGCTTATGCTTAACTTTCCTTTCCTCTACGACCACGTCTAGAAGGTGGTGGGTGGAACTTTATACCCAAAATTCCCTCATCTCCTCCCTCAAAACCAGTTTCTCCCTTTTAGGTGAGATGAGATCTAGTTGCCCCTTTGTTAGTGTCTTTATAATGATGATATTTATCATTTAAAGATGTCAAGAAATTATTAGCTGCTCTGCTTTTGGAAAAGAGCGAGCTCTAACAGATATCTGGTTAATTGAAGTTTCCCATCTCCATTATATTATGTTTTCATGCCAGGATTGAGGTCTAATCTTAGGTATTACCTCATTCAATCCATGTGGTTAATGATATACTCACAAGAAGAAGTTCTTTCTTTTCCTCTGTTGATCTTCATTCAAATTCTCACCACCATATTTCCCTTTCTGATTCCTGAATTTCTTCACACAAAGAGACCTTCTTAGTACATAATCCTACCTTCCCCCACTCACTTTGACCTAGCTTATTTCTTCTGAATAAGGTACACCTATCCAGAATCACACTCAAGTTACAGATTTGTTTCATCCCACCAAGTCTCAGTGATACTAATGAGGTTGAATTTGCTTCCATGCATTGGAACTTCTATATCCTTTTGCTTTGCTTATTCCCCAAATTTGGAACATTTGTATATAGACATTTGAGGTGATGGATTTTAATACTGGCTCTATCTTTAGTCTTGTCTCCTTTGAAATTATAGGTGTATCATCTGCCATACCTCTTTTGCTGAAGATACTCTTTATGGTATCTAGCTTGGTGGATATACATAGTCATCTTCCTACATGCTTTTTTGTGTAAATTTCTTTTGATGATATTTGCAAGACGTAAAGCGAATATAATTTTACAAGCTTTTAATAGGTACTTTCGTCCCTTGCCAGTAGACATTGCTTATTTTAAGCCATGGTCCAGAGAAACCTATCCCATTCCCAGACTCTCTCTTCTTAGTCAACTTTTCACATTCCATTCTCTGAGCTGTAGATTTGAATCATCCAGTTGCAGCTGATCTGCAACTGGGCCTCCCATTTTACGCAGTGTGTTCAAAACAGAAATTACTTTTTCAACCCCTTAAAAAAACCCTGCCTTCCTCTGAACTTCTAGTTTTCTAATGTGGGTACCACCATCCTTCTAGTTCCTCATAGATCTTATGGGTCCTCATAACCTTAAAGTTATCCTCAACTCTCCATTCTCCCTCCCTCCTCATAGCCAATCATTCACCAAGTCTAATTGATTCTACCCATATGTCTGTTGCATCTGTCCCCATTTTCTCCTCAAACACAGCTACCACCAGATCAGATCCACCTTTTTGCAGTATTACAGTACCTCCTAATTGATTTTCCTGTTTCCAGCCTTTCCCTTCCCCAGTCTATCCAGGACATAGCTACCAATGTGGTATTCCTAAAATATAGATCACTCTTCTGCTCCAGAAACCTTAGTAACTCCAAAAAGTCACTAAACTTTGTCTACCCTTTAACCAAATGATGATAGTATTATAGTAGGCCTATACTATATATGTATATATTATATATAATGTGTATATTATATATGTAATATATATGCATATGGAGAATGGGAGAGAGAGATCAAAGGAGAAGGGAAAGGACCCATATATACAAAAATCTTTATAGCAGCTCTTTTGTAGTTACAAAGAATTGGAAACTAGAGAGATACCCACAATTTGGGGAATGTCTAAACAGATTATGGTATTTTGAAGTAATGGAATAAAATTGTGCCATAAGAGATGATGAAAGGGAGAGATGGATTCAGTGAAATTTGGGAACGTTTACATGATCTGGTACAGAATAAAGTGAGCAGAACAAGAACAATTATACAATAGCACCAACATGGTAAAAAACATATGCAATGACCAACTATAATTCCAGAGGACTGAGGATGGGGCATGTTACAAATCTCCTGACAAAGAAGTGATAGGACTCAGGGTGCAGAATGAAATATATATATTGACATGGCCAATGTGGAAATTTAATTTGCAATGCATATTTGATATAATGCTGCCCTGCCCCCCACAATAGTGTGGGAGGAAGGAGGGAAAATCAATTTTTGCTCATTAAAAGAAATTTTATTGGCTTCCTGTTGCTTCCAGAATCAAATACAAACTTTTCTGTCTGGCATTTTTAAAGCCCTTCATGGTCTAGTGGTCTAGCTCCAGTCTACTTTTCCAGGGGTTATTGATCATTCCACTAAATTTACCTACTTGTTCATTGTAATATAACATTCTATCCCTGGCCCCATACCCTATGTCTGAAATGCTCTCCCACTTCCGTAATACCTTTTAAAATTCCTAGTTTCTTAAAAGATTCAGTTCAAGTATGAGGCCATCCCTCTCCACCCCTCCCCCTATCTATTGTCATCATCCTACATGCTTTTTAGTGTAAGCCTCTTTTGATGATATTTGCAAGACATAAGGCAAATATAATTTTACGAGCTTTTAATAGATACTTTCATCCCTTGCCAGTAAGACATTACTTATTTTATTCTTATTGTTGCTTATTCCCATCCTCAAAATTATCAAGTATGTGTGTGGTTGTATTTGTATTTACTTATCTGTGTATATATTGTTTATATCTAATAAAAATAAGTTCTCTGAATTCAGGGATTTTTTCATTTATATCTTTGTATTATTCTTGTGCCTAGCACAATGCCTAGTCTATAGCAGGTGCTAATAAATTCTGGCTGAATGGAAAAAAGTGATAAAAACTATCCAATCCCACATAAAGAGCTGAGCCATCACTTTATCATTCTGCAAAAGAAAAGTTATCCAATAGTAGCACCTCAAATCAGACAGTCATGTGAGGCACCAGACAATAAAAATAAGACAAGCACCTAGCATAATACTTTGAAAAAGATAGGTGCTCAATAACTGTTTGAATGAACAAAAGGCAAAAGTGGGAAGAGTCATTTATATCCCTTATTTCTTTTCCCAAGATGCATGGGGGCTTGATGACTTTGTATTTCTATCACTATTGTTAAATCTCATTTAGAATTAGTATGTAGATGTAGTAGTTATAGATGTCCATTGGAGCAATGGAATCATCAATATTCTTATGCCTGCATCAAAGTTCATTAAAAGAATCAAAGGCCCATTTTGATTGTACTATTGATTTCTGTCTACTTTGAGGATCACAGATATATAAGACTAGTGAGAAAAAAAAATTTAATGCACCTATCAGTTAAATAATAGAAAAGTTGGACTAACTTGTATTATTTTGATACAATTTCTTTTGAATTTCCCATATATATGAATTTCCCACAATTATAGGTATCAATATCAATATTTTCAATTCCCATTGTAAAATCTTCACTTAAATATCTTTATAAAATACTTCCTATGACTGAGATGAAAATGACTGATTTGGAAGATTAAAGTACACTCATAAGAATATGAAGAACACATTTTAGAAGTCTGAGACATTTCTTCATGTGGATAGCTGTGGGCTAGGTAATTCCACAGCATTTATCAAGTCAGTTTTAGATTCATATCCTGACTCAGAAGTGTAATACCACCATCTAGTGATGGCCTTATGTCTTTTCCAAAATCTAAGCCCTACATAAAATCAAAGACATTACACTCTTAAGAGCAAATATGCATTTACTATCATTATCTAGAATTCCAATCACACCAAACTTTCAAGTTCAGTTTTCATCAGTACAGATCAGAAGAACATTTGAAATCAAACTCATCACTCATCTTTGCTTGGACATGAAAATGATCTTCGTCAAGCTCAGTCTTTTCTCTCTCACTATAAAATGGAAAGGAAATGTTGCAAAATATACTACCTTCACATACAAAGGACAATAATACATAAAAATTCTTGAGCTAAGGATACTTTAACATTTCATTTTCCCCTTCATCTGAAAATAATTTCAGGTATAATTCCTTTGCAAAATCTGAATTCCCAGAATGCCTCTCCATAGATATCTATGTATGCACACTTTTAGGCAAAAAAAAAAAAATAATACTGAAGCATCTGGCAGGGGATGATGCCAAAGCCAGTGCCATGTGTTAAAAGGGGGAAAAATGGGGTGGGGGAGGGGTCATTCTAATTAAGAGATCTCTAATGCTTTAATCACTTTAGTGGCATTACCATCAAATGTTTGTCAGAATTTGGCTCGGGAGTACTCTCACATACTTCTAGCAATCGTCTCAGTGAAAAACATCCTGAATCCATTCAGTCTTTTTCATATAAAGAAAAAAATCCTGTTTGAAATTAGAAATTGCGAATATTGCCACTTTCTATCATTCATTGAGTGGAGTAGAAAAGTCCACTGGGGCAATGGAAACATCAGTATTCTTATGCCTGTATTAAACTTAATTAAAAAAAAACCCAAAGATCAATTTTGACCATGCTATCTACTTTGAGGATCATTATTTACCAAGACTAGTAAAAAATTATTTTTAAATGTACCAATCAACTTAATAACAGAAAAATGTTGAATTCGTATTATTTTGATACAATTTGTTTTGTATTTTCCATACTATTAATTTCACTTGTTCATGGACTTTTTGTTATGAATTGTCTGCCTTTTCATCATCAGTAGATTCTTGAAGACAAAAAAAAAAGCAAGCAAGCAAACAAAACAATAATAGAAAATTCACAAGTTATTCCTCCATTTTGTTCTACCTTTTAGCCATGTCTGGGGCAATGTGTTATTAAACTGTTTGAAACCCATAAAACATGAATAGATTATGTGTAAGAATATTTAACCTGAGGTCCATGAACTTTAAAAACAACATTTTGAGAACTGTTTCAATATAGCTGGCTTCCCTTAAAAAAATTCCTTTAAAATTGCAATGCCTACTTCACAGGATTCTGTGAGAACCAAAGGATATATATGTGTGTATACACAGACATATGCATATAATGTGTTTGTAAACTGTAACATGTATATCAACATGCTTACCATTTCCAGACATTCCTTACCCCTCACATAGATTATTATAAGAATCTCCTAACTTATCTTTCTTGAAATTGGTCTCTCAACATTTCTAGTTAATTCTATATAGTGCTAACATATAAACTTTTCTAAATATTGCTCTGATCATTTCATCTTGCTTAAATGGTGACCTTAAATGAAAGAGATAAGGTTGGAAAAGAAAGCTGGGGACAAATTATGGAGAATTTTGAATGACAGCTTAAGACTTTCAGGCTTCTTTAGAAAAGCAAAATTATTAGCCAGGAAAGTTTTCAAAGCTCTTTCCTTAGAATAATCTTATGAGGTAGAAAGAATGATTGTTATTCCCATTTTGCAGATAAAGAAAACAGAATTCATTCTCTTTCCCCTTAAATGTATCTTTCTTCTAAAATTCCCTATTTCCCCCTGAGGCACCAACATTCTTCCCATCTCCTTAGGGTTTCAACCTCTGCACTATCTCTACTCTTCACTTTCCCATAGCCAACATTTTCCTTTGGTTGCCAGATTTTGGTGTTTCTCTTGCATCCATTGAAAAAAGGTAACTTAACCTCTCCTAGGCTTCAGTTTCCTCGTCTGTAAATGCAGGAATTGGACTAGATGGCCTCTTTTCTCCTGTTCCATTTTTCATTCTATGTTCCTATGACCTATTTAAGCCAATGTAAAAAAAAAAATAAAGTTAAACAATGTATTTATTGGTTAAGACTTGAAAGCTAATGTTTACTTTCCAGAGTCATTGTGAATAGATTTTGTTTATGAAAATAAGGAATTTAGTGTTAAGCATATAGCTCAAGGCTCCAGGTCACAATGGTCAGATTACTGGGTAGAATGTTAGGACAGCCTGGTTTGTTCCACTGAGCACCACCAACTTTGGTTCAGCCTTGCTGCTTACCACATTGGACCCAGATGAGACACTATAATCACTAAGGGATCATTTTATAGCTACAGCTCAAAAGAAGCTAGTGATCTCTCTGTAGCCAGAGGGGAAGTGACTCATGTTTCCATGGAATACAACAAATATCTCTCCAAATTACAGAGCAAGGAAGAACCAGTCTTCATTATACTTTTCACATCATGCTATATGTAAACAGTGAGCTAAGAGGAGAAGGTCCAGAGTTGCCAGTCTGAAAAGATAATGGCAATTTGGCCAAGTTAGAATATGGATTTGCAAAAGACCTGTCTAGTAGGGCTTTAACTACAATAACATAAAACTTATTAACAAAAGGAATTCTCCTTTCCTCCTTAAACCTCTAATTTTACTCTTAGCATTAGCTCCAGGAAAAAACATTAAGCTTAGAATTAATCAATCATTGAATCCACAAGCATTTAATAAACTCTTACTATGTACCAGCCACTGTGCTTGTTAAGTTCTGAGGATAGGCAAAATTAGTTCCTGCCCTCAAGGAACTTATATTCTAACGAAGGAGGCAACATGGGAATAAATAGCTACATACAACAAGCCTATAGAGTAGTATAATGGGAATGGGAATTTAAAGATCTTCCTCGCCCTTTAATAAGCCTAAGGGAATTTGAAGACTTTCCCTGCTTTGACAATATGCCCTGCCTCACAATAGGCTAAATATAGTCACATGGAGCCTGTGGTGGGAAGAGTTTGCTGAAGAGTGGAGCTGGGAGTCAAAACAGTTAGAGACTGGAGAGAGGAGAAGATATACCCAAGGGAGACAGGCTTATGAGTAAATGTTGGTTTGCGGAAAGGCTAAAGGATGCTGTGGCTCTCTGTGCTGTTATGGCTTATTAACTTCTCTGCTACTATAATGAAATTGGCTTACTGGTTTTGGATTTAGTTTTCTGAATAAATGTCTGAATAAATGTTTTGCTTCTGTTTTCTGTAAGGAGAGTCTTTTATATTTTGCAATTGAGTGCTATGCTGGCATATTTACAGTGAACTAAGCAGAGAAGTGGCCGTTGGTGCTGTGAATATTGTGTTGCTGCTCTAAGTAGGTGGAAAATAACCTTGTAGGACAAGGCTACAGCAGCAGGGGGCCTTCAGAAGATAGCCTTTGAGTTTTGCAGGAGCCAGGGATTCTAAGAAGTAAGGTCCTTTTGGGCAGATGGAATACCCAGTGGAAGGAATAGCAAATAGATTGATATGTCTGGATTGTAGACTGCATAGAGGGGATTAAAGCATGAGTGGAAAGTGGAAGGGGCCAGGTTAAGTTTTAAATTCCAAAGGTCTTATTTGATTCTGGAGGTCATAGAGTACCACTAGAGTACCATTGAGTAGAAATATATTTTAGAAAACATCACTTTGGACTGACTTTGATTAGCCCTTCTCAGCAATGCAAGGACCTAAAACAACTCCAGAGAAAGAAATATGGAGCTTGAATGTAGAGCTGGGAAGACTATTTTCTTTTTTTGTTTTGTTTTTTTCTTTCTCATGGTTTCTCCCAGTCATTGTAACTCTTCTGTACAATATGGCTAATGTTAAAATATATTTGATAGGAATGTATATATAGAACCTGTATAAGATTGCATGCCACCTTGGGGAGGGGGGGCAGGGAGGGAGGGGGAAAAATTTAAAAGTTATGGAAGTAGCAAGATGGCAGAGTAGAAACAGCATATCCAAGGTACTCTCACCCCAGATCACCTCCAAACCACGTAAAAGGGGACTCTGAACAACTTCTGGAGCCCCAGCAACCACAGAACAACATAAGAAGCTAACCTCCTGCTGAGGACAGCCCAGCAGCCCTGCAGGGAGGGCCAGCACAGTGCTCTGGGAGCCAACAGCCCAGCACAAAGAGAGCCGAGCCCAGGTTCACGTCAGCCTCGGTTTCAGCTCCAGGGTGGCCGGGTCAGCAGCTGGCTGGAGGGACCCCAGAACACCAGCAGCTGTGGTGATTCCAGAATCATTAAAACAGACATTAAAACTAGGACAAAGTAAGAGAACACGTGGGGTCTGCACAGCTCAGACTTAAGAGCAGACAAGCAGACTAACCCAGAGAGAGAAGAAGCCCCAGCTGGCAGACTCACCAAAGAGGAATTGAAGTCATCTCGCCTTCATCTCACAAGGGGACAGGAGCAATCAGCCCCCAGCAGAGATAGCAGCTTCTCCTGCAGCATTCAGCCCCCAGCCTGGAAGTTTAGAAACTGCCTGCCTGTATAATACAGGGGCTAGAATGGCAAAGTAAATTCTAGTAGCTCAGATCTTCCCATCCCTCCCTCATGAAGTAGAAAACCCAAAGATCAGTCCCCCACCCAGATTGAAATCCCAAGTTAATGGAAATAGCCTCAGGTTTGGGAGTCTCCAAGAAGGGGTGTAACTGAGAAAACCAGGAGTCTGAAGAGAAGAGAGGGAGGGGTCCCAACAAGCCCCACCTCACCTCACCAACAAAAGCCTGCTTATAGCCCAGGGGTATAGAGGCAGAAATCAATTCACCTCCACAGTCTTCTCAGAGCTCATTCCTGCCTTAGCCTCAAACTAGGCACCCAGAGGCTACAGCACTCGAAGTCAACAACCAGGCCCTTAGCTCATAGCCTGAGAAACTAAGAAATTAGAAATCACATTGGGAAGGAAGGAAGCAGAGAAGGAGAAGGGGAAGGCAAGAAAGTCTATCCGAGCCTACTATGTGGATCAAGAACAACCAAATACATAGGACAATATGGGCTCTCTACCCACACCTGAAACCACAGAAGGAAATGGGAACTAGTCTTAAGCTCAAATAGCATTCTTAGAGGAGCTTAAGAAAGATTTTAAAGACCAATCAGGGAGGCAGTGACCAACTTGGAAAAAAAATCTCAAAAGTAAAATTAGTGAAGTAATTGGAGAAAATGCCTCCCTAAAAAAGGATCTTAAAAAAATAACTGAAGACTATAATTCGCTAAAAATTAGATTCAAACAAATTGAAACTCAGAACTCTATGATGCAGCAAGAGTCAATCAAACAAAACAAAACGATTGAAAAATTGGAAGAAAATGTAAAATATCTCACTGGAAAAACAACTGACCTAGAGAACAGATCCAGGAGAGACAACTTAAGAATTATTGGTCTACCAGAAAGCCATGAGGAAAAAAGTAGCCTAGACAACATCCTCCAAGAGATTGTCAAAGAAAACTGTCCTGAAGTCCTGGATTCAGAAGACAAAATAGTTATCGAAAGAATTCACCAAACTCCTCCTGAAAGAGATCCCAAATTGAAAACTCCAAGAAATATAGTAGCCAAATTCCAGAATTACAAGATTAAGGAAAAAATTCTACAAGCAGCCAAAAAGAAACAATTCAAATATCGAGGAACTACAGTTAGGATCACACAGGACCTAGCAGCTTCTACATTAAAAGAGCGCTGGGACTGGAATTTGATATTTCGTAGGGCAAGAGAGCTAGGACTACAACCAAGGATTAACTACCCGGAAAAACTGAGAATAATCTTTCAGGCAAGGAGATGGTCGTTTAATGAAATAAAGGACTTCCAGTCTTTCCTGATGAAAAAGCCAGAGCTCAATGGAAAATCTGATCTCCAATTACAAGTATAAAAATTTGTTGTGTCCTATAGGTAGTAGAAGGGTAAGAGGTGGGGGTTGCAAAGGAGGAGACTAAAGGGAGGAATTAGAGGGGAGGGAAATAGTAATAAGGGGAGAAGGTAGGATAAAAAGGGGGTCACCGGGTGGGAACACTGAGGGAGGGGGTGGTCAAAAGGGAAAACTTCAAGGAAGGGAAGAGAGAAGGAAGAAACAAAAACATAAACAGGGGAGGGAATAGGATGCAGGGGAAGAGACAGATAGTCATCATTAATGTGAATGTGAATGGGATGAACTCTCCCATAAAACAGAGGCAGATAGCAGAATGGATTAAAAACCACAATCCTGCAATATGCTGTGTACAAGAAACACATTTGAAACAAAGGGAAACCCACAGGGTAAAGGTAAAAGGTTGGAGTAGAATTTATTATGCCTCAGCTAAAGTAAAAAAAGCAGGTGTAGCAATACTTATCTCAGATAAAGCAAAAGCAAAAATAGATCTAATTAAAAGAGATAAGGAAGGAAACTATATCCTGCTAAAAGGCACCACCAAGAATGAAGCAATATCATTACTTAATATATATTCACCAAGTGGTATAGCGTCCAAATTCCTAGAGGAGAAGTTAAAGGAATTAGAGGAAGAAATAGATAGCAAAACTATACTAGTGGGGGAATCTTAATCTCCCCTTTCTGAACTTGATAAATCTAACCTCAAAATAAACAAGAAAGAAGTTAAGGAGGTGAATAGAATTTTAGAGAGACTAGACATGATGAATCTCTGGAGAAAACTGAATGGGGATAAAAAGGAATTTACTTTCTTCTCAGCAGTGCATGGTATATACTCAAAAATAGACCATGTACTAGGGCATAAAAACCTCACAATTCAGTGCAGAAAGGCAGAAATATTAAATGCATCATTCTCAGATCATGATGCAATAAAAATTATGTGCAATAAATGTCCATAGAAAGATAGACTAAAAAATAATTGGAAATTAAACAATTTAATCCTAAAGAACAGGTACTTCAAACAAGAAATTATAGAAACAATCAATAATTTCATTCAAGAGAATGATAATAATGAGACAACATACCAAAATCTGTGGGATGAATTAAAGGCAGTTCTTAGGGGAAGTTTTATATCCCTGAGTGCATATTTAATTAAAGCAGAGAGAAGGGAGGTCAATGAATTGGACATGCAATTGAAAAAGCTAGAAAAAGAACAAATTGGAAATCCCCGAATTAGTACTAAATTAGAAATATTGAAAACCAAAGGAGAGATTAATAAAATTGAAATTAAGAAAACTATTGAATAAATAAATAAAACTAAAAGCTAGCTTTATGAAAAAACCAATAAAATTGATAGACCCTTAGTCAATATGATAAAAGAAAAGAAAGAAGAAAACCAAATTATGAGTATCAAAAATGAAAAGGGTGAATCTACCTCCAATGAAAAGGAAATAAAAAAAAATAATGACGAATTATTTTTCCCAATTGTATGCACATAAATATGACAATCTTAGTGAAATGGATGAATATTTACAAAATCACAAATTGCCCAGATTAGCTGAAGAGGAAGTGAATTACCTAAATCACCCCATCTCAGAAAAAGAAATCAAACAAGCCATCAATGAACTCCCTAGGAAAAAATCTCCAGGGCCAGATGGGTTCACTAGTGAATTCTATCAAACATTTAAAGAACAATTGATTCCAATACTTTACAAACTATTTGGGAAAATTAGTGAAGAAGGAGTCCAACCAAACTCTTTCTATGACACAAATATGGTACTGATTCCTAAATCAGGAAGAGATAAAACAGAGAAAGAAAATTATAGACCAATCTCCCTCATGAATTTAGACGCAAAAATTCTAAATAAAACATTAGCCAAAAGACTCCAACAACTTATCACAAAAATAATACACTCTGATCAGGTAGGACTCATTCCAGGAATGCAAGGATGGTTTAATATCAGGAAAACCATCAGTATAATTGAGCACATCAACAATAAAACTAGCAGAAACCACATGATCATCTCAATAGATGCAGAAAAGGCTTTTGACAAAGTACAACATCCATTCCTACTAAAAACACTAGAAAGTATAGGAATAAATGGAGCCTTCCTTAAAATAGTTGCTAGCATCTATTTAAAACCATCAGCAAGTATTATATGCAATGGGGATAAACTAGAAGCCTTTCCAATAAGATCAGGAGTGAAACAAGGGTGTCCACTATCACCCCTCTTATTCAATCTGGTACTAGAAACACTAGCAGTAGCAATTAGAGAAGAAAAAGAAATCAAAGGAATCAAATTAGGCAAAGAAGAGACCAAGCTATCACTCTTTGCAGATGATATGATGATGTACTTAGAGAATCCTAGAGAATCAAGTAAAAAAAACTACTTGAGACAATAAATAAATTCGGCAAAGTTGCAGGATATAAAATAAACCCACACAAATCCTTGGCACTCCTGTATATCTCTAATGAAACTCAACAGCAAGAGATAGAAAGAGAAATCCCATTTAAAGTCACTGTAGACATTATAAAATATTTAGGAATCTACCTGCCAAAACAAACCCAGAATCTATATGATCACAACTACAAAACACTTCTCACACAAATAAAATCAGATCTAACTAATTGGAAAAATATCAATTGCTCATGGCTGGGTCGAGCTAATATAATAAAAATGACAATTTTACCCAAACTAAACTATATATTTAGTGCCATTCCAATAAATTTACCAAAAAACTACTTTTTAGAATTTGACAAAATAATAACAAAATTTATTTGGAAAAACAAACGGTCTAGAATATCAAGGGAATTAATGAAAAGACATGCTAGGGAAGGTGGATTGGCTATGCCAGATTTTAATCTGTACTATACAGCAGCAGTCATCAAAACTGCTTGGTATTGGCGGAGGAGTAGAGTAGTGGATCGATGGAATAGATTGGGCATAGGAGACCCAACAGTTAGTGAATATAGTAATCTATTGTTTGATAAACCCAAAGACCCCAGTTTTTGGGATAAGAATGCACTATTTGACAAAAACTACTGGAAAAACTGTAATACAGTATGGCAGAAACTGGACATAGGTCATTACTTAACGACATATTCCAAACTCAAGTCTAAATGGGTGTATGATCTAGGTATAAAGGATGATAATGTAAGCAATCTGGGAAAACAAGGAATAATTTACCTGTCAGATTTGTGGAGAGGGGAAGACTTTAGGACCAAACAAGAATTAGAGAGCATTATAAAATGCAAAATGAATAATTTTGATTACATCAAATTGAAAAGCTTCTGTACAAGCAAAGCCAATGTAACCAAGATCAACAGGGATGTGGGAAATTGGGAAAGAATTTTCACAACCTATGTCTCTGATAAAGGACTCATTTCTAAAATTTACAGAGAATTGAGTCAAATCTATATGAATACAAGTCATTCCCCAATTGATAAATGGTCAAAGGATATGAACAGGCAGTTTTCAGAGAAAGAAATTAAAGATATCTATAAGCTTATGAAGAAATGCTCTAAATCACTATTGATTATAGAAATGCAAATCAAAACAACTCTGAGATACCACATCTCTCCAGTCAGATTGACTAAGATGACAAAACAGGAAAATGACAAATGCTGGAGAGGATGTGGGCAAATTGGAACACTAATACTTTGCTGGTGGCGTTGTGAACTTATCCAACCATTCTGGAGAGCAATTTGGAATCATGCCCAAAGGACTATAAATAATTTCATACCCTTTGACCCAGCCATACCACTTCTAGGGTTATATCCCAAAGAGATCATAGAAGTGGGAGGAAGACCTATATGTACAAAAATATTTATAGGAGCCCTTTTTTGTGGTTGCAAAGAATTGGAAACTAAAGGGGTGCCCATCAATTGGGGAATTGCTAAGCAAGTTGTGGTATATGAATGTAATGGAATATTATTGTGCTATAAGAAACGAGGAGGAGACGGACTTCATATTTACTTGGAGAGGCTTATACAAACTGATGCTGAGCGAGAAGAGTAGAATCAGAAGAAATTTGTGTACAATCACAGACACATCATATGTGTGATAACCATCTATGACAGACTGGACTCTTTTCAGCAATGCAGTGATATAAGTCAATCCCGAAAAACTCAAGAAAGAGAGAAATGCGACATCCACAGACATAACTAGAAAGAACTGAGCCTGAATCCTGATGGAAGCAAATTAATTGATCTTTTTCTTTTCATTGTTTGGTTTTATTTCTTCTTTATCATTCTCCATCCTACCTAGTACAATAAGCCTTTGTAATTGGACCAATCTCTAATATGAATGTATTTACAGACCCTATACTGGACAATATGTGGTCGTGGGGGGTGGGGGAAGGGAAGCAAAGGAAATCTGAAAATCAAGGAACTATGGAATTGAATCTTGTTAACTGAAACTAAACTAATAAATTAATGTTTAAAAAGTTATGAAAGTAAATGTTGAAAACTAAAAATAAACAAATTAAATTATTAAAATTATTAATTTATTTAAAAAAAGAAATATCACTTTGGTAGTTATTAAGAAGATGGATTGGAGTAGGGAGAGGCCTGAGGCAGACAAAAGTCTCTTATAAAATCCAGATAAGAGGTAATGAAAACCTATACTAGGGTTGTGGCTTTGTGAATGTAGAGAAGGGGATATAAAGAAGAGATGTTGGGGTGGCTAGGTGGCTCAATGAATAGAACACTGGCTCTGGAATCAGGAGGACCTGAGTTCAAATCCGGCCTCAGACACTTAACACAAAAACTATCCATGTGACCTTGGGCAAGTCACTTAACTCCAACTGCCCTCCAAAAAAAAAGGCAAAAAAAAAAAAAAAGAAGATATGTTGTGGAAGAAGAAGCAACAAATCTTGGCAATTGATTGGATCTGTGGAGTTACTGATACTGGGAAGTCAAGGATGATATCAAGGTTGCAGATCTGTATTACCCAGGATGGTGGCGGTACCCTTAAGAGTAATGGGGAAATTTGGAAGAGGAGAGAGTTCAGTGGAAAAGATAATGAGTTTTGTTTTAAACATGTTGAGTTTGAGATGCCTACAGGACATCTGATTGGAAATGTCTAACAGGCAGTTGGTAATGTGGGACTAGAGCTCAGTAAAGAAACGAGAGAGAGAGAAAGAGAGAGAGAGAGAGAGAGAGAGAGAGAGAGAGAGAGAGAGAGATGGATAGAGACATTCATGGATGGATGGATAGATAGACAGACAGACAGATAGATAGATAGATAGATAATCTGTGAATCAGATGCATAGATATGATTATTGAATCTATGGCAGCTGATGAGATCATCAAGTAAAATAATTTAAAATCTAGAAAGAAAAAGTGAAAAGGACCCAGGGCAAAGGAGACTGGAAAGGAGCAGTCAGAGAAGCAGGAGGAGCTACAGGAGAAAATAATCAGAGTGATCCGTCCAAACAGATAACTCACATTTCAACTATGTGTATCTTTAGTGTCAAACTCAAATAGAAATGGAGACCATTAAACTATGCATAAGGATTCATGCATGTTGACTTAGAAAACCACATATTAATATTATCTATATTCTATTTCTGTATCTATATCTATATTCTATTTATATTATCCATACTCTATTTTTACTTATTTTGTTGAATGTTTCCCAAATACATTTTAATCTCGTTTTAGAGTGTGGCAAGCCTCTGAGGGTCAGCAATATCGCCTTTGATATATACTAACTAACAAGTGAGGGCAATAGCAAGAGAAGTAGGTCATCCTCCAAAGAATACTTAGGACCTTTTGGATCAGGAGAAATCCTTTGACACAAGGGTCCCAATAGGTTACAGTTAAATAAAAACAAAGTAATTTGGAGAGAGAGAGCACTAGCAACTGGGGGGATCGACCATTCAATCAACATGCATTTAATAAACACCCACTTTCTTCAAGGCATTGGTGCAGACACAGAGATTTAGAGTAGCTCACATTATACAAGATGAAGGAAGGTTTCACTGAGGAAATGACTTACAGCTGAACTGAACTTTGAAGGAAATGGGGTTTGGAGAGGTGAGGCTGAGAAGGAAGTATATTCCAAATATTGGACACGGTCACCGATTTAGAAATGGAAAGGAGTGGTAGAAAGTACCAGTTTATTGACGGGAGGGAATCTCCGAAGCTACTTAGTATAATTTCCTCTTTTGACATTTTACTAAATTGAGACCCAGAGACTTAGTATTCTTTCCCAATGTCACACAAGTATGAATAAGTGGGAAGATCAGAATTCTAATCTCTATCCTCTACCTCCAGTTTATCTTATAATCAGCCTCTTTCTTCCATCTCTATTGCCACCACTCCAGATCTGGCACTGGTAGTCCTTCTCCTCTCTTGTCCATCACATACCCCTGCCATAGCAATCATCCTAAAATAATAATAAAAGCCAGTCATCTACATAGGACTTTAAGGTTTGCAAAGCACTTTACAAATATCATCTCATTTGATCAGCACAACAACGCTGGGAGGTAGGTGCTATTATTACCCTCATTTGATACACAAGGAAACTGAGTTCTATCATCCTATCAGTCATTTTTCAGTCGTGGCCAACTCTTTTTTTTTTTTTTTTTTTGGAGAGAGGGGAAGGCAAAGCCATTGGGGTAAAGTGACTGCTCAAGGTCACACAGCTAGTAAGAGTGTCAAGTGGGGCCGGATTTGAACTCAGGTCCTCCTGACTCCAGGGCTGGTGCTCTATACACTGCACCACCTAGCTGCCCCCGTGTCCCTATTTGGGTTTTCTTGGCAAAGACACTGGAGTGGTTTGCCATTTCCCTCTCCAGCTCATTTTACAGATGAGGAACCTGAGGGGAACAGGATTAAGTGGCTTTGCCCAGGGTCACACAGTAAGTGGGTGAAGCTGGATTTGAACTCAAGTCTTCCTGACCTCAGACCCAGAATCCTATTTGCTGTACCATTCTCCTACTGAGAAACTTCTGATGGCTCTATGTTAGTTCACCAAAAGACCCCTTAGTTTTCTGTCCAAGATACTTCCTATTTTGACTCTCCTACCCTTCTGACCTTATCTCGTCTGCTCTCTTTCATGCACCATGCACTGCAGCGAATATGTCTACATTTCCCTTTCTGTATATCGTTTCTCATACAATTTCCTCAACCTGGCACGAGTGCTTTTTTCCTGTGCTCTGTCTCTTACGTAACACCTTGTCATGGACAGTTGTGTGCTGGCTGCATCCTGGCACTCAGCACAGTGCCTGGCATTAACATTAATTAATGTTTGGTATTGACTGAGCTCAACTTCAAACCTCCTCTGTGAAGTTTTCTCCTTTTACGAGTCCGGACAAATGTAATCTTTCTCTTTCTGACCCCTCATGGCATTTGAATCCCCTTTGCCACAGCTTCGCATTCTGCCTTGCACTAGAACTGTTTGTGCACACAGTTTGTGTAATGGAGGTGACTTCACGGCTCTCATTATCCTGCAAGTTCTCTGAGATCACAGGTCATGTGGCTTATTTGTATTTGAGCATAGCACCTTGCAGGGGGCAGTTTCTAAACTATATGTTGACTAACCATAGAAATGCTTCATGGAGGAATTCACACTTGAATTGAATTTTGGAAGATGGGCAAGTGTTGGATAAGGAAAATCACACAGGGAAAGGCATTAGTGCCAGCTGTGGAATCCTCTGAGCAAAAGCAGAGAAATGAGAAGATTTAGGATGTTACCTGGGGCACGTGGTACTCAAAAACAAGTATCCACAGAGCAAGGCAAACCTGGAACCAAAATGTGGAGGGTCTGGGATGCCAGGTGAAGACACTGGCACCCACAGAAGTTACTTGCAGTAGGCCAGCCATCACGTATAGTCCTTCCTGTACCGGTCACCAATTCCAAGGTGAATTTAAACACACTTTTACTAAATACTTGCACAGTACTACAGAAGATCAAACACAAATACAAAAATGAAACAGTCCTTGTCCTCAAGGACCTTCCATTCCCAGAAGATTATATAGCACATAAATAGATAAGCAATTACCACGGAGATATTAAGTAGATTCTGGAAGGAGAGTGTTGCTAGGAGACTCAGTGGATAGACTGCTGGGCATGGGATCAGAATCTAGCCTCTGAGGCTTACTAGCTGTGTGACCCTGGGCAAGTCACTTAACCCTGTTTGCCCCAGTTTCTTCATCTGTAGAATGTTTGTTGTGAGGATGAAATAAGACAATTATAAAGCACTTTGCAAACCATAAAGCACTACATGAAGCCTAATTATTATTATTATTAGGACAGCTAGGTACCACAGTGGACAGAGTGCTGAGCCTGAAGTCAGGAAGACCCAAGTTCAAATCTGGTCTCAGACACTTAGTTAGCTGTGTGACCCTGGGCAAGTCATTCACCTCAGTTTCCTCATCTGTAAAATGGGTGATAAAGGAAACGACAAATCACTCTAGTATCTTTGCCAAGAAAACCCCAAGTGGGGCCACAAAGAGTCAGAAATGACTGGACAGCAACAAATTATTATTTTGTGTGGGGGTGTGGGGGTGTGGATCAGCAGAGAACACAAGCAGTAGTACTGTAAGTACTTGAAAGTAGTGCTTTTTTTTTTTTTTTTTTGCTTTTTGGAGGGCAATTGGGGTTAAGTGACTTGCCAAAGTCACACGGCTAGTTTTGTGTTATAAAGTCCTCATTTCAAAGCTCAGTCTCTGAAGGTTGAACTAACCTTCTCCTCAGTCTTGGTCAGACCCCACCCAACTTTACAAGGTGAGGAAGTCCAGGGTTCTCTGCAGGGATCTGGGTGTGGATACATTCTTTGATTTGATGGCCCAAGGCTGGGCAATTTAGAAGTAATAATGTAATCACTGTTATGTACCCCCCTCTCCTCATTAGAATAGGTCCACCTCTTGTTATAATATTCATTCTCTCTCATTAATTGTTAACCAATCAAAGTCGATTGCTACCCTCAGGAACAGCCCCTCTTCCAAAGGCATATAAACTGTAAGCCTGCTACCATGACTGGTCTTTGGCATTTGAGAGTGCCACTGACCCTTTTATTAATAAAATGCTAGCATTATTAATTAAATGGTTACCCAGAAATTATGTCCCTCAAACTTTTTAAACATTACCGTTTTATGGGAATTAATTAGTCAATAAGCATTTGTTAAGTACTTACTAAGTGCCTGGAACTGTGCTGACGTCATAGACTCTCAGTTTGAAGGGACCAGGCAGGGTGTGTGGCCCAAGTCCTGCCTGGACAGAACTTGTCTCTGCAACATCACGAACATTCAGTCTTTGCTGAAGCAACCCATTCATTCCCCCTTTACGACAGTTCTCGTTGTGGGGAAGTTCTCCCCAAACCTGAGTTGAAGTCTCATTTTGTCACACTTACCCACTTAGAGGGTCTTTTGGAGCCAGGACAAACAAGTCTGACCCTTCTCTCATGTGACAGTTCTTCAGATATCATAATGTTTTCCACACTAACCCTCCTAAGACCTTCCACAGGTCCTCAAAGGACAGAGTTTTGATTCTACTTACCATTCAAATTGTGCTTATCCATGTCCTGGAAATGTCAGACTGAACTAAACAGACCAGCTGAACAGAAGTGTGACTATCAATTACTATCCGTCAAAAACAAACAAACCAAGACCCAGGTATCATTGGCTTCTGAATAGCTGAGCTAGAAGGGCTATGTTGTTTCTGCCTGCAATGAATACTTTCCAAAAGAAGGGAAAAGTTCATGAGATAGAAGAAAAACTGTTATTTAAAGGACTCATCCCCACCCACCTTTCCCTTTTTTCTTCTAGCTGCAAAGCAGCTTGTAAATTTTGGGTGGATGTACAAGGTAAGTGGAGTCATAGTTAGGTATCAAAGAAATGTTATAATTTCACAGGCTGAGTCTGTCCAACAAAAAAGATCTTGGAAACCAGCTTTCTAGAGATAAATACTTATTTCTCTTAAAGTAGCTTTTACTTAAGCAGGTGGAAGAGAACAAATCAAATCCCCAATCTGTAAAGTCATTTAAAGAAGAGGGAAATGTTGCAGAATCCAAAATTCTTTGAGAAAATAAAGATTCTTTCTGAATTATTTTTATTTTTCTCAACCAGTCACTTCAAAGGAAGATTTAGCTTTATTTTTAGTGAATTGCTTCTTTGGGCGGGGGGGTGCCGAGGAGGAAAGGGGTGGAACAAATAATTTTAACAGCATAATCCATCTGCAAATCTCTTTGCTTTTTCTTCATTTCCTCACAGGACCATTGCGAAGAGCAAGCAATTAGTGATTGTAAATCACCTCCAGAAGCTGAAAGCCTGGAATAAATGTTTCCTTTAGGGTCAGAGGACCTATGTTTGAATAGGGGCTCACTAAGTCCTTACTATTCCTGTGATCTTTCTAGACCTCCATTCCTCATCTGCTTTTAGCAGGTAGGGTTTGACTAGAATGGAGCCTAGGGCAGCTAGTGGTTCTCTTTGCCAAGAAAACCCCAAATGGGGTCACAAAGACTTGGCCATGACTGAAAACAACTGAACCACTGATGGTTATATTCATTTTTTAAACTTTTTTTCTTACTTTTTTTTGGTAACATAAGCTAATCTGGACATATGTTTTGCATGATTTCACATTATTATATTGCTTGTCTTCTCAATGGAAGGGAGAAGACTCAAAGGGAGAGAATTCAGAACACAAACATTTGAAAAATAAATGTTAAAAATAAATGAATAATTTAATTTTTTTAAATAAAGAGTTAGTTATAGTCAGAGGTATGTTGGCAAATATTTAACAACAAGCTCTCCAGAAAGAGAAAGTATGAGTTTAATCTACATTACTAAAATTTTCTCCATTACTATTTTAGTTTTAGACAAGCAACTAAACAATAAATCAAATCTAATTTGTAGTATTTGCTAATTTTGGGGGTGTTAATGCTCACAATTTAAATTTAACAATCAGCTCTACTGAAATAATTTAAGCTAGTTCTAGCACATCCCCCATCATATTGATGGTGATGATGTGCTTTTTGGGAGTGGAAAGCAATATAAACGAAATAAATATTGTTTCTAAAAGGTGAAGTAGAAAATCTAACTTTTTAACTTTTGAATTAAATGTTAAAAATATGTTCCTTAACACAAACTATGTCATAGTTGACTTAGTTGAAGAAATAAATTAGTAAGTGCAAAAAAGGCTATTGAAAAGCTTATAACCAGAAAAATAGTACCCTATATTCATATGATATTTTGGAGTTTTCAGAGTCTACTCAGACCTATGCTTGTATTTGATTGAGGTCTTTGAATCAATCATAGAATGTTTGAACTGGAAAAGACCTTTGAGATCACTTGAGAAGATTGAACTATTAAATTCGGTCCCTCTGAGAGTTCACTCTGCTTATTTTACAGATAAAGAAGCAGACCCAAAGAAACCTTGGCCCACTCAAGGTCACTCAGATACTTAGTGCCCTTCTGCCTCATTGGATTGTCTCTCCCTGGTTGTAGTGTCAGTGATTCTGATGGCCAATTTAGGGAAAATCTGAAAAGGGCACATGAAATAGGCTACCAGAAATGTCCTTTTAAAGACAGCAACAAAACTATTTGCTACAGTGATGGAAATTATAAGACAGTCTTATTTTCTTTTGTTCATCTTTCTTTCTTGATTTCTTATATGGAAAGAAATAAAAAAAAACAATCAAAACTAGACCTGGGTCAGTTTTATAACATATCCATCACTAAAACTGCAAATTTGAGTGGGAGGAAAGTCACACTGTGTTGAAAGATGCTTGTGTAATGTGAAAACCAGAACACAATATGGTACATGAAGGATGAGACTTAGAGTCAGAAAAACTTAGGTTTAAATCCTGTCTGTCTTTGACACATACTGGCTGGGAGATCCTGGTCAAGTCACTTAATTATTCAATGCCCCAGTCAGCTCTCTGGTCTATATCAGAACAACTGCTAAGTAATATTGGCAGGGGAAGTCTCTGAAGTGGGAGTTCTCCACACTATTAAATTCATGGTTTAGGACCAAAAAGAAAACAAAACCAAAAAAACCCTATAAGTTATCTACTTGCGCTGTTTATGAAGGGAAAACAAAAATAAAGCATATTTTGTGTTTTCTTGCTATGTTGTGGGTGTTATGAATCTTTCCTTACAGCTCCTGAGTTACCACTCTTTTCAGAGTAACATGTCACTAGTCCTTTATGTAATGTATCAAATACAAAACTCAAAGCAGATGTTGGATGCCCCTATAGTAGGAAGTCTAAAGAACACCCCAATCCTTGTCCAAGAATCATAGGGTCATCAGTTCAAAACCGGAAGAAACCTCTTAGGAATCATCTTTTTAGTCAGTTGTTTTTGGTCATATCTGACTCTTTCCAACCCATCTGGGGTTTTCTTGACAAAAATACTGGAGGAGTTTGCCATTTCTTTCTCCAGTTAATTTTACAGATGAGGAAACTGAGGCAAATAGGGTTAAGTGACTTTCCCAGGGTCACAGAGCTAGTAAGTGTTGGAGGCCAGGTTTGACTTCAGGAAGATGAGTGTTTCTCCCTCCAGGCCTGCCACTCTATCCACTTCATCACCTAGCTTCCTATAACTATCTATTGTAGCAAAAACATGTTTCAGCAAAACAAGTCATCGTAACTAATAATGCCTGACAGTGTATGTCTCATTCTGTACCTGGAGCCTACCACTTCTCCACCTAGAGGAGGAAATCAGGTTTCATCATTAGACCTCTGGTCAGACTCATTACATTAATCTGAATTCTGATATTCTTAAGAATCCTTTTCCTTCCTATTATCATAATCATTGTGTTCTACTTCCCCAGCACTTGTATAGCAGCTCACAGTACAGACTGCTTTTGTTAGCCACTTGAAATAAATTAAGTACTTATTGTATGCTAGGTTTTTAACCTTAGATTTCCCACTAATTTGTTGTGTGACCCAAATTTTGCAAATTGCTTCTATTCTCTAGGCTTTGGATCCTCATCTACAAAAAGAGAATATTGGACAAAATGATTTTGAAGGTCCTCTCTGGCCCAAATGTACTATGAACTCATTGTCTATGAACTTTTCTTCTCCTCCTTCATTCTCAGCAGAAAGCCTTCTTGATATATGTGATAACATACTTAAGATTAAAAAAAGATCTTGAGAGAATAGAATAATAGGCCAAATTGAATAAGATGGAATTTGATGGGAATAAAATATATTCCACACTTGGGTTTAAATAATCAACTTCACAAGTAATCATCATCATCATCATTATCAGAGTTGACATTTATCTAGTACTTGGAGGTTTGCAAAATACTTTACATACATTATCTCATCTGAATATAGACTGTGTGGATGCTTTCTGGTTTTTCACAATTCCTCAGCAAAAGATCCAGTGATCTGGACTTGAATTAAATCAGGAGTGTAATATGTCAGCCAGAATATCTAGCAGTATTTATGCTATATTGAGATAATGGTACAGTATGATATGGTATGCCATGGCATGATATGATGTGGTATATTGAAGGAACTAAGTATGTTTAGCCTAGAGAAGAGAAAACTGAGAGTGCATGATGGAAAAGGAATTGAATTTGTTCTGTTTTTGGAGGCCAAGCAGAACAAGGATGAATGGGTGAGAATTACAAAGGGACACATTTCAGGTTTATTTAAGGAAAAAAAACTCTCCTTAGAATAATTAGAGATGTCTACAGGTTAAATGAACTCTCTTAAGAGATAGTGAGTTCTCCCAGGTTTCTCCCTTACCAAACCTCCCTTATCAAGAGGAACCCAGATGATCTCTTAGCAATGTTTCTAGCCCATTTTTCATTTTCCATTAGCCACTCTACTTGGTTTATATTCCCCCAGGATAAACTCATCACCTAGGAAACCCACCATCATAGAGATTGCTTCAGGGGGCAGCTAAGGTGGCCTAATGGATAGAGCACCATTCCTGGAGTCATGAGGACCTTAGTTCAAATTTGACCTTAAACACTTGGGGAGCTCACTTTGAGAAGTATTGTGTGACTTGACCAGATGAGACTCTGGGCAGCCATTGAGAGCTCCCTCCCCCGGCCCCCCAGCTTTGAAAACCCAGATGTTGATGCTTCTCTCTCTGGTAACTGTGATTTAACATTGATGTATATAAGGGTTGGGCAGTTTGGAAGCCTGTCTGCTTGATCTGTTTCTCTGTTTTGAAACTACTGTCTGTATACTCTGAAGTTGAGGTGCTGACCTTTCTCCCCTGAACTAGGTAAATGATACATGTTTGTTTGATTAAAGTAAGCTTGTTAACCTAAAACAAACAAACAAACAAAACGCTTGACATTTACTAGCTGTGTGACCCTGGACAAGTCACTTAACCTCCAATTGCCTCACTCTTGTCCTGAAAGAAAGAAAGAAAGAAAGAAGGAAGGAAGGAAGGAAGGAAGGAAGGAAGGAAGGAAGGAAGGAAGGAAGGAAGGAAAGAAAGAAGGAAGGAAGGAAGGAAGGAAAGAAGAAAGAAAGAGAGAAAGAGATTGCTTCAGCTTTGGTATTCAAGGTCCGATCTATACCTTTAGCTACCTTTACCCATCTGAAGAGTGGAGAGAAAACTTCCCCCGATTTTCCCTTTCTAGAGAGTTCAGTGTTCCCGGCCAGCTGAATTCCCTGCTACTTGCTCTGCTTGGGCTCAGCTCTCTGCAGCCTCAGAAGACACTCCTTCCCCTTTCCATCTTCTTTTGTATGTTGCCCTCTTTTATTAGGCGCTAAGCTTCTAGAAGGCAGGAAGTGTCTTCCTTTTCCTTATTTGTACGAGAGCACATATAGAGTATACCCAACACTCAGCACACAGGAGGTGCTTAATAAATGTATGTTCTACTGCATTGTATTGAAATGCTTTGAGCTTGTTGTTTTGGGGTTTTTGTGAGGCAATTAGGGTTCAGTGACTTGCCCAGGGAGTCACACAGCTAGTAAGTATCTGACTCTGGGTTTGAACTCGGGTCCTCCAGGGCCTCTAGGGACAGCACTCTGTCCACTGTACCACCCAGCTGTCCCAAAATGTTATTTTTTAAAAAGTTGATTGGTGAGGTGTGAGTTATACTAGATGATCTCTGAGGCCCCTTCCACTCTGAGGCATCATACTAGGCTACTGAGAGGGGAAAAAAAAGACGAATATAACCCTGTCCTTGCCTTCAAAGAGCTTAGAATCTCCTTTCAGAGATTATACATAAAATTATTACTAATAATGTAATCAATATAATACAGGATTTTTTTGTTTGCTTGACTATATTTGTTACAACTTTTTTCCCAGTAGGAAGGAAAGACAATAAATGTTTTTAATTGAAAAAAAATTAAAAATAATAAAGGCAGTAAAGAATAGGTAGCAAATAAGGGAACAAATGTTAGAAGTAAAGGCTATAAAGCTTCAGAGGTAGGAGCTGTCACTTTAGGCTTCCATGAAAAGAGATGGCTTTCCAGAGGAGATAAGACATGGGCAAGTCCTTTAAGAAACAGGACAGGGACAGCTAGGTGGCTCAGAAAATAGAGCCCTGGAGTCAGGAGAACCTGAGTTCAAATCTGGCCTCAGACACTTGGCACACTTACTAGCTGTGTGACCTTGGGCAAGTCACTTAACCCCAATTGCCTTGCCTTCTGCCCTCCAAATAAAAAATAAAAACAAACTAAAAATAGATAGGGCTTATCAAGGTAGACACGATGGACGGGGGATGAAGAGCCCTCTCTACTTGAGGAAGTGAAAAAGCAAAACGGAGGACAGTCTGATTAAAGCAAGATGGAACCATGGGAGGTAAAGCTATAGACTACAGGCTTATCCAAGGATGATGCTGGTGAAGAGACTTCTTCCTCCTGGAGCAGAAGTGAAGAACAAGTTCAGCTGAGACAAGGCAGAGAAGCATCAGAGAGGAGGCCTTTATGACCTTGAACATCCATGTGCCATAGCAGCACAAAACAATCACTACTCTGACTGCACCCAACAGTCTGAAGGCTGAGGAGGCAATGAACTGTGCTTCCTTCCTTCTTCCAGTCCTTGCCTAAACTAACCTAATGTTCTCATGACTGATCCACTGTTCTTTTTACATAATATATACTCCATTCTCCCCCTCTTCACACAAGTAACAGCTGTGTTCTGACTTTACCAAAATCTGAACTTAGCCTGCCTTTTAAGGTTCTGTACAGTATGGCCTGAGTCCATGTTTTTATCAGAGGACTAGGACATTTTGTGGCCCAGGATTAGGGATATATTTAGAAGCCTCTATTGACAGAATTGAGACAGAAGGATATAGTGGAAGAAACTCAAAAGAGAGCAGTAAGAAGGGCGAAGCGTACTCAGTCATCATTATCTATTCCCAGTCTCTCCAAACACTCCTTTGGACTCTACTCCATTCTATTAATGTCATCATCTAAATATAACCATACATGGTCTTGATGTGTCTTAGCCCCTCCACAAAAACGTGGGCTAGGGACAACTGTGCAGGACCTTGAATATCAGGCTGAATCCAGGTTTTGTCCTTTAGGCAATGGGAATCCATTAAAGGCTTGTGCCTTGAAGGTTGTGGTGTCTGAAGAAGATAAATCTGGTGACTGGCCTGTAGTCAAAGTCTTTCTAGTTTATTAGGACCTATCAAGGCTTGTACTCCAGTGGCATAGCTATGGAAAAACAAGAATTCCCTACTCATCAGGATGAGGTATCCACTGAAGTATGATTCAACTGAAGGGTCTTCTCAGGACCAGACAGATTTAGTGCAGAAAATTCATCATTATAAGTTTGGTTACCAGGTGGTGAATTGTTTTGGCCATTACAAATCATAAAGATCACCTGTTAAGACTTGGAGAAACCCATTTTAATGAAATTGTGGATTTTTTGATAATAAAATAGAAAAATCTGGTGACAACACACAATGTAAATTGTTGTTGTTGTGGAGTTGTTTCAGTTGTGTCTGGCTCTTTATGACACTATTTGGGGTTTTATTAGCAAAAATACTAGAGTGGTTTGCATTTCCTTCTCCAGCTCATTTTATAGATGAGGAAACTGAGGCAAACAGGGTTTAGTGGCTTGCCCAGGGTAACATAGCTAGGAAGTGTCTGAGGCTGGATTTGAACTTAAGAAGATGAGTCTTCCTGACTCCAGGCCTGGCATTCTATTCACTGTGCCACCTAGTTGCTCCCTATGACAGCATACATACTACTTTTGTGTTTTACCAATTGTTGATGTAAAGGGAAGACGTGTGCTTTGCTTTCAAAGTAGTATGATGCCAACATTGTTCATGGTATTTGACTTGACATTTTTCTGCCTTTTATTATTGTCTTTATTCATATTGTGGATATCATTTTTAAGTTCTGTTTTCTTTACTCTGCTTTGTCAAATCTTCCAATGTTTCTCTGAATTTTTTGTGTCATCATCACTTATAATTCAGTAATCATGGGCTAATCCATTTAAGCCTGGAAGTAGCCTCAGGGATCATCTAGTTCAACTTCCTCATTTCATATTTGGGGAAATTGATAGCAAAAGAAATTAAGAGAATTGTGTAATCATACAGGTATCAACAAATCAATATTTGAATCAAGGTTGTCTGACTGACTCTGTCTACCACACCAATCATCATTACATCATCGATAAACCACAGTTGGTCAACTATAACCCAATTGTTGAGCACATATTTTACTCTTCTTTATCACAAATAATCTTCTGTGGATATTTTTGTATATATTAATCATTCTTTATTGTCATTAATCACCTTGGAGTATCATCCAAGGAAAAGTGTCACTGGGAATGAACAATAGTAGCTTTTGTTGAATAATTCCAATTTTTTCAGAACAGTTGGACTATTCCTCAACACCACAAGCAGTGGATTATGATGCCTATCTTCTCACAGTGCCCATTTTGCAACATTTAATTATCCCATCTTTTCTCATCTTTGTAGCTTTATGTCAAGTGTAAAGTGACACCTCAGAATTTAAAATTTGGGTTTAACTGATTACTGATGATTCTGAACAGTTTTTTCAGGTGGTAATTTTTAGTTTGAATATGTTATTTTAAAAACCATTTGTTCATATATTTTGACTATTAGTTTATTGGAGAAAGTCTTCTAATCTCAGGGATTTGTGTCAATTCCCTACAATTTTGGACCTAACACTTTTCATCTATCTATCTATCTATCTATCTATCTATCTATCTATCTATCTATCTATCTATCTATTTATCTATCTATCTATACGTTTAATGCTAAGATTTTTGCAAATTCACATGTTTTCTTTTCATTCTGTCTGCATTTCTTTTATAATGTAAAAATGTAAAAGTCTTAATTTCATACAATCAATGAACTTGTAGATTTTGTCTTTTATAATACTTCTTATTCTATATCTGCTCATAAATTCCTCATCTATTCATTGTTTTGAAAGCTGTAACCTTTCATTCACCTCTCTTTTTAAAAAGATGGTTTTTCAATTAAATCATTTGTGTGTTTGGAATTTATTTTGGTACATGTGGAAGAAGCAAATTTAAAGCTATCTTATATCAAATTGCTTTCCAGGTTTTGGAATCTTGTTGATTCAAGAGTCCTTCTTCCTACAATTTGTGTTTTGGGCTTTATAAAACATCAGATTATTATATAGTTTAGCTTCTATGTGTTTGTTATCTGATCTATTCCGTTAATTGCAAGAAGCATTTTGAGAGAGGAATTGATGAAAATTGATGGCATTGGAAATGAGTAAAAGGAAAAGGAATATTCATAGATATGATCTTGAATGCTTAAGAGTATGGTGTTATCATTAAAGAGAATTAGATAATTCAGTAGGGGAAGATGTTTCAAGGGGGTGGAAATGAAGTTTTATATTAGATATGTTGGACTGTAGCTGACAGTAATACATACAAATGGAAATGTCCATCAGGCAGTTAGAAACACAAGATGAAGCCTGGGATAATGGTCATGGCTAGAAATACAGATTTGGAAGTTATGCACATAAAGGTAATAATTGAAACCATGGGAATGAATACCAAAAAATAGAATTGGACTGAGGACTCTATCTTAACTTAATGTTTGTATTTTAGGATATAGAGTGAGTAATCAGAGTTATCAATGGAATCAGAGAGATAAGAGAGTAGTGGAGTACAGGTCATGGAAAGAAAGGAAAGGGGGGAGCTGTGTCAAATTCTGCTGAAAAGTAAATGACGAACAAGAGTGAGAAGAGGCTATTGACTATGGCAATGGGGATGTCTACAAAATCCTGTCAATATTTTATTTAGCCTCATAAAGCGTTTTGGTTGCTCCTGGCATGGCAGACACTTCATGGGTCTTATTATCACTCTGGTAGCTGGCTACACATAGAGTAGAAAGAGGCAGGGAATGGTGCTTAATAAGCACTTGCTAATTATAGAGCTAGTAAACAAATGTACAGTCTCTCCACGTTCACCTACAGCAAACTTCCAGGCCAATGAAAGACGTAAATGTCTCAAGGTAAAAAAAAAATACCCACAAGGAGAAGCAAAGGGGGTAACTTTTGTAGACTATAGACACTTTTTATAGACATTACATAGATTTTCAAGAATTTGTTTGCTGAGTCTTCCTTCATATTAAAACAGTGAACATGTTCCTCCTAGTCCTTCAAAAGTGTATTAAAGAGAAAAGGAGTTTGGGTAGATAAGAACAGAGCCATAGGAAGTAGAAGCAGCAGAGAGAGTTTTTAGACATAACTTTACTCTTAATAACATTAGTTCCTGCCCTCAATAAACTTCTTTATGTGTCAAGACATATATCACATGAATCTTACACATAGAAGGCAATTTCATGACACTGAGAATGTCATTCCTGGAATCATAGCATCCTAGAGAATGAAATGATCTTTGCAGTGATGCCATCCAACTCCCTGACTAATGGGTTAACGCCGTTTCTGGCATATCTGACAAATAGTTATCCAACCTTCAATGACAGCTCTTAATGTCACAGGATTTTCCTCCAAAAACCTATATGTAAAAAATATTTATTGCAACTCTTTTTAATAATAATCCAAAACTGGAAACTAAGGGGATATCCTCTTATTAGGAAATGTCTAAATAAATTATGGTATATAAACATAATGAAAGAAATGACAAAATGGACAATTTCAGAGGCAATTGCAAAAACTTTTTTTAAACTGATGCAGAGTGAGAGGTAAATAACAGGAAAATAATGTATGCAGGGACAATATTATGGAGAAAAGCAATTCTGGAAAATCAGGACTTTGATCAATACAATGACAAATCATCAGTCCAGAGGACTGAAGATGAAACATATCACTCACTCCTTTCAGAGAAGTGATTAAATGTAAAATGCAGAGACATACATTTTGGGGAAGACTAATATAGGAATTTTCTTTGCTATATTTTGTATGTTTATGATAAAGGTTTTCTTTTCATTGTTATTGTTCAATTGAGGAGATCATGGAAGGGACAGATGCAAATGCATGCAAAATAAGTACTTATAAGTTTATACATTATAAATGCATGCAAAATGAATTATTCATAAAATACAATCCTTACCTTTAAGTTACTGACAATCTAATCAGACAGTAGAGGGAATGCCATAGTTTTATTCTTTCTGGAGTGAGAAGAATAACACATTATGAATGCATTATAATTATATATACAAATACATTATAATTGTACATTATAAGTGCATACAAAATAAATATGTTTATAAGACATAGTCCTTGCCTTCAAATAATTTACCACTTAATCAGATAGTAGGTGGAATTAAATAGTTTTACTCTACCTGGGTCCAGAAAAGTATAATAAATTTTTCTTTTCTTTTGTTTATATAGAAGCAATAACAGATGAACCAAACTGAAGAGACTATGAATATCGAGGAATGTACTACGAATGGGTACAAGCTGTCAAAGAGGAAAAAAAAAGTTTTTCAGGTGGAAAATTAATCAGATAATGGAAAGACTCCAGGGAAAAGAGGAATGGAAAAAGGGAAGAGGAATGAGGGAATGTGTCTCTATCAGAGGTCAATGGTCTGAGAACCAGTAAGAAGACACTAGGCTAGAACAAATTAGAATAGAAACTGGAAAAACTGAAATTCAGTGTGTCAGTTAAGAATGTGGAAATTGTTTATAGAAAAACAAATGCTCTTCCAGAAGGAAAGAGAACTAGATTGAAGAGGAGAAGGCACTCTGTGTGTGTATATTTTTGTTTAAGTTTTTGTTGTTGTTGTTGTTTTTGCTGTGTTTTGAGAAATCAGCCTAGTAAATGTGTTTATTACTTGTTGATAATAACCCAGGGAATAGAATGACTATTAAACTGGGGAAAGTTGCCTCCTGTCAGGCATTTACCTGGTTCAGTAGAATGCAGGAAAGCTCCAGATGGCCCCTCTCGGTGAGACTGAGCGAGCCAGGTCTCTCCAGAAACCCATATTCTAACTACTCTAGCTGAACAACAGGAACCTGAAACAATGCCAGGCACATCACATGGGATGCTTAATGAAGAGATGAAAATCATGTAAATTCCACAGCCTACACTGTGGCTCTCTACACCCTGCCTCCACAGCTGGGTTTTGTAAAAAAAAAAAAAAAAAAAAAAAGTAGTAGAGGAGAAAAACAAAGAGTTTTCTTTACCTGACTCTCCCCTCACTTCCACTTGATTTTACCTTCTCCTGTCTCTAGTCACCTGTTGCTCTCAGCTGTTTGAAAACAGGTGGTTATAAAGGATACTAAATGTGGGACTAGTGCTGAAACTGCTCATGTATCAATTTTGTTTTTATTTTTCTCTTAAAAAAACTTATTTTGAAAGCCCCTAAAAAGCATTTTCATACACGTATGTAGCACAACACCAATGGCCAGTCTAAATATGTCAGCATAGTGCTAAATTGCAAAATATAACAGACTCCCCATATAGAAGATGGAAGCAAAATATTTATTCAGACACCAGAAAACTGAGTCCCAAAACCATTACGCCATCATAGTACCAAAAGGAGTTAAAAAGCCATAACAGCACAGCATCCTTTAGCCTTCCCACAAACCAACATTTACTCACAGGCCTATATTCTTCATGTGCATCCTCTCTTCACTCTAGTCTGCTCTGACTCCCAGCTTCCTGTGGGCTCTGCTTCCCTTCAGCAAACTCCTCCCACCACAGGCTCCATGTGATTACATTCAGCCTATTAGGGGGCAGGGTATATCTTCAGAGCAGGGAAAGTTTCAAAATCCCTTTGGAATTTGAATTGAATTAAGGGGCAGGGAAGATCTTCAAATTCCCATTACCATTATAGCACAGAATCCCCAAACAGGATTCTATATGAAATTGGGAATTACCATTTCACATACTGTGCTTTAAAAACAAACAAACAAAACTTTAAAAAGTACTATATGCAGGGTGTCCTAAAAGTCATTAATGTAAGATTTAAGCTTTAAAAGTTTAAAACACTTTCAAGCATTAAAAGCTTAAATCTTGCACTAAGACTTTTGGGACACGTAAAAGTTTAAAGATTTAAAACTAAAAGTTTAAAACTAGGAATTTTGAAACTCCCTGTATAATAAATTCTACATGCTACTTTCTTCTTTTTTTCTTTGGAGGGGCAAAGGCAAGGCAGTTGGGGTTAAGTGACTAACCCAAGGTCACACAACTAATTAAGTGTCAAGCATCTGAGGCCGGCCGAGTCCTCCTGACTCCAGGGCCAGTGCTCTATTCATTGTGCCACCTAGCTGCCTCTGCCTGCTGCTTTCAAAACTAGCCTGCTGTCATTTAAACTCTCCATGCCTGTTTCTTCATCTTATATAAATATAATAGCACCTAAGTCACACAGTTGTTGTAAGGTTCAAATAAGTTAAAGTATTTTAAGTGCTTTGCAAACCTTAAAGTCTTATAAAAAATGCTTATGTTGTTGTTGTTTGTATCTTTGAACCTCCCTTCCTGCTTCAGTAGAGTTAAAGCTTTGGAAGTCATGACAGTGGGGGACATCTTTGGAAGTTATGTTGCCATTCAGTTGAGTCCAACTCTTTGTGACCCTATTTGGGATTTTCTTGGCAAAGATACCACAGTGTTTTTCCATTTCCTTCTCCAGCTCACTTTACACATAAGGAAACCAAGGCAAAGAAAATTAAGTGACTTGCCCAGAGTCACACAGCTAGTAAGTGTAAGTGTCTGAAGCTAGATTTGAACTCAGAGTGAGAAACTTTCTGACTCCAGGGCCAGCACTCTATCCACTGTGCCACCTACCTGCTCTTGGCAAGTATAGCTATGTTATACCTTAATCAACAATCAGAGCCCCTCGGCTGGGAACTAAATGGTGAGAGAATTCACTTTCAAAGGAATTGTTTAGGAGGCTGACTAAATGACCTTGAGATACCATGGTGAAGTACAATAGTATCAAACTCAGATGGAAACAGAAGGCACTGAACCACACATACTGACTCAGAAAACCACGTGTTAGCATTCTCTGTGTTCTACTGCATTCTTATTCATTATTAGCTATCGTCCAATTGCATTTTAATCTGGATCAGGAGGCACCAAGGCGGCCCACTCAGGCAGATACCTTTTGATACCTTTGGTGCAGTGGAATGAACCCTGGACCTGGGTGCAGAAAACCTGGCCTCAACTTCCAGCCTTGAGATTTGCTAGCAATATAATTTTTCATATGCTGCTTCATTCTTCTGCATTTCCGTTTATTCTTTTGTAAAGTTGAAAGGATAATACTTTACAAAGTTGTTATGAGCAAAGTATATTGTACATACTAAAATTTGCACATAAATGGATCATTATAAATATTATTATCATTATTAAATGAGTCCATGATGAATGGAGAGCCAACCATCAAATCAATAAAATCTGAGTGCAAATACTTTGACACATGCTGGTTGTGTGACCATAAATATATTAAAATTTTAACCTCTCAGGATCCCCCAGATAACTTTCAGTATACAAGTCACACTTGATTTTCATTTGTAGAAGGCATTCCTATAACAGGAATTCCCCATATTGCTGAGATTATTAGTCTAGAAACACTTTTGAATGCTTGTTTGAATAATACGTCCTCACTAGAAGGGAACTTAGAGGTCGTCCGGTCCAATGTCCTCATTTTGTAGATGAGGAAAGTGAGCCCCAGAGAGATTACCTCACACAAAGCAAGTGATGGAGCTGGCATCATAACCCAGGTCCTCGGATGGAACCTGGGGCCAGGGACTCTTTACCCTGAGATCCCGCCCACCTCTAAGATCTGGTGACTTTTATGACAAGACACTGCAGACATTTGCTTGGAACTCCTCCTCCCCCCTTGCCTCTCCTTCTTTTTCTCTTCTTCTTCATCTTGTTCTTCTTTTTCTTCCTCTGCTTCTTTTTCTCTGTGTCTTCCTTTCCTTTTCTTCTTTTTCCTCCTCCCCTTCCTCTTCCTCCTCTTTCTTCTCCTTCCTTCTCCCTTCTCTTCCTCTTATTTTTCTTTTTTTTTGGAGGGGGGAAGGGCAGGCAATCGGGGTTAAGTGACTTGCCCAAGGTCACACAGCTAGTTTTGTGTTAAGTGTTTGAGGCTGGATTTGAACTGAGGTCCTCCTGACTGCAGGGCCAGCGCTCTATTCACTGGGCCATCTAGCCGGCCCCTCTTATTTCTCTTTGTATTATTTCTCCTCCTTTCTTTCCTCCTTTTCCTCCTCTTCCTCTTTTTCCTCTTTCCTTTCTTCCTTTTCTTCCTTCCCCCTTTCTGTTTTTCCTCTTCCTCGCTTTCTCCTCTTCCTCGTTTCCCTATTCCTCTTTTTCCTTCTTCCCTTTCTCTTTTTGCTCCTCCTTTTCTTCCTCCTCTTCTTTTGCCTCTTCCCTTCCTTCTCTTTTTCATCTTCCTCCTCTTCCCTTTCTTCCTCTTCTTCCTTCTCCCCTTTCTCCTCCTCCTCTACTTCCTCTTCCCTATGTCTCCCAGTCTGAGAATGCAGTAGTCTCTCACTGGTCTTATTCCAATGCTGATTGGTACAGATGCTTTGATCTGCTCTACTTCTCACACAGGCCAATTCACCTCTCTCTGGGCAGCCTGATGACCCTCTTTTCCCAGGGCTCCCCATATTACTGCCAGCCTCTCAGATCAGCTTCTGAGCTCAAACAATTCACCAGGAGCAGGAAGATTCCAGGCCTGCACCTCCCTGTCTGTGTCTGGTGCTCCAACAGTGACCTCGCCCTCACCTCCAGCCAAACAGCCACCAGCCCAAACACAAGCCCTTTCTGACAGACATCTTGTCCCGAGAGGTAAGCTCTTAGGAATGCTGAGGCCAGAAGAAGCCTCCCAGCTCCTCTCTGCTGAAGCTGGCTTCCCCTTTTTCCTTGAATGCTGCACTACTTTGCAACAGCCCACTCTCAGGATATGAGAGGTCAGCTGACTGACTCATTGTTGCTATTGCGTCATTTTGGCCATGTCCAACTCTTTGTTACTGGGGTGGCTTGCCATTTCCTTCTCTGGCTCATTTTATAGATGAGGAAACTGAGGCAAACAGGGTTAGGTGACTTCCTCAGGGTCACACAGGGTCTAGACTTAGGAAGACCTGAGTTCAGATGTGATCTGGCACTTACTACTAGCCGTGTATGCCTAGAAGTCACTTAACTCTGTAAGTGGGCTCATTTTATGAGCTTAAGAGGGAAATGCCAAACCACTCCAGCATCTTAGCCAAGAAAACTCCAAAGGGATCATGACGGAAATACCTGAAAAACAACAACAAAATAGAGCAGGGGATTAATAAACATTTGTTGGTTGATTTATTGGCCCCTGATATTTGGAGAGTGGCCAGTGTAAGACTGACCTATTCGACCCTGGGCCACATCTCTCTAAAACTGTAGCAGAGGAATTCTCAAGGGCAAGGAAGCCTTGTGCTGGAGTATCTTGACAGTGGTTAGGGTTTCTAATGAACTCAGAAATTCCATGAATGGGAAAGGATACAGTAATTGACACTTCTGCATTTGAGAGGAGGCCTATGACAAGGTGTTTATGAGATGTCTTATTTTAAAAGGCCATCCCATAAAAGGCTAATGGCTGATGAGGGAGTGTAAAGGGGAATTGGCTGTCTGTTATGGCGGGCTCTCTGCAGCAGCACGCATGCAATTTCATTTCATTTAATCTCTTCTTCATTAACTGTCCTAGAGAATGCCCTGCATTTGCCGAACTTTTAAATGCCATTAACCGATCAGTGTAGGAAAAGAGGTGATAAATAGAAGGGAGAATTGTGAAAGGCTCCTGGAGAAGTCACAGGAAAAAGACAGTTAAGTGTTTCCTCCAAGATCCAATGTAAGCTCCTCTGTCTGGCACACATAGCTCTTCACAGGAAGGTATCACCTCCAGGTGCCTGGGACGGGCTGGCAACTAAGAAAGTAGTTTCAGGAGCTTGACAGGAAGGAAGAGGGTGCACACTTGGGACTGAAAGGGAACACTGGCATGTGGATAACTGGGAGCTGACTGCTTTTATATTGATACTATAGAATCACAGATTGAAGAACTTAAAGCTGGAAGGAACGTCTGAAAGACCTTTTAGTTCAACTCCCTTCATCTTACAGACGGGAAAACTGAAGCCCATAGAGGTAAAGTAACCAGCCCAACAAAAGCAGTGACTGGCACACTGAAAAGAGTGCCAGGACTGCAGTCAAGAAAACTCATTTTTGTGAGTTTAAATCTGGCCTCAGCTACTTACTAGCTGTGTGACCATGGGCAAGTCACTTAATTATTATTTTTTTTTGAGGGGGAAGGCAAAGTAATTAAGGTTAAGTGACTTGCCCATGGTCACACAGCTAGTGTGTCAAGTGTCTGAGGCCTGATTTGAACTCAGGTCCTCCTGACTCCAGGGCTGATGCTCTATTCACTGTGCCACCTAGCTACACTTTTCTTCATTTTTAATATTCTGATTAAGTCATGACATACCCTGCTGTTGTCATGGGAACTCAGCAAGAATGGTGAACAACGGGCAGAGTAGAAACAGCACATTCAAGGCTCTCTCCCCCCAGATCACCTCCAAACTATGTAAAAGGGGACTCTGAACAACTTCTGGAGCCCCAGCACCCACAGAACAACACAGAGAAGCTAACTTCCTGCTGAGGACAGCCCAGCAGCCCTGCAGAAAGGACCAGTGCGGCACTGTGGGAGCTGACAGCCCAGCACCCAGACAGCCAAGCCCAGGGCGGCCAGGCCAGCAGCCAGCTGGAGGGACCCCAGAACTCCAGCAGCTGTGGCGACTTCAGAATTATCAACATAGACATGCCTAAGACAAAGTGAGAGGCTAGTGCCCTATGGACTTTGGGACCAGTATTTGGGGAATGCGTCGGCTTCCTCCCCTGGGGGCTAGAAGCCACTGAGGAGACACACCATTTTGTAGTTTTCAGTGGCAGCTCCAGCTCCTGGCCTGCAAACTGTAGGGAGATCCAGCGATCAGTCTGGGGGGGGGGGGGGCAATCGCTCCTGCTTTAACCTCACTGGATCTGGATTGTGGTCTGAGGTGGAGGTCATGGGGTGGATATCCAGCTTGCCAGAAACAGAAGATGTCCTCCCACACGTTCTGGACAGAAGCTCCCCTATCTGGTGGCAGAGTCCTACTGTGGCAATAAGCCAAAAAGTCAGGTAATTAAGTGGCAACATATCTAGGCAAAGGAAACAAAATAAACAGAAAAATGCAACCTTAGACTCCTATTTGGGGGGCAAAGAGGATCGAAGCATAGAACAGGAGGAGGACTGTGAGGTCAGAAATCCTGCTCCAAAAGCGCCAAAGGAAAATAAGAGTGGGTTACCGGCTATAGAGGACCTTAAGAAGGACTTTAAAAATCAAATAAGAGAAGTGGAGGAAAAATTGGGAAGAGAAATGAGAAGGATGCAGGAAAAGTATGAAATGACAGTCAACAGCCTGACTGAGGAAAACAACACCTTAAAAAATAGACTAACTCAAATGGCAAAGGAGGCCTAAAAAGGCAATGAGGAGAAGAATGACTTAAAAAGTAGAATTTGCCAGATGGAAAAAGAATCTCAAAAGCTCACTGAGGAGATTCATTCCTTCAGGGTTAGACTGGAGCAAATGGAAGTTAGTGACTTTATGAGAAATCAAGATGCTGTTAAGCAGATCCAAACGAATGAAAGAATAGAAGGCAATGTGAAATATCTCATGGGAAAAAACCACTGACCTGGAAAATAGATCCAGGAGAGACAATTAAAAAATTATTGGACTACCTGAAAGCCATGATCAAAGAAAGAACCTAGATATCATCCTTCAAGAAATTCTCAAGGAAAATTGCCCTGATGTTTTAGACCCAGAGGGCAAAATAGAGGTTGAAAGAATCCACAGATCACCTCCTGAAAAAGATCCCCAAAAGAAAACTCCTAGGAATATTATAGCCAGGTTCCAGAACTCCCAGATGAAGGAGCAAATACTACAAGCAGCCAGGAACAATTTCAATATTGTGGAAACACAATCAGAATAGCCCAGGACCTGGCAGCTTCTACACTGAGGGATTGAAGGGCATGGAATATGATATTCCAGAGGGCAAAAGAGCTGAGTCTGAATCCAAGGGTCACCTACACAGCAAAACTGAGTATTCTGTTTCAGGGGAAAATATGGTCATTCAGTGGAATAGAGGACTTTCAAGCATTCTTTTTTTTTTAAACAAATGCTTTATTAACTTCTGTTTTACATCATTCATTTCCGCCAGATTTTGAGTTACAATCATTTTCCCCCCATTATTCCCCTACCCAACCTCCCAGAATAGCAGTCCCACAAGATATCGCTTCCTCCAATCTTCTCTCTCCCATACCTTCTCCCATACCCCCATCGACTTTTCCATTAGAGGAAGATGAATCTTTGTGTCCTAATGCCTGCACATCTTATCTCCCAATTATAGGCAAAAGAGTATTAATAATAGTATTTATATATATATTTGAAACATTTAATGTTACGACCTCGAATTTCAGATCTATTTCCTTCCTCCCTTGTCACCCATTCCTTCTTGGGAGATAAGTAATTCAGTATATGTTGTACATGTCTAGCTATGCAAAACATTATCATAGTAGATATATTGTACAAGGCTGCTTATAGTTCCTCCCACTCATCCCACCCCCCACCTGGTCCATTCCCTACATAATCCTGTCCCTCTTCTATAGTGGGTACTTCCAACCTCCCCTCCCCCCAAGGATGCCCTCCCATCCATCATCCCTCCTCTCAACCCCCTTCCCCCATCCTGCTGCAGGTTGAGATATCCCATTTAGTATGTATGTCATTTCCTCCCTGAACCAAATTCAATGTGAATGTGGTTTTGCCTTTTTAGCCTTCCTTATTCTCCCCCTCCTTTGCAACCACTTCCCCTTGCTTCTTCTACATGGGATAGTTTACCCTAACCTGTCTCTCCCCATCTCCTCTTGCCACTTTCCTCTCTCACCTCATAATTTCATCCCTTGAGTATTCTCCCTTCCCAACAAATTCAACCTATGCCCTCTATCCATATAACTGTAACCATATACACACACATTCACATATGTATTCATATGACCACGGACCCTTCTTCCATTATTTTCATAGTGAGAAAGATATCATCCGTCACAGTTATTGCTTTTCCATATAGGAATGTAAATAGTTCAACTTTGATAAGTTCCTTTTGATTTCTTTTCCCTGATTACCTTCTCAGGCATCTCTTCCTTCTTGTGTCTGGATGTCAAATTTTCTATTCAATTCTGGTTTTTTCCTCAAGAACGCTTGAAAGTCCTCTATTCCACTGAATGACCATATTTTCCCCTGAAACAAAATACTCAGTTTCGCTGGGTAGGTGACCCTTGGGTTCATTCCCAGCTCTTTTGCCCTCTGGAATATCATATTCCATGCCCTTTGATCACTCAGTGTAGAAGCTGCCAGGTCCTGGGCTATTCTGATTGTGTTTCCACAATATTGAAATTGTTTCTTCCTGGCTGCTTGTAGTATTTTCTCCTTGATCTGGGGATTCTGGAACCTGGCTATAATATTCCTGGGAGTTTTCTTTTTGGGATCTTTTTCAGGAGGTGATCTGTGGATTCTTTCAACCTCTATTTTGCCCTCTGGATCTAAAACATCAGGGTAATTTTCCTTGAGAATTTCTTGAAGGGTGATTTCTAGGTTCTTTCTTTGATCATGGCTTTTGGGTAGTCCAATAATTTTTGAATTGTCTCTCCTGGATCTATTTTCCAGGTCAGTGGTTTTTCCCATGAGATATTTCACATTGCCTTCTAATCTTTCATTTGTTTGGATCTGCTTAAGAGCATCTTGATTTCTCATAAAGTCATTAGTTTCCATTTGCTCCAGTCTCACTCTGAAGGAATGAATCTCCTCAGTGAACTTTTGAGATTCTTTTTCCATCTGGCAAATTCGACTTTTTAAGGCATTCTTCTCCTCATTGCCCTTTTGGGACTTCTTTGCCATTTGAGTTAGTCTATTTTTTAAGGTGTTGTTTTCCTCAGCCAGGCTGTTGACCCTCATTTCATACTTTTCCTGCATCCTTCTCATTTCTCTTTCCAATTTTCCTCCACTTCTCTTATTTGATTTTTAAAGTCCTTCTTAAAGTCCTCTATGGCCTGCAACCCGCTCATGTTTTCCCCTGGGGCTTTTGGAGCAGGACTTCTGACCTCACAGTCCTTTTCCTGCTCTATGCCCCCAAAATAGGAGTCTAGGGTTGCATTTTTCTGTTTCCTTTGCCTTGCATGTTGCCACTTAATTACTTGACTTTTGGGCTTGTTGCCACACTATGGCTTTAAGGCCAGATAGAGGAATTTTCGTCCCCAACGTGTGGGGGGCAACTTCCGTTTCTGGCAAGCTGTAAACCCACCCACAACTTCCACCCTAGATCACAATCCAGATCCAGGGAGGTTAAAGCAAGAGCGATTACCCCCCCAAGACTGATCGCTGGATCTCCCCACAATAATTGCAGGCCAGGAGCTGGAAATGCCTATGAAAACTACAAAATGGCGTGTCTCCTCAGCGGCTTCTAGCCCCCAGGGGAGGGAGCTGACGCATTCCCCAAATACAGGTCCCAAAGTCCATAGGACACTAACCTCTTACTTTGTCCTAGGCATGTCTATGTTGATAATTCTGGAGTCGCCACAGCTCCTGGTGTTCTGGGGTTCCTCCAGCCGGCTGCTGGCCCTGCCGCCCTGGGGCTAAAACCTCGGCTCACACGGCCCTGGGCTCGGCTCGGCTCAGCTCCTTCGCTCTGTGCTCTGCACGCTGCCGGCTCCCAGACCGCTGTGCTGGTCCTTCCTGCAGGGCTGCTGGGCTGTCCTCAGCGGGAGGTTAGCTTCTCTGTGTCGTTCTGTGGGTGCTGGGGCTCCAGAAGTTGTTCACAGTCCTTTTTTCCATATTTTGTGGGGAATCTGGGGGCAGAGAGGCTTGGAAGACCTGTTTCTACTCCGCTATCTTGGCTCCGCCCCGACTTTCAAGCATTCTTGAGGAAAAAACCAGAATTGAATAGAAACTTTGACATCCAGACACAAGAAGCAAGAGATGCCTGAGAAGGTAATCAGGGAAAAGAAATCAAAAGGAACTTATCAAAGTTAACCTATTTACATTCCTACATGGAAAAACAATAACTGTGACTGATGAAACCTCTCTCAATATGAAAATAATGGAAGAAGGGTGTATGGTCATTTGAATACATATGTGAATGTGTGTATATATGTTTACAGGCATACATGGATAGAGGGCATAGGTTGAATTTGGTGGGAAGGGATGATACTTAAGGGGTGAAGTTAAGAGGTGAGAGAGGAAAGTGGCAAGAGGAGATGGGGAGAGACAGGGTAGGGTAAACTATCTCATATAGAAGAAGCAAGGGGAAGTGGCTGCAGGGGAGGGGAAGAATAGGAAGTCAAAATGGCAAAACCACATTCTCATCGAATTTGGTTCTGGGAGAGAATGACATACATAGTAAATGGGATATCTCAACCTGCAGCAGAATAGGTGGAAGGGGGATGAAAGGAGGGATGATGGATGGGAGGGCATTCTTGGGGGGAGGGAAGGTTGGAAGTACCCACTATAGAAGAGGGACAGGATCAAGTAGGGAATGGACCAGGTGGGGGGTGGGATGGGTGGGAGGTAATTATAAGCAGCCTTATACAATATATCTACTATGGTAATGTTTTGCATAGCTAGACATGTACAACATATACTGAATTACTTATCTTCCCAGAGGGAATGGGTGACAAGGGAGGGAAGGAATGGATCTGAAATTCAAGGTCTTAAAATTAAATGTTTCAAATATATATAAATACTATTATTAACACTCGTTTGCATGTAATTGGAAGATAAGATGTGCAGGCATTGGGGCACAGAGATTCACCTTGCTCTAATGGAAAAGTCAAAGGGGGTATTGGAGAAGATATGGGAGAGAGCAGATTGGAGGAAGTGATATCTTGTGGGACTGCTATTCTGGGATGGTGGGTAGGGGAAAAACGGGGGAAAAATTATAACTCAAAATCTGGTGGAAATGAATGATGTACAACAGAAGTTAATAAAGGATTTGTTTAAAAAAAAAGAATGTTGAACAACAATCTAGAAGATGAGCCATTTTCTACACCATAGATGCCTGATGTTAAAGTAAGTGCATTAAGGCCTCTGGTTACTCCTGAACAGTATTTCATCAAAACTCCTTCATCCATTTCACAGTCCCAGAGAGTTTGCTCTTCTATCAGTAAAAATACTCCTAAGTTTGGAAGCAAAAGCTCGTCTACTACTACCCTAGGATGTCAAGGATTGCGAAGGAAGCCAATTATATTGAGGTATAAATTTCAAAATATTTAAAAAAAAAGCACAAAATTAAGTCTATGGCCCCCAGGTCAAAAACCTTTGCATTACAGTAAGAATATAAATGAATGTTTAGAAAGAGGAAGTACATGGACAGCTCACTCATACCAGAGGAAGTGAGAATGGATGACCAGGATTGGAGACCCAAATAAGACAACTATGGCTCCCTGAAAGAACTCAGTGAATAGAAGATTTTCTGTTAACCTTTCCCAGCAGTCTTTGAAATGGGCACCTCCCTGAAGTCTGTTCTCCAGGAAGCTTTAACTGGGTCTTGACTAAGGAAGTAGAGCCTTGGGACCCTGCTCTGGGAGCAAGAAGTTAAGGGAATGTGAATTTGACCCATGAAGCTAATTTACTCAAATAATTGTTTATAAATGAATAATTTCAAAGTAGTTAGTGTCACTTCTGTCCTAGACCTCATGCCAAAATCAGCTCTGATCCTAACCCAGAATAAACCTTGATCCTGATTCCAGAAGTGAGGTCACAGGGAAGTGAGGAAAACAAGAGCTGAATTCTTCAAGATGGTTGCTGATGGCCTGGATGATAAAAACATAACAGTCAGAGATAAGAATTATGTATGAAAAATCGGATACAAGTACCTGTGACTCTATTATTCCTTACTGGTATTGCTTTGGGAAAAGTGTTTTTGAAATAGGAGTATTTTATGTGATTGTTTCTGACCTCCACAGGGTCATAGATTTAAGGATAAAAGGAATGTTAGAGACCACCAGTTTCATCCTCTTTGTTTTACAAATGAAGAAACTGAGGCCCAGAGAAGTTAAATTACTTGTCCAAGGTCATAAGGCAGTAAATGGAAGAGGTAGGATTTGAGTCTAGGATCTCTGACCCCAAATTCATGCTCTTTCAACTGTGCCATGTTGCCCTTTGGCATGAATACACACATACACACACAAACACAACACACCACACATATCCTCTTTTCCATTTCTTTGTGCCTCTTTTTTGCCAACATGAGCCAGGAGTCATTTTCTCTGCTAGATCCTAACAAATCAACTGAAAATTGGCCTCCTTCCACTGGTCTCTATTCCTGGGGCTTACATTGAAATAGGCTACTTCTTATAATTTTGTTCTACTTACATACCTAGCAATGCTCCATTAATTTCTGAACACTGCTTACTCTTTGGTTTCATGTGTTTTGACCTGAAGCTAGAAAGAGCCATCTGGGAAATGCTGTTATTTAAGCAAACATAACTCAGTGAATTGTGACTTAGATGTTTGAATCACACTGAATCTCCAGATTTATTCCAGGAATGCAAAGAAAGAATAAGAAATAATAATAGCAGATAGCACATATACTTAAGAATCCCAGCTTAGTTTCATGAAAAAAGAGATTGGGGGGAGAAGAAAAGAAAAGCATTTGTCTGGGTACTCAGAGTTTTGGGTTAGTTCATCAGAATACTCCAAATCTTTGGAGTAATGCTGATTTATCTCAGAGCTGACAGGACTTAGAGCTTAAGTGTTCAAAGGCAAGATCATTCTCTGTACAAAATATACAAAATTACTAAATATAGACAAGACCTAGTGGGAATTGGGCTTTTCCCATAATCTTGAGTCCTGGTGCATTGTGATATTATTGGAAAATATAGGGCACTAGGTTTTTCAGAAGGAAGTGGGAAATATGGATGCAAAATAGGCCAAGTAAGAAATGCCCTGGGAAAAATGAAAGACTATAATGAAACAAAGAAGTTGTGGTTAATACTAGTAGTGCCTTCAAGGTATAGACATGATCTCCAGTATTGTTAGAGTGGGTCACAATCCCTCACAAACAGTGGGAGGCAAATGGGGGTAGGTGATGGGAAGAACTATATTAAAATAGATTGGTAGCCTCTCTTTTGAAATCTGTTTCTAATGCTCTATAACCTTATATTATTTTTCTATTCTGATTTCATTTGGTTGCTTTTCATAGTAATCCTAAGAATTAGGGTAGCATTACTCACAAATCCCTACAGGGTCACATCTATGCCAGAATGTCTACAAAACCTTTCCCCCTTCCCCTATATCCCTACCCTTACCTTGTAAAACAAAAATCACATCTCTCTATTGCTTGGGGTTGGGGGGAGGGGGAGCAATTTCCCCCATTTAGCATGCTAAATGATTATCTACTATTATTTTCTTTTCACCTAAAAAACCAAAGGGTCATAGAATTAGAGCTGGAAGAGATGCTGGAGATCATTTAGTATAGAAGACAAATTTCACTTGTCATTGAAATGTGGGTTGTATTGTCTGTATGGCAGGACTTTGTGGGGGCAGCGGTGATATAATAGTAAGTGTTTAACAACCAGCTTTCCAGAGAGAAAATATCCATCTCACACTTTTAAGTTCATTCTACATTATTAACATTTTCCCATCACTTTCTTAAGTTATTATTTCCATCACTTTCTTAAGCAATTAATAAAACAACAAATCAAGACCTAATTTGTAGCATTTACTGATTCGACAGGTATAAATGTCCACACTAAAAATTTAACAATCAGTTCTTTAGCTGTTTTGAACTGGCTCCAGCATACCCATTGGTTTTGGGGTTATAGAACTGTTTGACTATAGGCTGGGGAAAACTTTTCTGGTATAAATTTCTTCAACTTGTATGTAGGCAAAACTAATTCAATCAAAACAAGTAGGGTAAGACAAAAAACATATTTTTGAGAAGAATGCCTAGAGAGTTATGTCACAGGTATTATCTCTCATTCTAGAAGTCCCCAGAGAGATTGGACCCTGCTGGCCCCTGACAGTCTGGTTGCTTATGGACAATTTGAGTAGAAGTATTAAATTGGAAAGCAGGTTACCATTATGACCTTGATTTACTACAGAGCAGATGGACTTCAAATCAAACTTCAGCAAGGCCACACAAGGGTAACGTAATTGTTTCCTCATCTTTTCTAAGTATTGAGAAGAGAACACCTTTCCACATGAACTGGTTTAGAAGTGCCAAGAGGACAGCTGCCCTTTGATAAGAGTTGTCTCCTTCTGAGATGAGTGTAATTATGGTAGGGAGAGTTAAGAGCACTGGCATCTGGGAATGACCAGTTAGGGCATCATGAGGAGATGACACCTGAGCTGAGCCCTGAAGGAAGCGCAAGATCCAAGAGGTGAACTGAAGAGGTCAAGCATTGCAGCCATTAGGGACAGACCGAGCAGAGGACCTGAGGCAAAGGTGGAATATCCCGAATGGGGACAGTAAGTAGATCACTTGGGTGCAATGCAGAGTGTTTGGGGGGAATCATACGAAATAAGTGTGGAAAAGCAAGCAAAGCATTACAGATCCCCAGCTCAGGAGTTGTTGTTTTATCCTAGAGACAATAGGGACCAACTGAATCTTCTTTAGCAGGGGAGCTACATGGTTAGATTTGTGCTCAAGAAGATCATTAAACAGGAGGCGGCTAGGTGGTGCAGTGAGTAGAGCGTTGGCCCTGGAGTCAGAAGGACCTGAGTTTGGAACCGGCCTCAGACACTTATGGCACACACAAACAAAAACCTAGCCGTGTGACCTTGGGCAAGTTACTTAACCCCAATTGCCCTCCAAAAAGGCAAAAAAAAAAAAAAGATCATTAAACAGCTGTGCATATGTATGTATGTGTATATGTGTATATACATGTATATGCTTGTATATAGACATTTAGATAATTAGCTATATCTATCTATATGTGTATGCCTATATGTGTATTATATGGACACATATATAGCCTTAGATGTTTGGATCACACTGAATCTCCAGGCTTATTCCAGGAATGCAAAGAAAGAATAAGAGCAAATAGGACATGTACTTTGAGACCCAGCTTAGCTTCCTGAAATTGGGGGAGGAAGAAAAGAAAAGCATTTGTCTGGGTACTCAGAGCTCTGGGTTAGTAATGCTGAATTTATCTCAGAGCTGACAGGACTTAGAGCTTAAATGTTCAAAGGCAAGATCATTCTCTGTATACATACATACCCTCTCTGGTGTATGTGTGTGTTTATATATACATATATATATATATATACATATATATGTACGTGCATAGACATACACGTACATGCATGTCTGTGTGTGTGTGTGTATAGGCAGCTAGGTGGCACAGTGGATAGAGCACTATACCTAGAGTCAGGAAGACCTAAGTTCAAATCCTTTCTTAGACACTTGGATAAGTCATTTAACCTCATTTGCCTTGGTTTTCTTATCTGTTAAATGAGCTGGAGAAAGAAGTGGCAAACCACTCCAGTATCTTTGCCAAGAAAACCCTAAATGGGATCACAAAGAGTCAGATATTACTGAAACAATTCAACATTTGTTCATATAATGTATCTATATAGTATATATACATACTATATATACATATATGCATATATGTACATGTACATACCACAGAGGGTATATATGTGTATCTATATATGTATATGCGTGTTTATATACACATACATATACCCTCTCTGGAGTGTATATTTATATAGATGTGTATGCATACATATGTGTGTATATATGTGATGTATATGTGGACATATAAGCATATATGTCCAGACAGTGTGTGTATATAAGCATATATTTACATATACATATATACACATGTTTCTTTGCTGTGTGTCTACGTGTGTATGTATATACACATGTGTATATACGTATGTGGTGTGTGTGTGTGTGTGTGTGTGTGTGTGTGTGTGTGTGTATCTCTGAAAGGGGAGAAACTGGAAGTGGGTAGACCTCTTAAAAGGCTGTTGCAGTAATCCAACCCAAGTGAGAATTAGGGAAAACCAGAACTGGAATAAAAATATCTTGTCAACTTCTGTCATAAATTAACATACTCTAGAACCATCATTTTTTAGTAAAAAAAAAAAAATGAGTGTGAGTCCACAATCAACTCTGGCTTGGTGCTGAAAGTTTACAGAAATAGACTGATTAAGGGAGGAAAGAAAGATGTCTACAAGAACCCGAACTAAGAAGTAAGAGAATACTGAGATTAATCTGTAAAGAATAGGCCTAAAAGAAAGCATGAAGGATCAAGGAAAGCAGGAAAAATGAAAGACATCTTAAGAGATTGGAAGGGTTAGGATGCTGGAGTCACTCCCGAACTACAAAAGCCTGGCCGGAAACAAGAAAGGGGAAATGGACGCTTATCATGTCTAAAAGCTTTAATTAGGTCATTTGTGAGGACAGAACATTGAAACAATTTCTACAATCTAAAGCCCTGTGGGACTTCATCCCCTCATTCTTGCCATTTGTTCTTTAAATAAATTAAGCCTTTTACTAGTTATGAAAATGATTTTGGAAAATGATTGATTATTCAAATGAGGAAAAGTGTAGTTGCCTGTAAAGTACATTTTATCTTTATAATCATTGTCTCTTTATTAGTTTCCTCCCTAATGAGCCTTGTCTTGATTATAGAATTTAGAGTGCAAGATACATGATAGACACATGTCTATTTGAAGGAGGAGGAACAGCAGACAAAGGAAAGGAGAAAAATATTTCCTGACTTCTCTGTTGACTTTACCATTTTTAACCTATTCATCATGAATGTCTTCCCTTTCTGGTTCCTGCTCCTTTAATATATATTGTTATAACCCTTACATAAAATCAATATACAATGAAGAGGAGACCTCAATTTTTTGTTATGTGGAAATTGTTTTTCTCCTTCCCTGAAGCCTTAGAAGTTTGGCTCAGAGGGAGAGTTTCATTTAAGAAATGTAATTCCTTAAGTGGCACACAATCAAGAAGGTGCTCTAAGACTTCATTTCACTTCAGCTGGACAAATATTTCTTAAGAACCCACTATGTGCAAAATGCTGCATTAGATGAGGAAAGCCCTGCCCTACAAGAGATTGCACTCTATTCAGGGATACAACATTTACACAGATAAGTAAATAAAAGGATATACAAAGTAAATACAAAATAAATGGTGGGGAGAATGAAAAGTATCAACATGAGATCAAATCAGGAAAGGGTTCTTGTAGCAGGTGATACCTGAGCTGAACTTTAAAGGAAGCTAGTGGTTTTAAGAAGCAGAGATGAAGAGGGATAGTAACATAAGCATAAGGAAGTGGCTAAAAAGGACACAGAGGCAAGAGATGGAATGTCTTGCATAGAGCACAGTAAGTCAGTGAGTGTGGTACTAGGTGCTAATAAAATTTGCAAAATGCATTGTGTATCTAACTGCTAACTCAAGGTGTTTCAAGGACCAAGTCTACCTGAAGAAAGTAATTTTTCTCTTTGCCTCATTCTTCCTACCTGGTATTATTTTAGCAAATCTCCTAATATCACTTGCTTCCGTCTAAGGTTCTCCAAATGTGAGTAGCAAGTAGGTTCCTATACAAGGACATATGGTAATAAATAGGAAGCAGGTGGGACACAGTCTTTATTTCAGGTACAGCAAAGGTCTAAGATGTTAAATAACCACAGGAGGCCATAGCCAGTTATAGAAAATACATAAAACATACCCTTAGCTCATCAGCTGCCCTCCAGAAGGATTCTGACCTTGGGACTGCTGTTGAGGAAACATAGTGAAATCCTGGCGAAATTCTTCTTTCTCAAAAGGTCATCATACCTAGTCCCTTACAGATATCAAGTGACATCCTGTAGTTTAAACCCTTCCCGGAAGGTGAACATACTTTAAGTACTTTTAAACAAGTTGGTTGCTAAGTGAGCAATTCCCTTTCCAATCAGAGTTCTGCTGTCTGAGTAACTCATTGACTTTGTTCTCTAAGTAGGATACTTCACACGAACTATGTGCACCATCTTCTTTCTCCAAGGACCACTCTATATCTTCTTTTTCTAGAAAGTATGGTTCCCCAACTTTTAAACTCGAGAGCTCTTGAAACTGAGGTTACTCACAGGGCAACTTCCAAAGCTGGTACTCTCTTCTATTTCAGGTCAAATGGGCATACACATTCCTGTTTTTACCATGAACTTCAACCAATTAAGTACCTAGTTTATTCCAGATGTCTCATTTGATAAGAGAGCTGGGCCTGAAATCAGGAAGGTTCATCTTTCTGAGTTCAAATCCAGCCTCAGATACTTACTAGCTAGCTATGTGACCCTGGGTAAGTCACTTAAACCTGTTTGTCTTGGTTTCTTCATCTGTAAAATGAGCTGGAGAGAAAATGGCAAACCACTCCAATATCTTTGCCAAGAAAATCCTAAATGGTGTCATGAAGAGTCAGATATGACTGAAGTGACTGAATAACAACAACAACAACATATTCTAGGTGCAAAGAACATAAAATATGAAACATTGGGAGAAATTCAATGCAAAGGCACACAAATGGAAGATGGAGTGCTATATATATACATATATATAAATATATATGTATATATATATATATGCATATATGGACAGTAAGAAGGCCTTTTTGGACTATAGTGTACTTCTTCAAGAAATTCCTCAGCTCCCTTGTTGCTACCATCTTTTAAACTGAGAATGTCACTTCTCAGGGTCTTTGTTGTCAGGCCTTCTGTGAGAATTAGAACATGTCCACCTCTGTTATATACTTCTGCTGCAAATTATCATCAACTGTTCTTTGGTTGGTGAGGGAGGGGAGAAAAAGGGGGAGCTAAATCCTCTCTGCTCCTTGACTCCTTGATGAACTCTTAAAGATGAACAGGAAAAGACAAAATCCTAATGAGTATAAGAGATACCAACCATCTAGCTTTTTTTCTTTTTTTTTTTTTGTTTTTGGAGGGCTATTGGGGTTAAGTAACTTGCCCAAGGTCACATGGCTAGGTTTTTGTTTGTGTGTGCATTAAGTGTCTGAGGTCGGATCCGAACTCAGGTCCTTCTGACTCCAGGGCCGACACTCTACTCACTTCGCCACCTAGCCACCCCTCCATCTAGCTTTTCTATACCATGGGAAGAAATGGCTAAGATTTTTAGAAATTGTAGAAAGGTCAAGGAGGATGAAAACTGAGTAAAGACCATATGATTTAGAAGTGTGGGTATATTAAGGATTACACCTCTCATTCACAGACCCAGAACACAAATTAACCAGATGGCAGGACGAGGATACTTAGATGGTCTTGAGCCAGATCCAATTCAAATTTGCTTAATTCCTCATAGGAAGCACACAATAAAAATCCAAGTTAATATGGAATTGAAATAGGAAAATAATTCCATTGGTGAGAGTGAAAACTTTGCAGTGGTTAAACAAATGTCTGACTTTTCTGAGAAGACCTAGAGGATTGGAAGTTGCTGATTTTAAAATGCAACCTATATTGCAATATTTACATATTTTATGTGGAAAGTGGTAGGTCTTAATTTTAATTGCCTATCACCTCCTCAATTATTCCCTGAATAGAATAGGAACATATTGAAAATTACAAGGAAAAAAGTTGATAATAAAAGCTGGAACTGAAATGACTTTAAAGTTCATACAAAGTGCATTCTATGGTTAACACCCATTCTACATCCTACAATACAGGCATCTGAGAAGCTCTATGGTCTGGGGCAGTGAGTATAAACAGTTGGAGTGACTCAAAAGAAGAGATTTCTATTTTAGGAGAAAGAATGAACACTGAGATCACTTTGGGGTTTTCAATCTTCCCCTCTCCCATCCCCCATCTGATATGGATCTTTAAGCAAAAAATATTAGTTTTTGTGTTTTGGTCTCTCCCTATCTGAGATTCAAAAATCACATGGATAGTACGTTCTTTTACCTAGCCTGGTATAAAGGATATTTAAACAAAAAAAGATGGATATAAAATCTGTAATGAGCTCTTCAAAAGTGGCCAAGATGTTTTTAGAGTTCCTAATAAAATCACGATCCTTGTAGAAAGAACCTATTCATAGTAAATGAGACAGATTACTCTAGTTGTGGCTTTCAAGGAAAGGTGCTTCACTAACATATAGGATGATTCTTCTGGAGAAACTGATACCTTACTTTGAAGCAGACAGCATGGTGCATTGGAAATGAAATTATGTGAATATAAATGAAATCAGTCAGATTATTCTAGTTGTGGCTTGCAAGGAAAGGTACTTCACTTAATATAGGATGATTCTCCTGGAGAAACTGATACCTTACTTTGAGGCAGACAACATGGTGCATTGGAAATGGAATTCGATTTGGAAGTCAGAAGGACCTGAGTTCAAATCCCAGTTCTGACCTTCTGGATGCAGTATCCTAAACTTATAAAGGGAGAGAATTAGACCAGATGCCTTTGAATGCCTCTTCCAACTCTGTCCACCTAGAAACCTACTGCAGACCAAGATGAGAATCCCAGTGTCTTGCTCCCTTGTGATCCTTCACCACTTTACCAAAACAAGGATGAAAATGGAAATTCTGGAAGGTCTGGTGCATCAAATACACATCATCCATGCTTCCATGCTTCAGGGGGTCATTAATCCTTCTAGACTGTAAGGGTGCCACTTAGTATGTAAGTCACTTCTTTCTCATGGGTAAATACCCTGCTCAACAAAATCCTTTAAGAATAGTAAGCTTGAGCACAGAGGTATTTGGACCAAGTTCTATTCTAACAACTTGGTGGCAGCTGAGGAAAATGAGGCCATGCCATTCTCTCAACCATAAGTCAGAGAAAAGAGGATTATATATGGAAGTGCACATCAGCACACATACCTTGGGTTTATTTTTAAAGTATAAAATAAATTTAACATGTTAATTCCCAAGCTGTCCTACTTGTTTTTCCCTCCAGAACCCCTTTTAGTCATTTTCAGTGCATTTTTATATATTTGTCTGTCTGTCTGTCTATCTACTTTCAGTTTACAACATTCACTTCCACAATCCTATGAGTTTCAAATTTTCTCCCCCTCCCTTTCCCTTTCCTCCTCTCCTTAATCCCCCTCCCACCCTCCCATGGCAGCATGTAATCGTATATAGGTTCTACATATACCTTCACATTAAACATTAGTCAAGTTTTAAAGAAGAATTATAACCAATGGAATGAGCAACAAGAAAGAAGGAACGAAACAAAACAAAACACAAGAGAGAGTAAATAGTCTGCTTCAATCTGCATTCAGACTCCATAAAACTTTCTCTGGATGTGGATAGACCTTTCCATCATGAATAACCTTGCATTGCTGAGAGGAGCCCAGTCTACCAAAGTAAGTCGTCACACACACTTATGTGATCATCACCCATTACAGATGTGTCTGTAATGTATACAAAGTTCTGTTCTTTCCTTCTTCCTTTTTTGGCATCACTATCATTAGCTTTCCTTACTTCCCTCAATCTATCTCCCTTCCCCACCCACAAGAAAACCCTCTTTTGTAAAGCAAATTTATACACTGGTCTAGTCCAAACCGCACCCCCACCCAAAAAAACAAAAACAAAAACAAAAACCAACAGCAACAACAAAAAACAAACAAACCCAGTATATCTCATCCTGCCCCTCTGGTCAAGAGGTGAGAAGTACACTTCATCATCAGCTTTCTGGTGTCCTGGTCTGTTAATGCATTAATCAGAGTTATAAATCTTATAAAGCAGGTTTTCTTTATAGTGTTATAGTCACTAATATACCCTCCTTCTTTATTCAGTCTGCCTCAATTCCTACAAGTCTTCCTAAGTTTCTCAGTCTACCTCTTTTGCCATTTCTTACAGCAAAATAATACTCTATCATATTCATAATCCATAATTTGTTTACTTATTCTCCGATTTTCCTTATTAGTGTCTACTTCTTTTGCTACTACAAAAGTGCTATATTTGTACACACGCATATATATACATACACAAATACATATATATTTGTACACATATATGCATATACTTGTACATATTATTTATGTGTATAACTCTTTTCCCTCTTTTTTGACTTCTTTAAGATATAAATATAGTGATGGAATTTCTAGGACACAGTTTAGTGACTGGGTATAGTTCCAAATTATTTTCCAGAAAGGTTATACTATCTACAACTCCACCAACAGTGTATTAGAGTGCCTATCCTCTCATAGCCTTTCCAATAATTGTCATTTTCCTTTTTGGACAACTGCCAATCCGATGACTGAAAAATAGAATATCAGAGTTGTTATGATTTGCACTTCTCTTATTATTTGGAGAATTTTCCTCTATAGTTGTTAACAACTTGTTTTTCTTCTTTTTGAGAATTGCCTATTCACATCTCTTAATGATTTATCTATTGGGGACTTGTTTTTATTCTCCTGTATTTGAATCAGTTTCCTAAATATTATAGATTTCAGACTTTTATCACAGAAGCTTGCTGCAAAGATTTTAGAAGTATGTATCTATTTCATTTAAGTTCTCAATTTTGTTGGTATGTAATTTGACAAAATAGCTTCTAATAATTTCCTCTATTTCCTTTTCAGTTATTGTAAATGCTCTTTTAGTCATTTTGGACTTAGTAATTTTGTTTTCCTTCCTTTTCTGTTTAATTACATTAGCAAATGCTTTATCTGTTTTAATAGTATTTGCAACAATATAGTTCCTAAGTTTACTTATCAATTTGATGGTTTTTTTTTTCCTTTCAATTTCATTCATCTCTTCAACTTTCAGAATTTCAATGCTTGTGTTTAGCTATTTTTAAAAAGTTTGTTGCTTTTCTAGGTTTTTAGTTGCAAGCTCAGTTTATTGATCTGTTCATCCCTTTTTTATTAAGGAAAATCTTTAGTGTTATTAATTTTCTAATAAGGATTATTGGTTACATCCTCAAAGTTTTAACAAGTCATTTTATAGTCATTTTTTTCCTTTCCTTCCTTCCTTCCTTCCTTCCTTCCTTCCTTCCTTCCTTCCTTCCTTCTTTCCTTCTTTCTTTCTCTTTCTTTCTTTCTTTCTTTCTTTCCTTCTTTCTTTCTTTCTTTCTTTCTTTCTTTCTTTCTTTCTTTCTTTCTTTCTTTCTTTCTTTCTTTCTTTCTTTCTTTCTTTCTTTCTTTCTTTCAAACAAATGCTTTATTAACTTCTGTTTAACATCATTCATTTCCGCCAGATTTTGAGCTACAATTTTTCCCCCATTTTTCCCCTACCCACCACCCCAGAATACCAGTCCCACAGGATATCCCCTCATCAAATCTGCTCTCTCCCATATCTTCACCCATACCCCCTTCAACTTTACCATTAGGGCAAGGTGAATCTCTGTGTCCTGATGCCTGCACATCTTATCTTCCAAATATATGCAAAATAGTATTAATAATAGCATTTATATATATTTGAAACATTTAATTTTAAAACTTTGAATTTCAGATCCATTCCCTTCCTCCCTTGTCACACATTCCCTTTGGGAAGATAAGCAATTCAGTATGTGTTCTACATGTACAGCTATGCAAAACATTCCCATAGTGGATATATAGTAAAAGACTGCTTATATTTCCCTCCCACTGATCCCACCCCCCTCCTGGTCCATTCCCTACTTTGATCCTGACCCTCTTTGATAGTGGGTACTTCCAACCTCCCCTCCCCCCAAGGATGCCCTCCCCTCCATCGTACCCCCCCTCGTCCCCCTCCCTCCTACTCTCCTGCAGGCTGAAATGTCCCACTTAGTATGTATGTCATTCTCTCCCTGAGCCAAATTTAATGAGAATATGGTTTTGCCTTTTTGTCTTCCTGTTCTTCCCCTCCCCTGCAACCACTTCCCCTTGCTTCTTCTATATGAGATAGTTTACCCTACCCTGTCTCTCCCCATCTCCTCTTGCCACTTTCCTCTCTCACCTCTTAACTTCACCCCTTAAGTATCATCCCTTCCCACCAAATTCGACCTGTGCCCTCTATCCATGTATGCCTGTAAACATATATACACACATTCATATATGTATTCATATACCCATATGCCCTTCTTCAACTATTTTCATACTGAGAAAGGTTTCATCAGTCATAGTTATTGTTTTTCCATGTAGGAAAGTAAATAGTTCAACTTTGATAAGTTCCTTTTGATTTCTTTTCCCTGATTACTTTCTCAAGCATCTCTTGCTTCTTGTGTCTGAATGTCAAATTTTCTATTCAACTCTGTTTTTTTCCTCAAGAATGCTTGAAAGTCCTCTATTCCACTGAATGACCATATTTTCCCCTGAAACAAAATACTCAGTTTTGCTGGGTAGGTGACCCTTGGGTTCATTCCCAGCTCTTTTGACTTCTGGAATATCATATTCCATGCCCTTCAATCCCTCAGTGTAGAAGCTGCCAGGTCCTGGGCTATTCTGATTGTATTTCCACAATATTGAAATTGTTTCTTCCTGGCTGCTTGTTGTATTTTCTCCTTTATCTGGGAATTCTGGAACCTGGCTATAATATTCCTAGGAGTTTTCTTTTTGGGATCTTTTTCAGGAGGTGATCTGTGGATTCTTTCAACCTCTATTTTGCCCTCTGGATCTAAAACATCAGGGAAATTTTCCTTGAGAATTTCTTGAAGGATGATTTCTAGGTTTTTTTCTTTGATCATGGCTTTCAGGTAGTCCAATAATTTTTAAATTATCTCTCCTGGATCTATTTTCCAGGTCAGTGGTTTTTCCCATGAGATATTTCACATTGCCTTCTAATCTTTCATTTGTTTGGGTCTGTTTAACAGCATCTTGATTTCTCATAAAGTCACTAGCTTCCATTTGCTCCAGTCTAACTCTGAAGGAATGAATCTCCTCAGTGTGCTTTTGAGATTCTTTTTCCATCTGGCAAATTCGGCTTTTTAAGGCATTCTTCTCCTCATTGCCCTTTTGAGCATCCTTTGCCATTTGAGTTAGTCTATTTTTTAAGGTGTTGTTTTCCTCAGTCAGGCTGTTGACTGTCATTTCATACTTTTCCTGCATCCTTCTCATTTCTCTTCCCAATTTTTCCTCCACTTCTCTTATTTGGTTTTTAAAATCCTTCTTAAGGTCCCCTGTGGACTGTAACCCACTCATATTTTCATTTGGGTCTTTTGGTGTAGGATCTCTGACCTCACATTCCTCCTCCTGTTCCATGCTTTGATCCTCTTTGCCCCCAAAATAGGAGTCCAGATCCAGGGAGGTTAAAGCAAGAGTGATTACCCCCTCAAAACTGATCGCTGGATCTCCCTACAGTTCGCAGGCCAGGAGCTGAAGCTGCCACCCAAGCTGCAAAATGGCAACTGTGCTGGGTCTCCCCCGAAGCTTCTCGCCCCCAGGGGAAGAAGCCCATAAGTTCCCCAAATACTGGTCCCAAAGTCCATAGGGCACTAACCTCTCACTTTGTCCTAGGCATATCTGTGTTGATAATTCTGGAATTGCCACAGCTGCTGGTGTTCTGGAGTCCCTCCACCCGGGTGCTGGCCCTGCTGCCCGGGGCTAAAACCTCAACTCACGTGGGACTGGGCTCAGCTCCCTGAGCGCTGTGCTGTCAGTTCCCAGGGCACTGTGCTGCCCACTCTCAGAGTGCTGCACTGGCCGCTCCCTGCAGGGCTGCCTGGCTGTCCTCAGTGGGAGGTTAGCTTCTCTGTGTCGTTCTGTGGGTGCTGGAGCTCTAGAAGTTGTTCAGAGTCCACCTTTTACATTTTTTGGAAGTGGTGTGGAGGAGAGCACCTTGGAAGTGCTGTTTCTACTCTGCCATCTTGGCTCTGCCACCTTATAGTCATTTTCTACCTGGTAGTCTAGTGGTTAGAATTTAGAACTCTCATTGTCATTTTCCTTGATGAAATGATCTATAGCTTAAATGATTTGTTGTAATAATATTAATTAAATTATTTAATACCCATTTAAATTTCATTCTTTTAAAAAAAACCTTTTCATTATAATTTGTGTTGCATTTTGTTTGGTAAAGGATGTGTTTAGTGTTTCTACTTTTCTGCATTTATGGGGTTTTTACACTTTAGTTAATACATGGTCAGTTTCTGTAAGTATGCCATACAGAGCTGGGAAAATGTATTCTCCTTTCTATTCTTTTTTTTCTATTTTTATTTTTTAAACAAATGCTTTATTAACTTCTGTTTTACATCATTCATTTCCGCCAGATTTTGAGTTACAATCATTTCCCCCCAATTATTCCCCTACCCAACCTCCCAGAATAGTAGTCCCACAAGATATCGCTTCCTCCAATCTGCTCTCTCCCATACTTTCTCCCATACCCCCATCGACTTTTCCATTAGAGGAAGGTGAGTCTTTGTGTCCCAATGCTTATAATCTCCCAGTTACAAGCAAAAGAGTATTAATAATAGTATTTATATATATTTGAAACATTTAATGTTAAGACCTCGAATTTCAGATCCATTTCCTTCCTCCCTTGTCACCCATTCCCTCTTGGGAGATAAGTAATTCATATATGTTGTACATGTCTGGCTATGCAAAACATTATCATAGTAGATATATTGTACAAGGCTGCTTATAATTCCCTCCCACTCATCCCACCCCCCACCTGGTCCATTCCCTACATGATCCTGTCCCTCTTCTATAGTGGGTACTTCAAACCTCCCCTTACCCCAAGGATGCCCTCCCATCCATCACCTCTTCCCATCCCCCTTCTCCCTATCCTGCTGCAGGTTAAGATATCCCATTTAGTATGTATGTCATTTTCTCCCTGAACCAAATTCAATGTGAATGTGATTTTGCTTTTTTAGCCTTCCTTATTCTCCCTCTCTTTTGCAACCACTTCCCCTTGGTTCTTCTACATGGGATAGTTTACCCTAACCTGTCTCTCCCCATCTCCTCTTGCCACTTTCCTCTCTCACCTCATAATTTCATCCCTTGAGTATTCTCCCTTCCCAACAAATTCAACCTATGCCCTCTATCCATATATAACTGTAACCATATACACACATATTCACATATGTATTCATATGACCACACACCCTTCTTCCATTATTTTCATAGTGAGAAAGATATCATGAGTCACCGTTATTGTTTTTCCATATAGGAATGTAAATAGTTCAAGTTTGATAAGTTCCTTTTGATTTCTTTTCCCTGATTACCTTCTCAGGCATCTCTTGCTTCTTGTGTCTGGATGTCAAATTTTCTATTCAACTCTGGTTTTTTCCTCAAGAATGCTTGAAAGTCCTCTATTCCACTGAATGACCATATTTTCCCCTGAAACAAAATACTCAGTTTTGCTGGGTAGGTGACCCTTGGGTTCATTCCCAGTTCTTATGCCCTCTGGAATATCATATTCCATGCCCTTCGATCCCTCAGTGTAGAAGCTGCCAGGTCCTGGGCTATTCTGATTGTGTTTCCACAATATTGAAATTGTTTCTTCCTGGCTGCTTGTAGTATTTTCTCCTTGATCTGGGGATTCTGGAACCTGGCTATAATGTTCCTGGGAGTTTTCTTTTTGGGATCTTTTTCAGGAGGTGATCGGTGGATTCTTTCAACCTCTATTTTGCCCTCTGGATCTAAAACATCAGGGCAATTTTCCTTGAGAATTTCTTGAAGGGTGATTTCTAGGTTCTTTCTTTGATCATGGCTTTCAGGTAGTCCAATAATTTTTAAATTGTCTCTCCTGGATCTATTTTCCAGGTCAGTGGTTTTTCCCATGAGATATTTCACATTGCCTTCTAATCTTTCATTTGTTTGGATCTGCTTAACAGCATCTTGATTTCTCATAAAGTCATTAGCTTCCATTTGCTCCAGTCTAACTCTGAAGGAATGAATCTCCTCAGTGAACTTTTGAGATTCTTTTTCCATCTGGCAAATTCGACTTTTTAACGCATTCTTCTCCTCATTGCCCTTTTGGGCCTCCTTTGCCATTTGAGTTAGTCTATTTTTTAAGGTGTTGTTTTCCTCAGCCAGGCTGTTGACCCTCATTTCATACTTTTCCTGCATCCTTCTCATTTCTCTTTCCAATTTTTCCTCCACTTCTCTTATTTGATTTTTAAAGTCTTTCTTAAGGTCCTCTATGGCCTGCAACCCGCTCATGTTTTCCCCTGGGGCTTTTGGAGCAGGACTTCTGACCTCACAGTCCTTTTCCTGCTCTATGCCCCCAAAATAGGAGTCTAGGGTTGCATTTTTCTGTTTCCTTTGCCTTGGCATGTTGCCACTTAATTACCTGACTTTGGGGCTTGTTGCCACACTATGGCTTTAAGGCCAGATAGAGGAATTTTCGTCCCAAACATGTGGGGGGCAACTTCTGTTTCTGGCAAGCTGTAAACCCACCCACAACTTCCACCCTAGATCACAATCCAGATCCAGGGAGGTTAAAGCAAGAGCGATTACCCCCCAAGACTGATCGCTGGATCTCCCTACAAATTTGTAGGCCAGGAGCTGGAGCTGCCTCTGAAAACTACAAAATGGCGTTTTTCCTCAGTGGCTTCTAGCCCCCAGGAGAGGGAGCTGACGGATTCCCTAAATACCGGTCCCAAAGTCCATAGGACACTAACCTCTTACTTTGTCCTAGGCAAGTCTATGTTGATAATTCTGGAGTCACCACAGCTCCTGGTGTTCTGGGGTTCCTCCAGCCGGCTGCTGGCCCTGCTGCCCTGGGGCTAAAACCTCGGCTCACACGGACCTGGGCTCGGCTCAGCTCCTGCACTCTGTGCTCTGAGCGCTGCATGCTGCCAGGTCCCAGACTGTTGCCCTGGTCCTTCCTGCAGGGCTGCTGGGCTGTCCTCAGCGGGAGGTTAGCTTCTCTGTGTCGTTCTGTGGGTGCTGGGGCTCCAGAAGTTGTTCAGAGTCCCCTTTTACATAGTTTGGGGGGAATCTGGGGGCAGAGTGGCTTGGACAAGCTGTTTCTACTCCGACATCTTGGCTCCGCCCCTCTCCTTTCTATTCTTATTCAGTAATCACAAGATATTCCTTATATCTAACCTTTCTAAATTCTATTTAGTTTCTTAACTTGTTTCTTGTTTGTTTATTTATTTGTTTTTGTTAGACTTGTTTAGGTTCAGGGGTATCCTGAGTTCTCAACTATTTGAGCTTTTCTGTCTTTATTTTTGCCTCTGTAGTTAAATTTTCCTTCATATATTTAGTTGTTATGTCATTCATTGTGTGTGTGTGTGTTGTGATTTTGTTAAGTATAATGCAATTTCCCAGTTTAACTTTTTTAACCCTTTTTTTTACCATTGCCATCTCTGAGATCATCATTACTAACTTTGATTTTTTTTTAGCTTTTCTGAAACACAATAAATTCTTCTATCATTAGAATATATCTTTTTCATTAATTCAGGTGTCTCTGTTTTTGTGTGCCTATTTATGACTGCTCAATCCCTTTAAGGACCAACAGGTCATGGCCAGCACCTAGTGACCTCCCTCTCCCCCTTAGCTGTACTATGTGGCAAGTTACCTGACATCTCACAAAATTCCAGCACTTGAACCTTTGGTATTTCCAACACTCTCTCTTAACTATTCCTTTCCCCTCAGTCTCTCTTCCAGCTACCCACTCCATCATTCTTAGCCAGCCTTGGGATTTCTATTAGCTCCATTCTCTCCATACCTCTGTCTTGAATTTCTCTTTTCTCTAATTGTGAGTTGTTGCTTCAAATTCCATTTTATCTTGGCTCCCAGTTGTCACATTCCAACTCCCTCCCTCAACTACAAACAGCTGTCAAGGACCACTGAGCATGGGACCCCTCTGTGGTCCTCCTGGGACTGGATACAGCAGCTGGCCATTAACTTCCCACTTCCTAGTGGCAGGACAGAGTGACTGGATTTTAAGGTTTAGCACTGTGATGTGCTCATTTTTAGCTCTTTTCCTATCGCTCTAATTCTCTAATGACACAGAGCAAAACCATATTCAGATAAAACCTGAAGGGAGCATATGGTTCTCAGCAGTATGTCTTGAACAGCTAAGACTCTGGCATCAAATGAAACATCTGATGAAGCCGTTGTGTTCTCTCACACACCATTTCCTCCTCCCCAGACAGCCCATTTCATTAGTGATTGTCCTTTATCCTGGAAGACTGTTTGGTACTATTCACTCTGCCCTAGTTATTGTATAGATGACCACAAATAACACATGCTTGGCTAAGTGCAGAGGCCATCCCTAGTCTAGAGTTTTGTCCCTCCTCATCCCATCTTCCCCTAACTTCTCTGGGTAAAGAAATAACCCTTTTTCTGCTGTTATCTGTTTGGTATGGATAATCCTTTTTTCTGTTGATAGAAACCCCCATCTGTGTATATGTTACATGAAGTCATGTGTTTAGAAATGCTAATGTGACATAGGTTATGGGAGAAAGAACAAAAGAGAGTGACTTAGAGGGACTGGAACAGTTAAACAAAAGAAGAAATACTAGTTAGACTCTGTGTGTGTGTGTGTGTGTGTGTGTGTGTGTGTGTGTGTGTGTGTGTGTGATGTTGCCTGAGTATGAAGAGTAGAGGCAGGGCGACTGAAGGGAAAGTATAAGTAGATCCAGGGATATGTTGGAGCTAGTTTGAATGGGATAACAGAGTTGATTGTTAAATTTTTGGTGTGAGCATTTATATCTTGGAAACTGGGAAATGCTACACATCTAGGCTGGATTTGTTTTTGTAATTGATTGTTGACTCTAGACTTAATAAAGTGATGGAAAAACGTTGATAATGCAGATTAAAGTTATAAGTGTGCCATGCATAGATACATTTCTTCTTCCTTCTGAGAGTCAGTTATTAAACATTTACTAGCACATTCCTAACTAAGTACACTGGGGTGATTGTGCCAGGATCTGTGCATGGGGGCTGAATGCTTATGAAGTACATGTCTCAGATCTTTGAGGGGGAAGCAGGTATCTGTACCAGTTGTTACAAAATTTTTTGACTGTATGTGGGTATGCACCTGTGTGTAAAAGATACAGGAGACAAAATTGCCTAAGGATGGAGAAAGGGAAGAGGAAGGAAACATGTAAAAACTCCAAAGGACAACTATCCAAGGGGTTGTAGTTTGGAAGAGAGATTAAACTTGTTTCACTTGACCTCTGAGGATAGAACTAGGTGGTGGTTCCAAGTATCACAGGTCTAGAACTGGAAGGGACCTCAGAGCCATGTTTCCTTCTATCCCAAGGTTCCTTCCTTCCATTTAAGAAAGGCCCCTAGACAAACATTATCTCTCTCCTCTCCAGGCTATACATGCCCTTGGGCTGGATACCTTTGGTCACCCTGCCCGCCGGCCAATCCTCCCATTCTGCTTTCAGCCTCCTTATCTGTGTCTTTGCCCAGCATAATGTCAGTGTCTTTAAGGGAGGGATTATTTTTTTCCTTTCTGGTTGTATTTGTATTCCTAGGGCTTAGCATGGAGAATTAATAGATGCTGGTTGAGTGATTGACAAGTGACTAGTGGCCAAATCAGGAGCTGTGGGCTCCCATAATTTTGTCATACATGCAAGATCCCCCCTCAACTCCTTATTCAGATGGGGGGATGAAAGCATCCCCACGAGTAGGTATTTACAACCAGATAGACTACGATAAAGGTGCTTTCAATTAAGCTGTTATGCCTGATTTCAGAACATACTTTGTGTCAACATGTCCAAAGATATGTTGCATGGTCCACGGAAAAAGCGTTGTACTGAAAGTAATGAAATTTGACTTCTCATCCTGGCACTGAAATGAGCTAGTTGTGTGATTTGGGGCAGGTCTTAACTTCTCTGTTCTAGTTTCATTATCTTTAAGATGGAGATAGCGCTATCTGCATCATCAGTTTCACAGAGTTAGTGTGGCTATCGAATGAATGAGTGCTTTTAAAAGGAGAAGAGAACTAGAGGAATAGAAAGAACTATTACTGACGATTCTATTGGCCTTGTTGATTGGCCCACCGTGTGACTGGCACGTTTAAAAAAAATGCTTCACACTAAATCTGTGAAGGTAATTTCAAACATTGTGACTTATAGACAAGGGTGGAACCTGGTGAAAGAGAGGCAGTGGAGAGAAAAGCCCTGGAAGGAGGGGATAACAGAATGGAGTTGTTCCTAGATCCTATGTGTGGGTGAATGGGGGGGGGGGTGATCTGCCTCAGAGCAACCCCTAAAAAGCTGAGGCTGATAAAGAGAGGTGAAAACACAAGAGGGCAAAGGTAAAGGGTAAGTAGAGATCCTTGGCCTCTTTCTGCCTGGGGTTTCACCTCTTTGAGGAGTGCAGGGGAGTGCCCAGTCTGCTGTCCTCTGCAGAACAATTCCTAAGGAGGTGATAGACCAAATAACTAGTCTCAAATCAACACATAAGGAATCCTAAACATTTAGCCAGGAGTGTGTGTGTGTGTGTGTGTGTGTGTGTGTGTGTGTGTATCTGTGTGTGTCTGTGTGTATCTGTGTGTGTCTGTGTGTCTGTGGGTGTCTGTGTCTGTGGGTGGTGGTGGTGGTGGGTAGGTAGGTAGGTAGGGGTCTGCACAACAATCAATAGAGAACAAGTAGGAGAAACAAGTCTCTTCAACCAAGGACCTTACGCTAAGAACTATTAACTACACTGTGATGTGAAAGCCACTCTGTTCTTTCAGATAAGAGAATCTATTTGAACTCCTCTCTGACTCCTGTCTGATACTCGGCTTCTCTTATCTACACTCTAACCTTGAGACCAAGACAAGTCTGGCCACAAGAACAAACAAGATGACCACTTCAGGTAGATATTGCATGGCTTTACTTAGATTATATTTTAGCTCATTTCTACTTGTTAGGAAACAAAATACTGGCAGGGTGATTCAGGTGATAACTAGGAAGGGTTTACCCAAACTTTAGAAGGTATTGACAGTTCTCAAATTCTTTCAGTAGGTAGGAAAACTAACCTTAGAATTTAATTGTTAAGAATAATTAGAAAAAATAGACAGCTATTATCTGGCTTGCATTCCTGGCTACTAACTCCACCCTAGATGAGTTTTTCACAGTCCAGCCCTCCCCCATTCTGCTCCCTTCTCTGGTGGTAGCCTTAAGTTCCATAATCTTGGGCTTCCTCCTCCTAGAGAGGTGCCTTTGAATCTCTCCCTGAACCACATCCATTGGGCTTTATATCCCAAGGATCTTTCCCTAAATCTCTCCCAATCCCCAATTGAATATGCATTTGTAAATTGATTTAAACACACCTTTCTTACCACTTTCCCAGGTGCATTTTGTGGGGCTTGCTCAGGTTAGTTTTCCTGTGATATACATAATTCATGAGAGATAGCATGGTATAATGGATAGTGCTGGACATCAGGAAGACCTAAAATAAAGAAGAGTTAGTTTTAAGTCCAGCCTCGGATTCTTTTTTTTTTCTTTTATTAAAACTCAATCTTTTTTTTTTCCCACTCTTTAAAATCACATTCAAAAATCAGCAAAGAAACGCACATGGAGTGTTGGTGGGTGGGGAGGTAGGCACAATGGGAGCAGGGGCATCACACACAGACCCAGCCCTGGGTGAGGGGGTATGTTATGCACTGTGCAGTGGCAGCAGCAAGTGGCAGCAGCAGCAGCAGGAAGGGCAGGAGGGAGGCTGGGAACATGTGGTGGGCACCCATGGAGGGGCTTCAGCACAGGGGCCAGGGCAGGGTCATGGGCACCACCAGCCCCTGGGGAGACAGTGACGAAGTAACACCAGCCCCAACCCAGGCAAGGAAGGGGCTCAGCACTTGGCCATGATCTCCACTGGACACTGGGGTCTCGATGCCTCTATCCTAAATCCTACAGAGGGGACAGTTAGGACAGGACGTTCAGCCTATGATTCTTAATAGCTGTGTAATCACGAGTAAGTCACCTAACTTCTCTGAGCCTTTCAATTTATAGACTAGTTACAATCTATTTTAGGGACAAAATGATGTGTCATTTTTATTTTGGTATTTCTAGTACTCTGTTTTAAACTCAATAATAGTAGTAAAAGTTTGCTGAAATAAAAATAAGGGCATACTTTCTTATGGAATTTCATTTATTTTTCTCTTCAGTGAGTTTATGAAATTCCTTTTCCATCTGTCCCATTTCGCTTTTTAAGGCATTCTTCTCCTCACTGGCTTTTTGGGCCTCTTTTGCCATTTGAGTTATTCTATTTTTTTAAGGTGTTATTTTCCTCAATCAGGCTGACTCGATTTTCATGATTTTCTTGCATCATTCTCATTTCTTTTCCCAATTTTTCCTCCATTTCTCTTACTTGGTTTTCAAAATCCTTCTTGATCTCCTCTATGGCCTTCAACCAATTCATATTTTTTTTTTGAAAGGTTTTGACTTTGGAGTTTTGACTTTGTTGTCTTCTTCTGGTTCCATGTTTTAATCCTTTTGTCCCCCCCAAAAGATTCTCTGGTCTGTTTGCACTTCCTCTGGTTGCTCATCTAGCCACTCAATTACTTGACTTTTGAGCTCTTTGCCATGGTAGAACTCTGCTTCCTGAGTGGAGAGTGCTGTGTCCCAAATTGCTGGGGCTTTGCACAACTGTGGTCAGAGCTTCTTCCAGTTACCTCCCTCAGAACTTTGAGGAGGATGCCCTCTCTACTGCTGCCACAAGCTCTGCCAGGCTAATACTCCTCACCCCAGGATCGCCACCCAAGACTGGGACGAAGATTCAAGCAGGTCAAAGCAAGAGCAATTGCCCTCTGAATGGTCACTTGGTCTCTCTACACTCTGTAGGCCTGGAGCTCAGGAGGCAGCCGTGTGGCAGTAGCTGCAGCCACCATACCTCCACCACTTCTAGCCCCAGAGGCAGGGAGGAGACAATGCTTTTCTCTCACCCAGTTACAACAGACTTCCCCCACTGACCTTTTACTTTCTCTTTGGTGTTTATGGGTTGAGAAGTCTGGAAACCACCAGAGTTCCCAGTGAAGTCTACTGAAGTCTGCTCTGGCTGGTCTGTACTGCAGGTCTGGGCTGGAGCAGCTCATGCAGGACTGTGCTCAGCCCCCAGACCAGTGGGATAGGCCCTTCCTGTTGGATTGCCAGGCTGCCTTCATTGGGAGATGTTGGGAGCACCTGATCCAGGACTCAGATGATTACCTTGATATCAGTGGATCCGAATATCAAAGATCTCTTTGAGAAGCAGCTTTCATTAAGTTAGCTCCTGAGTTCTTTTGATATGGGTTACACTTAAAAGGATGGTGTTTGAGTTCTGAGACCAATAGGCTCTGCCCCAAGACGTTAGTTGTTCAAAACTAAAATATTTAAATTCTTAGGCAGTCAGTTCCTATGCAGATGTACTTGATGATGCAGCTTTGGCTTCAGGGAGATTTGTTTCTCTCTGTCACTTTGTGGCTTCTGTAGCTCTAAAATTTGTTTAGAGTCATATTTTATAGGTATTGGAGGTGGTTAGAATGGGAACTGAAGCAAGTTCCTACTCCACCATCTTGGTTCTGCCCCTCTGCTTCTTTTTCTATGTTGTCTTCTGTTATAGAATGTAAACTCCTAAGGACCTAAAATATTCCCAAAGACTCATGATGGTAAATGCCATCCACATTCAGAGAAAGAACTGTGGAGTCTGGATGCAGAGTGTAGCAGAGTATTTTCTTTTTTGTTTCTTTCCCATGGTTTCTCTCATTTGTTATAATTCTTCTATGTAACATGACTGATATGAAAATGTGTTTAATGGGAATATGTATGTAGAGACCACATCGGATTGCAGGCTGCCTTGGAGAGGGAGGGAGAGAAAATTTAAAATTTATGAAAGTGAATGTTGAAAACTGAAAACAAATAAATTAATAAATTTTTTAAAAAAGAATGTAAGCTCCTTGAGAGTAGGAGTTGTCTTTCTTTATACTTTTATTTGTATTCCTAGCTCTTGACACAGTTCCTGCCACATAGAAAGCAATAATAAATGCTTGTTGACTTGACTATATCTAGAATTGAAAAGAAGGTTAGAAGCCAATTCCTTCATTTTATGGATGAGGAAACTTGAGAACTAGAGAGATTAAAAGTCTTAAGGTCCCACAAGGAGTAAGGGGCAGGTCTGGAATTTGAACTTAGGTCCCAGGTTCAAGGGAAAGTGTTCTGACTCTATAATGAACAGATTTGGGTTCAAATCCAATGCCTGATGCCCAAGAGCAGAGAGACAGCTGAAGCTGTTTTATCTTTTGCTCACATTTTCTGTTAGGGAGAAGTTGGGAAAGTTGTGAGGATCAGAGGAAGCTCCTAGTCCTACATCTTGTTGGTCATGTGACTGGTTTTCCATATTGCTTTGAAATAATTTTTTTTCCTCACGTCTTACAGCACAATTGTGTTTTGTTACATTCAGTTATCACAATTTGTTTAAATTACAAGATCATTCTATAACCACTGTTCTTTAGCCACAATCCTCCATTTTGTATTTGTGCTGTTGATTTTTAAAATTAAAATGTCAGTTTTTGCATTTATCCACTTGCCTTCCTGTCCTTCCTCACATGTGGCTCTCCATCCTGTGTCTACGGATGATTTTCCTGACTGCCTTTTGTGTCTGGTATACTCCCCCTCTTTATTTCTGCCTCCTTACTTCCTTAGCTTTCTACAAATCCCCAATAAAATCTCACCTTCTATAGTCCCCCTTAATGCCAATGTCTCCCCTCTTTTGATTATCTCCATTTTATCCTGTACATAATTCATTTGTATGTAGTAATTTGCATGTTGTCTCCCTTCCCTTCCCCTACCCACCCCCCCCCCATCTTCCCCCTGCCTTAGACTGTGAGTTCCTTGAGAACAGGAACTGTTTCTTGCCCTTCTTTGAATTTTCAGTGCTTAGCACACTGTCTAGTACATTGTGGGTGTTTAATAAATGCTTGTTGATCTATCAGCCCTGTCTATACTGCTCATTTGGAACTTAATTCCTTTGGAGGGTAATTTTGTCATGTTGGGTGAATCTGAAAGTGAGGTTCACTGGTAATGATATTCAAGGTATATAGTTTTATTTCATTTCTCTCTGAAATTGCCTTATACCCCTGGATTAATTATCTTTTTTATATATACGTTCTGTCTCTTGAATTAGATAGCCTCTTAAGGACAGAAATCTTATATTAAATTTCTTTTCATCTCCCTTATTGTTTATATATAACACTCAACTCAAATGTTTGCTGCCCAACAATATCTCTTTCATCTGTGATTTTCTTTATATTCTTGGGTCCATAATCCTAGTTTAGATCATGATTCCCTTTCAACTGGAATATTTTAATAGCCTCCTAATTGATTCCCTTTCTCCCCTTTTCAATTCTTCCTCTATACTGCTGCCAAATTGATTTTGCTAATGCCCAGGTAGAGAGGTGATTGCATGTAATGGATAAAGCTGACTTTTGAGTCTGATTTCTGATACTTAATGGTTATGTGACCTAGAGGAAGTTCCAACTACTCAGTGTCCCAGACAATTCTTTAAGACTAAATAATAGAACAATTGTTGATCTGCATTGATGGAGAGATTTTCCTCATTGGGAGTTCTCAGATGAAATCACAGATCTGGACCAAAAATCATAGGTAAGGCTCCTTATACCCTCTAGCATAAAATGCTAACCCCTCTGTGCATCATTTAAAGCCTTTCACAATCTGTCTTTGTCCCACCTATTAAACCTTGTTTAATAGGAACATCATCATTCCTCCTCATGCCACCATGTTCAGCCAAACTGTCCCACTAGCCATCCTCTAAACATGGTTAACACTCAATCTACTATCTTCATGACTTTTCATAGACTGTTCCTCTTTCTGGGAATGCACTCTCTATTCACCTTCAACTTTTTTAATCCCTATTTTCCCCTCTCAGTTCAGAGGCTGCTTCCTATGTAAGGCTTTGCTTTATCTTCCCAATTACTTCAAATAGATAGATAGATAGATAGATAGATAGATAGATAGATAGATAGACAGACATTTTACTTTTTAAAAATTTATGTATTTATCTTTTTAACTTATGAAATTAAACAAGTATTGCCATAACATAGTAGAATAATAAAAAGATGATTGAAGATGAAACTGCAAATCTATTATGCACAGCTTGCTATTCCTTTTAAATATACAATAAATTTATTGTGTAAATTTCTTTTTTTCTTCCCCCTTCCACTCCCCCACACCCTAGAGGTGGCTACTATTAGACCCAAATACTTTGCTTTTGATTATCCATATACATACTATATCCCTCCCAGAGACTGCAAACTTCTTGAGGACAGAAGCTATCTCATATGTCTTTGTATCCCTAGTCCATGGTAAAATGCTTGGCTCATGGAAGGAGCTTAATAGATTCTTATGGAAATGTATGAATTGAATTGAAATTTTTTAGGTCAGAGAGCATCAATGATAACATTTGCTTAGAACATCAATGACAATATTTGCTTAGTTTATAGACCCAGCTCTGCTGGCAATCTTTCTCTTTAATAGAAATTCATGCAGATATCTAAAAAATAAAATTGAAAGGTGAGAGAGGAATATATTAGGAGAAAGAGAAAGGGAGAGATAGAATAGGGTAAAAGGCAAGAGAAAGCTGTTACAATGGAGGGAAAGAGCAGGGAGGTGAAAGGGAATGAGTCAACCTTACTTTCACTGGATTTGGCTTAAGGAGTGAATAATGTACATACTCAATTGGGTACCTTACCCTATAGGCAAATAGGGGGAAAGAGTATAAGAAGGAAAGAGGATAGAAGGGAGGGCAGATTGGGAGAATGTTAGCCAGAAGCAAACATTTTTTGTTGTTGTTGTTCATCCTGTTCTTTTTTTATTAATTAAATTTATTTATTTACTTTTAGTTTACAACATTCAGTTTCACAATCCCTTGAGTTCCAAATTTTCTCCCCCTTCTCCTCCCTGTTCCTCCTCCCATCCCCTCCATGGCAGTATGTAATCCGATATAAATTTTACAAATACCAAACACTTTTGAAAAGGGACAGGGTCAAAGGAGAAAATAGAATAAATAGGGGGTTAGATAGGATGGAGGGAAATACACTTAGTCTTTCACAATATGACTACTAAGGAAATGTTTTGCATAACTACACATGTATAACATATAATCTATATTGAATTGCTTGTCTTCCCAGTGGGGGGGGGGGCGTGTAGCAGCAAGCACCCCAGCATCCCCAGAGTGGCTGCCAACACAGGTTCTTAGATCTGTTTTTGTAAAGGAAAGCAACTCAAAATGGGTTAACAAGCTTACTTTAATCAAACAAACATATATTACCTAGTTCAGGGGGAAAAAGTCAGCACCCTGAACTTCAGAGTATACAGACAGATCAAACAGACAGGCTTCCAAACTGTCCAACCATTATCAATACCAAAATCACAGTTACCAGAGAGGGAAGCATCAACTTCTGGGTTTTCAAAGCTGGGGGGCTCCCAATGGCTTCCAGAGTCTCATCTGGTCAAATCACACAACACTTCTCAAAGTGAGCCCCAAAACAAAGCCTCCTATCAGGGTTTATATAGCCTTCTCCTGGCTCAGAGAATGTAACCACCCTCTTAACCCACTGCCCAATCACATAGCATCAAGGTGTGGTCATTCCTGAAAACCAAGCCTCCTACCACAGGCTCCAAGTGACCACATTCAGCTTATTAGGAGGCAGAGTATATTTTCAAATCAAGGAGGGCTTTCAGAGTCTCTTAAGCCAATCAAAGGGCCTAGAGGCAGGGAATATCTTTAAATCTGCATTTCCATTACAGGGGGTGGGTGAGGAGGGAAGAAGGGCAAGAATCTGGAAATCAAAGTTTTAAAAACAAATGTTAAAAAATTGTTTCAGGGCAGGTAGGGGCACAGTGAATAGAGCACTGGCCCTGGAGTCAGGAGGACCTGAGTTCAAATTCGACCTCAGACACTTAACACTTAACTAGCCATGTGATCTTGGGAAAGTCCCTCAACCCAATTGCCCTCCAAAACGCAAAAAAAAAAAAAAAAAATAAAATTGTTTCTATGTGCAACTGGGAAATAAGATTTACAGGCAATGGGGTATAGAAATCCATCTTGCCCTACAAGAAAGTAAGGGGAAAATGGGTAGGGGGGGGGATGGGGGAATAGAAGAGAGGTGAGACTGGAGGAAGGGGTATGCAGTATGCTTGCCTTCTTGGGGTGGGGGATAGAGGAGAGATGGGGAGAAAATTTGGAACTCAAAATTTTGTAGAAATGAATGTTGAAAGCTAAAATAAATTTTAAAATTTAAAGAAATTCATCTAAATTCTTCTTTTTAGTGCAAAATAATATATTCTGAGGTAAGTAAATCTTCATCTTGCCTGTGGTCCAGAGTGTATAAATAAATGAGGAAGGAACTAAAGGTATGTGCTGGGGGAGAGGGTGAAACAATTGCCCTAAGTACAAATCTTAAAAGAGATGGAAAGAGCATAGAGGTTACTTGTATTCCCATATCACATACCCGAATTACCCTCTGGTAACTCAGCTGAAGTTTTGTCATTATAGTGACCACTCAGTGTGTGAACAGTGTCCATCACTCTCTTTCAGTCCAATACTTAGTAGACACAGGCTTAGGTCTGGATCATCCAGAATTTCCTGCCTGATTCTTAGACCAGAGCACAAGAAATATCCCATCTGTTTCCCAGCTTAGAGTGTCGTGATCAGCATAATGGAAAGGATGATGACTGCATCATGGAGGGGGTCTGGGTTCAAATCTCACCTCTCAGGTTCTACTAGTTGGGTGACCTTGGGCAGGTTACTTCATCTCACTCACATTAAACTGTAACTGTAAAATGAGAGGGCTGGCCTCTGAGGAGAGTCTCTTCTGGCTCTCCATCTCTGATTCTTTGATTGTTATTGTAAAGGTATTCCAGCCATGTCTGACTCTTGGTAACCCCATTTGGGGTTTTCTTGGCAAACATACCAAGCTGGTTTGCCATTTCCTTTTTCTAGCTCATTTGCAGATGAGGAAACTGAGGCAAGCAAGGTTCATATAGCTAGTAAGTGTCTGAGGCCACATTTGATGTGTAGTCCTTGCTGCATCTAGTCCTGGTACTCTATCCACTGCAAAATCTAACTGCCCAATAAAAATGGGAATGACAATATGTAAAGTACTTGCTACATGGGTTTGTTGTGGGGGTAGAAACAATTTGTAAGACTAAGGTAAACAGGGTTAAGTGACTTGCCCAGGGTCAAACAGCTAATAAGTATCTGAGGCCAGACTGGAACTCAAGAAGATGAGTCTTCCTGGCTCCAGACCCAGTACTCTACCCACTGCACCACTCAGTTGCTCTGTGATATTATTTTATCTTAAATAGTTCTGTTTGAGTGTCTTTCTTAAATGTGTTTATATCTAGAAAAAAGTTAACAGAAGAAACCTGATGACCGTATCCTCTGATGTCTCTGTCTTCTCTTCTTTTTCTTTATTAGTGTCTGTTTAAAAGAGTTTTGATGATTGATGAAATGGTCTGGTAGCCTTGTTCCTGAAAAGCTTATCTTTTCTTTTATCAGGCAAATTTTATGTTGCTTTCTGCATTCAAGAGACTCAGGCTATGAATGAATGAATTCAGTTAACCATTGGAGAGGATTCCATTTCAGGGTGCTTCTGTCTATTTTAGTGCAGAGAATGTTTTCCCTCAGTGAGTTTCCCTGTAGAATAACAAGTATAGGTTTCACAAAATGTATGCTTTGAACCTGTCTTACGTATATACTGTGAATGATTTGGTATCACTGCTATTTGTGCATGGAACATATCCCCCCTAATAACAGCAATAACAATCCACACTTCTATAGTCCTGTGGAATTGTTTTTGTAAGCATTATTCCAACTTTACAGATAAGGAATGTTATATAACTTATGCAAGGTCAGATATAGGAAGTAACACAGCCTCTCCTGACTCTAACCTCAGCATTCTCTCCTTCACTCCCCCACTGACACACTAAATCTACTAGAGAACAGCCTCTAGTTTCAGATTCTTATTCAGGACTCTATGAGAGGATGTTGAAGAAGAGAAAACAGAATGAAGGAAGACCAAAAAGGGCTAATGAGCATTAGGAGTAAGAGCCTGAAGATAGATATGCAAGGAGAAAGAAGAGGAGAAGGCAGTTGGCAAGTCCAACTAAGTGAGAAAAGGTAAGTAAACAGTTGGTAAGTTTAACAAATTAGTAAAGTAATTTTGTAGTAAAATAAATTACAAATTAGTTATGAAAGGGAAAGAAAGTAGCGTGTGACTCTAATATTGTTATCAGATAGAGAAAAAGAAGTTACTGTAATTTTTAAAAAATAATATTTTCCCCCAATTACATGTAAAGACAATTTTTAACATTCATTTAAAATTTTTTGAGTTCCAAATTCTCTCCTTCCCTCCTCCTCTCACACCTCCCTGAGATAGCAAGCAATTTTGTATAGTTTATACATGTGCAATCAGGTAAAAGTATTTTCATATTAGTCATGTTGTAAAAGAAGACACAGACCAAAAAAGAAGAAAAAATGAGAAAAAAAAGAAAGTGAAAAATCGCCTGCTTTGATGTGCATTCAGACTCCATCAGTTCTTTCTCAGGATGTGAATCCCATTTTTCATCAAGAGTACTTTGGAATCGTCTTAGATCTTGGTATTGCTGAGAATAGCTAAGTCATTCACAATTCATCATCATACAACATTGCTTTATTGTGCACAATGTTCTGGTTCTGCTCACTTCACTTTATATCAGTTTGTGTCAGTCCTTCCAGATTTTTCCTGAAGCCATCCTTCTTGTTATTTCTTATAGAACAGTAGTATTTTATTACAATTATATACCACCACTTGTTCATCCATCCCCTCAATTTTCAATCCTTTACCACCACGAAAAGAGCTGCTATAAATATTTCTGTATAAATGGGTCCTTTTCCTTTTCTTGTTTTAATCTTTTTGGGATACAGACCTAGTAGTGGTATTGCTGGATCAAACGGTATGCACAGTTTTATATCCCTTTGGGCATAGTTCCAAATTTATTGCAAAATTATCCATACTTTCCATACTGATTTAGATTCTTCTTTTTTGAACTATTTATGGATGGTCAATTACGTTCTTTGTTCTTGTTGTTTAGTAGTTTGCAGTCATGTCTGACTCTCTGTGACCCCATTTGGGGTTTTCTTAGCAAAAATCCTGGTGTGGTTTGCCATTTCCTTCTCCATCTCATTTTATATATAAGCACATATTTGCACCTGCACAACCCTTAAGAGCCAACATGACAAGTGTTTTCTTCAAACCTTGCCAACCCAAAAGTCTGCTAGGTCCATAGGATTAGAAGAAAGGAATATCACAGAGGATAAATTTCCTTATGAAATAGCATTGAAAGACTTAAATACTTAAAGTTCCTTCCCACTGTCTCCTCTCCATTCCCCAGCCAACGCTACACATGAGACATAGACAGGACAAGCAATCTTGCACATTTGTTCCTCAGGATCCAACTGTGGGAGTCTTTACCTGTTCCCCTGCATAGCAGTAATAGGATAGAGTGCTGAGTTCAAATCCTGCTTTAGCCATTTACTAGCTGTGTGACACTGGCCATGTAAGTCATTTAACCTCTCTCTGTTTCAGTTTTTAAATCTATAAAACGGGGATAATCATAACACTCACTTTCCAGGATTATTGTGAGATTCAAATGAGATTATATTTATAAAGTGACTAATACAGTGTCTGACACATAGTAGGTGCTTAATTGATGCTTATTCCATTCCGTTCCAATGATTCCATCTAAACGGGCAGTACGCTGGTAAATGTTTAGTAATGAGGCTCTCTGGGGCTGGCGGGTGGTGGAAACACAAACATCCATTTTAAAATTTAATCTGCATTTTTTGGAGGGCAGTTGGGGTTAAGTAACTTGCCCAAGGTCACATAGCTAGGTTTTCGTTTGTGTGTGTTAAGTGTCTGAGGCCAGATCCGAACTCAGGTCCTTCTGACTCCAGGGCCGGCACTCTAATCACTGCGCCACCTAGCTGGCCCTGAACCCATTACCTCTTAACCCCAAAGAAGCAGAAAACAATAATTCTTCCCAGATCTACAAAAGAATGGGAAATGAATTGTAGCAAATGAGGAGAAAAAGCTGGCCAGTACAGAATGTAATGCAAAGGCAGCACAGGGCGAGCTAGGGAGAGAGAAGCCATTGTGCTTGAAAGTAAAACAAAACCCAAGTGAGCAAGTATTTCCCTCACCCTTCCCAAATTTACCTGGGCAGGGATATCTGCTGAGTCCCTAAATCTCCAAGCTAAGAAGATGGGATGCCCAACCTCGGAGGATCCATGTAGTATGTAATATGAAGTAGTAGTGGAAAGCAGAAAAAGGACCAAAGAGTGAGAATAGAAGTCAAAGACCAGTAATTGGGAATTTCAAAGAAAACTTGAAAGAAGAAAAGACCAGGTGAAAAGGCAGACAAACCATCTCATAAACACAGGGCAGAGTAAAAACTCAAAGAAACCACAAAACATTTTTTAAAAAAGTATTAAGGCATGAAGGAAAGTAACCAAAATTTTCTGATAAAAATAGAATTCTAAGACTCCAAAGGGATCATAAAACAGGAAGAAATTCCATAATGAGTCAAAAAAGAAAACTTTAAAAAGAAGTTACAAATAATGTATTTAGGACAGACATCAGAACCTTCAATATAGAACTGAAAAACGATCAAACTAAAGCACAGAATTTTGAAGATAAGATAATCTATTTAAAGACATAGAAGTTATGAAAAAGAAAATAAAAATTTAGAAGTTGGAGAAAATTTGACAGAAGAGGAGCAGAAGAAAATAATGTTAAAGCAACATATGAATTCTATATTAACTGAAATGATTGCCTTTGAAGACATAAAATAAATACAGAGAAATGTGGGAAGACTTAGATGAACTGATGCAAAGTGAAGTAAGTTAAACCTGAAAATCAATACACACAGTGTATAGCATTGTAAATGGAAGGAACAATAGCTTAAAAAAAAACGAAGAAGAGAAACTGAATGCTTTGAAATTATTATAATTAATATCATACTCAAAACAGAGATATATGAAGGCATCTCTACTTCTAGGGGACCTAGGGTATGGAGCACTATGTGTAAAGTCAATGGATTGATTAAGTTTTAAGTTTTCTGAACTATTTATTTCAATTCTTTGTTGTAAGGAATAGTTCTCTGGGAGGGAGAAGGGAACATAAATATTAGGTAATGTAGGTAGTATAAAAGCAAAAACCAAAAGATTTATTTCGTTTTAAATGCTATACTAACCCTTGGATTTCCCCGATGTGGATCAAATGACATCGTGGATATGAAAGTGCTTCATAGACTGAAGCATTATATAATGAATAAGTGGTTATAAGGGAACACATGTATATGGCAGATATTTAAGAAATACTTGATTTTTTTAAAAAGGACATTGATAAACTGGAGAGTGGTCAGAGGAGGGTAACCAGCATGGTGAAGTGTCTTGATAGGAACATCAGTTGAATGAAGTAGATATGTTTAAGCTGAAAAAGGAAAGATTTCAGGGTAGGGGGAAAGGAGGACATGACTGTCTTCAAGAATTTTAAGAGCTAGGAGAGGGATTTAGCTTGACCCCAGAGGGCAGAATCAAGGGCATGGATAAATATACAAAAAGGTAAATTTGGGGTTGATGCCAGGAAAAAAAAGACCCCAAACCTCAAAACAAAGAGAGTTGTCCCAAAGTGGAATGGGCTAGCTCAGAGTTGTGAGCTCTTCTTCCCTGAAGGTTGGATGAGGATTTGTCCAGTGTTGCAGGTATCGTTGGACTAGAGGTCTGCTGAGTTCTCTTCTAACTCTCAAATTCGATCATACTGTGGATAGAAGATTGTGAATTCCATGGAAATAGTGACCATATCGTTTTTTAGCCTTTGTGTTTCTCCTAGCTCCTAGCACAGTGTTCTATACATAGTAAGACTTAAGAGAAACAATTATTCCTCTCTTATATTAATAGCCAATTATCAAAATTGGGGAGATCCAAGCTTTTTTCCCTCTCCTATTTCCTTGTCTGGAGTCAAGTCTCTCAAGGACAGGGCTAATGGATGATAGCATTAACTTTCTCCTCAATCTGGTCAGACCCCATCCAACCTTACAAGGAATATAATCTAAGGTCAATTCCTATCCTTTGTGTTCCACTCAAGCAAGTTTGAATGGAGGTTGATCCTTAGCCCAAGGCTGGGGGTGGTCTGGGTGTAGAAATGGTCTCTTTGTTCAAGAGTGACATCAGGTCACTCTCCCAGGCCCTCATTGGAGTAAGCCCACTTCTCTCACCTGTCATTAATTATTAGAGTTGATTGCCATCCTCAGGAACACCACTTTTCCAAGGGCATATAAATGACGAGTCCACTGCCATGATGGTATTTTGGACAAGAAAGAGATGACCAAATGACCATTCCTTTTATTAACAAAATGCTAGCCTTATTAATAAAAATTACTAATTACCCAGAAACTATGTCTCTCAAACTTTTAAAGCATTTCTTTAGAAAGTAGTTGTTCAAGTTAACATTTTTATTAGAATAATTTTGAAAAGGAGCAGGTCCTAGTGAAAAGAACATCCAATTACCACTTGCCTGGGGAGCTGCACAGGGGCATCCTGTTTCATAGGGCAGGACTCTATGATGCTATAACTAGGAGACAGAAGGTTTAATTCTAGACACGTCTGACACTAGCTGTGAACCTCAGATAAGTCGCTTAATCACTCTTTGTAAAAGTGACATAATACATAGTTCACACCTTGCCCTCTTTCAGGGCTGTGAAGATCAAGTGATATCCTAGAAGCCCATATTTATTCCCTGGAAGGGACCTTAGAAGGAAAGGGAGGGAAGGGAATCAGCATTTATACAATATCTGCTATGGCCAGGGAGTGTTTATTATACATACAATTATATTATATTATATGAAATATGTTATATTTTATCATATAATATTTATCTTGATTGAGTCTCACATTAACCCTATGAAATAGGTGGGATTATTATCCCCATTTTACAGTTGAGAAAAATGAGATAAACAGGTTAATCTTGCCCAGAGTCATACAGCTAATGTGTTTAAGGCTGAATTTGAACTTATGTCTTCCTGACTCCAGGCCAAGCTTCCTTACAAGTCATCTAGTGATCTAGTCCAACTCTGCCCTTTCCCCCCATTTTTATAAATGAAGAACAGAGAAGGCTTATAGGAACTGCAATGACTTGTCAAAGGTCACACAAATTACATTGGATGTGGTTAGTCAAGGTTTTGATTGTTGCTTAGCTGTGGAGTAGTCTTGTAAATAAATCCTTTGTTCCTTATACTTGGTTAAATGAATAATCTAAAAACACCAGGGAGAAGAGCAGAGAATAAGCTATAAGTTAGAGAAATTTCAGGGGAGATATAAAAAATACAAGAGACAAGAGTTCTTTTCCCCAGAGCCTCCCTAGTCCCACAAGGGGCAAATAGCAGAGTTAGGATTAGAACCTAAGACATCTGTCTCCAAAACTAGGGCCCTTTTCAGCCCCACTCTGGGACAGATCCTTAGACAGAAGATATGAACGTGTTTTAAGCCCTGTGTGAATATTAGCATTTCACTCATTAAGGTTGGCTTCAATCAGTCACTCAACAAGGTGCCATCCCCATAGTGTGACGTAAAGAGTACAAGGGCATCAAGACTCTAAAGGCAGCTGTTACAATGAAAACGTCCCATGAGAGGAGGTTGATGCTGAAAAATAGGACAAATATCACATTCTTCACAGTTCGGCCAGGAGCTCCCAGGGAACTATCTCCTGATTGCATGGGAGCCTGATGTTTATCATTAGCAATTCCAAAGAGACAGCCTGATCTCCCCACTGAAAGACAGAAGAGGGAGGTTCTGGCAGCTTCTCTGCTGGGTCCTGTCAGGATGCCAGATCTTGCCTCTTCAGTTCAAGCTCATGGCACACAGAGCCTGGATGGCCAGTAGTAACAATAGACAGAAAGCTGTGGAAAAGCGGCTGCTCTCAATATTGCTGGAGATCAGGCCAGGCTAAGCCAAGGAATTCTTTGAGCTCACAGCCCAGAGCTTTCTCAGTCATCAGACAAAACTCAGAAGACATACACAAATCACTGCACACCCAGATTGGGTTCAGAGTGTTGAACTGTATCTGATTTCAAGTTGCTTGTAGTAATTTATATCCCAGGGTAAATACATTCTTATAAAAATGGAGGAGAAAGAACAAAGAGAGGTTTATTAAATGGTTGTATTCCGTAAAAGAAGGGAGCCCCCAAGCCCCCCCACTTGAGAGGTACTCTGTACAGAAGCAATATAGTGCAAAAAAAGGGGAGTGACACAGTTGGAGACTATCTAGGAATAAGTCCAAGCTGGGCTCTGGCACAGGGCTGGACAGTGGGCACGGAGACCATCCTGGAGTCACAGGGCTCGGGTGATGGGTTGGGTCTAGGGCTCAGTGAAGCTTGGCCAGGGGAGGGGAAGCTGGCCAAAATATTCCCTTTGGGCCTTGGGTTGTAAACCTAACTCTCAATGTGGTGCAAGAGGGGAAATGTAAACATGTTGAACGGAAGTGGTTCCCTTGGCCAACAAGGGCCTGAATGAAAATTAATAGCTGTGGGAGGCTCCCTGGAGGAGGTTTTAGCTTGAGCTTTCTCTAGGTTAAAGTTTGGAGTTTCATTTCTGTTTATAGTGGGAGGGGTTTCTTCACTGAGGACAGTATCCTCATGGCAGTTTTCTGTTTTATTTTTACATTTAGGTTTGTTTTTGTATTTTTCCCAATTTACAGTTTGTGATTGAATGGGCACAATCTTGATGGACTAAGCTGCTGAACTGACCAGAGTAGCTCTTGGGCTTGCCCCTGCAAAAATCCCCTTTCCCTTTTGCTCCTTTTCACTACAGTCATGATTTGGAGTTAGGTTTCTGCTCTGAGATCTGTACCCAGCTTGCCAAACAAAGCTTTGGTTCATCTCTAGGCTAGTTTCTTTCTTTTTTTTTTCACTGCTCTCTAATTGCTGGCAGTGCCTTTGAAAAGCCAGTGACTTGGTCTTTAAAAGCAAGCCACTAATTTCGCACTTTCTAATTCCAGTTTCTTCCTTTTTCTTGTTTGGTTGTGAAAGGAGCAATTTCAGTGAATAGGCACAGAGGTGGTTTTTTAAAAAATATCTTTTAGGGGTGGCTAGGTGTCGAAGTGAGTAGAGCGCTGGCCCTGGAGTCGGAAGGACCTCAGTTCGGATACGGCCTCAGACACTCAATGCACACAAATAAATACCTAGCTGTGTGACCTTGGGCAAGTTACTTAACCCCAATTGCCCTCCAAAAAAAAATATATATATATGTATATACATATATATATATATGTATATACATATATATATATACACATAAAACACACACACACACATATATATATATTTATCTTTTAAATGAATTTTCTATGTATTTTGTGTTCATGAAAGATGAACTGCTGCCCTACAAACTTCCCTTGCTTGCTGTATGACAAAAACATGTCCATTGTCTTTCCATTTCCAGTATGAATGGTGTTTTTATCTGGCTTGTCCTGGAAGAGGTAGTATAGATTCTTTTAGAAACTAATTTCTGATATAAATTAAGATCTTTTGAACTTTATAGCCTGAAACTTATAATACCATAAATCTGTGGCAATTAGATGGAATGGCAAATAGAGTGCTGGACTTTGGTGGGAGTGAATCAGGAAGACCTGAGTTCAGATACTTCCTCATAGCTATGCAACCCTGGGTAAATCCCTTATCTTCTCCCAGACTCAATATCCTCCTCTGTAAAATGATAAAGGTTTCTACCTTCCAGATTGTTTAACAATCAGATAAAATATGTAAGATGCTTTGCAAACTTTAAAATGCTATATAAAAGCTAGCTACTGTAATTGTTGTCATAATCATAATATAATAATATTAATTATTATTATCAGAGGTAACTTGCAAATTTTGCTGGTTGCTTAAGGGAATTATTTGTACTTACAATAAATGGATCTCTATTCTCACTAGAATATATACACCATCTCCTGATGCAGAATGCAGCCTTTCCTTGTCTTCTGTACTTCACCCTTCTTATCTATGTCTTTCTAGAAATCTTTCATAGAACATCCATGTAATGAATTGGAAGGCCTTTCATTCTTTTTTTTCTTTTTGGAGCAGAGAAGGGAGGGCAATTGGCGTTAAGTGACTTGCCCAAGGTCACACAGCTAGTAAGTGTTAAGTGTCTGAGGCCAGATTTGAACTCAGGTCCTCCAGACTGCAGGGCTGGTGCTTTATTCACTGCACCACCTAGCCACCCCCTCTCATTCTTTTAATATCTCAGAGATACCAGTATAGCAACTCAAACTTTTCAGAGAATGGATTCCCTCACCTCTGGTTTATGTAACTAACCCATCTCTCTTACTGGTTCATCATTTCCTTGATGATGTTTTTTAATGCCACACCAAAAGTTGTTGTTGGTAATATACAGCAAACCCTTATGAATCTTTGCATTTTTGTTTGGGTGACCCTCCATTTTGAGGCAACTATGTGGTATAGTGGGTAAAGCACTGTGTCTGAACCAGGAAGACCTGAGTTCAAATTAAGCCTCAGATACTTAGTGAATGGGACAGTTCAGTTTCCTCATCTAAAAAAATGGCAATAATAATAGTAACACTATTTCTCAGGGCTATCATGAGGATTGAATGAGAAAAGTATGTACAAAAGGCTTTGCAACCCTTAAAGGACTACAGAAATGCTAGCTATTATCATAAGCAGCTGGGTGGCACAGTACAGAACAAGTTCAGATCCAGCCTCAGAAACATACTAATTGTGTGAATAAAAGAAAGTAACTTAATGAGTTTCCTTATTTTTTTTCAAATACTTTAAAAGCTTCTGGTTTACATCATTCATTTCCACCAGATTTTGAGTTACAAATTTTCTCCCTGTTTTTCCCCTACCCACTTCCCCAAAATAGTGGTCCCACAGGATACCCCCTCCTCCAACCTGCTCTCTCCCATATCTTCCCCCATACACCCTCCAACTTTTCCAGTAGGGCACGGTGGATCTCTATGCCCCAGTGTCTGTATATCTTATTTCCCAATTACATGTAAAATAGTATTAATAATTTTATATATATATATATATATATATTAACATTTGATTTTAAAACTTTGAATTCCAGATTCATTCCCTTCCCTTGTTACCCACCCTTACTGGGAAGATAAGGAATTCAATATAGGTTGTACATGTGTAGCTAATGCAAACCATTACCATAGTAGGTATATTATAAAAGACCGACTATATTTCCCTCCCTCCGATCCCACCTCCGACTTGTTCTATTCTCTACTTTGGTCCTGTCCCTTTTCAAAAGTGGGTGCTTCCAACTTCCCTCCCCCCAAGCCTGCCCTCCCTTCCATCATCCCCCCTGTCAACCTATGGTGAGATACTCTATTTAGTGTGTATGTCATTCCCTCCCTGAGCCAAATTCAATTCGAATAAGGTTGACCCATTCCCTTTTGCCTTCCTGTTCTTCCCCTCCATTGTAACCATTTTCCCTTGCCTCTTCTGTATTAGATAGTTTACCCATTTTGTCTCTCCCTATCTTCTCTCATTATATTCCTCTCTCACCTCTTAATTTCACTTTTTAAGTATCACCACTTCCTATTAAATTGGTCCTGTGCCCTCTATCTATGTATACCTGTCAACACATTCACATATGTATTCAAATGCCTTCTATTCCCTTCAACTATTTTCATAATGAGAAAAGTTTCATCAGTTACTATTATCGTTTTACCATGTAGGAATGTAAATAGTTCAACTTTGATAAGTTCCTTATGATTTCTTTTCCCTGTTTACCTTCTCAAGCATCTCTTGCTTCTTGTACATGAATGTCAAATTTTCTGTTCAAGTCTGGTTTTTTTCTTCAAGAATACTTGAAAGGCCTCTATTCTACTAAATGACCATATTTTCCACTGAAACATGATGCTCAGTTTTGCTGGGTAGGTGTTTCTTGGTTTTAATCCCAGCTCCTTTGACCTGCAGAATATCATATTCCAGGCCCTGCAATCCCTCACTGTTGAAGAGGCCAGATCCTGTGTTATCCTGAATGTGTTGCTACAATATCAAAATTGTTCCTTCCTGGCTGCTTATAATTCTCTCCTTGAGCTGGGAATTCTGGAACCTGGCTATAATATTCCTAGGAGTTTTCTTTTTGGGATCTTTTTCAGGAGGTGATTGGTGGATTCTTTCAACCTCTATTTTGCCCTCTGGTTCTAAAACATCAGGGCAGTTTTCCTTGAGAATTTCTTTCTTTTTTAAAAAAATGCTTTATTAACTTTCAGTTTACATCATTCATTTCTGCCAGATTATGAGTTACAATTTTTCCCCCATTTTTCCCCTCCCATGACCCCAAAATAGTGGTCCCATAGGACATACCCTCCTCCAGTCTACTCTTTTCCATATCTTCTCCCATACCCCCTTTGACTTTTCCAGTAGGGCAAGGTGTATCTCTGTGCCACAATGCCTGTATTTCCTAATTATATGTAAGTTAGTATTAACAATAGTATTTATATATTTTTAAACATTTGATTTTAAAATTTCAAATTCTAGATTCATTCCCTACCTCCCTTGTCACCCACTCTTACTGGGAAGACAAGAAATTCCGTATATGTTCTACATGTATAGTTATGCAAAACATTACCATAGTAGATATATTGTAAAAGGCTGACTATATTTCTCTCCCTCCTATCACACCTCCCACTTAGTCTATTCCCTAGTTTGATCCTTTCTCTTTTCAAAAGTGGGTGCTTCCAACTTCCCTCCCCACCCCAGCCTGCCCTCCATTCCATCATCCCCCCTCTCATACACTTTTCCTCCTACTCTCTAGTAGGGTGAGATATCCTGTTTAGTTTGTATGTCATTCTCTCCCTGAGTCAAATTCAATGAGAATAAGGTTTTCCCTTTTTGCCTTCCTGTTCTTCCCCTCCCTTGTAACCATTTTCCCTTGACTCTTCTATATGAGATAGTTTACCTCATTCTGTCTCTCCCCATCTCCTCTTTTTTTTTTAAATTAAACAAATGCTTTATTAACTTCTGGTTTACATCATTCATTTCCACCAGATTATGAGTTACATTTTCCCCCATTTGTTACCCTACCCATCACCCCAGAATAGCAGTCCCACTAGATATCCCCTTATCCAATCTGATCTCTCCCATATCTTCTCCCATATCCCCTTTGATTTTGCCATTAGGGAAAGGTGAATCTCTGAGCCCCAATGCCTGGACATCTTATGAAACATTTAATTTTAAAACTTCGATTTTCAGATCCATTCCCTTCCTCCTTTGTCACCCACTCCCTCTGAGAAGATAAGCAATTCAGTATGTGTTGTACATGTATAGCTATGCAAAACATTACCATAGTAGATCTATTGTAAAAGACTGCTTATATTTCCCTCCCACCTGTCTCACCTCCCACCTGGTCCATTCCCTACTTTGATCCTGTCCCTCTTTGATAGTGGGTACTTCTAACCTCCACTCCCCCAGAATGCCCTCCCCTCCATCATCCCCCCTCTCATCCCCCTTTCCCCCACTCAGGAGAGTGAGGGTAAGATATTCCATTTAGTATGTATGTGATTCTCTCCTTGAGCCAACTTCAATGAGAATATGGTTTTGCCTTTTTGCCTTCCTGTTCTTCCCCTCCCCTGCAACTACTTCTCCTTGACTCTTTTACATGAGATAGTTTACCCTACCCTGTCTCTCTCCAGCTCCTCTGGCCACTTTCTTCTCTCACCTCTTGACTTCACCCCTTAAGAATCATCCCTTCCTTGGGTCAGCTAGGTGGTGCAACAAGCAGAGCACTGGCCCCGGAGCCAGAAGGACCCGAGTTTGGATCTGGCCCCAGACACCCAACACACAAACAAAAACCCAGCCATGTGACCCCGGGCAAGTCACCCAACCCCAACTGCCCTCACAAAAAAAAATCATCCCTTCCCATCAAATTCAACCTGTGCCCTCTATCCATGAATACCTGTGAACATATGCCATGTACCCTTCTTCAATTATTTTCATAATGAGAAAGGTTTCATCAAACACAGTTATTGTTTTTCCATGTAGGAATGTAAATAGTCCAACTTTGATAAGTTCCTTTTGATTTCTTTTCCTTGATTACCTTCTCAAGCATCTCTTGCTTCTTGTGTCTGAATGTCAAATTTTCTATTCAACTCTGGTTTTTTCATCAAGAATGTTTGAAAGTCCTCTATTCCACTGAATGACCATATTTTCCCCTGAAACAAGATACTCAGTTTTGCTGGGTAGGTGACCCTTGGCTTCAATCCCAGATCTTTTGCCCTCCCGAATATCATATTCCATGCTCTTCGATCCCTCAATATAGAAGCTGCCAGGTCCTGTGCTATTCTGATTGTGTTTCCACAATATTGAAATTGTTTCTTCCTGGCTGCTTGTAGTATTTTCTCCTTGACCTGGGGATTCTGGAACCTGGCTATAATATTCCTGGGAGTTTTCTTTTTGGGATCTTTTTCAGGAGGTGATCAGTGGATTCTTTCAACCTCTATTTCCCCCACTGAGTCTAAAACATCAGGGTAATTTTCCTTGAGAATTTCTTTAAGGATGATTTCTAGGTTCTTTCTTTGATCATGGCTTTCAGGTAGTCCAATAATTTTTAAATTATCTCTCCTGGATCTATTTTCCAGGTCAATGGTTTTTCCCGTGAGATATTTCACATTGCCTTCAATTCTTTCATTTGTTTGGATCTGTTTAATAGTATATTGATTTCTCATAAAGTCACTAGCTTCCATTTGCTCCAGTCTAACTCTGAAGGAATGAATCTTCTCAGTGAGCTTTTGAGATTCTTTTTCCATCTGGCAAATTCGACTTTTTAAGGCATTCTTCTCCTCATTGCCTTTCTGAGCCTCTTTTGCCATTTGAGTTAGTCTATTTTTTAAGGTGTTATTTTCCTCAGTCAGGGTGTTGACCCTCATTTCATACTTTTCTTGCATCTTTCTCATTTCTCTTCCCAAATTTTCCCCCACTTCTCTTGTCTGCTTCTTAAGGTCCTCTATGGCCTGTAGCCAGCTTGTATTTTCATTTGGGGCTTTTGGTGCAGGAGTTCTGACCTCACAGTCCTCCTCCATGCTTTGAGCCTCTTTGCCCCTAAAATAGGAGTCCAATGTTGAACTTTTCTGTTTATTTTGTTTCATTTGCCTAGGCATGTTGCTACTTAATTACTTGATTTTGGGGCTTGTTGCCACAGTAGGACTCTGCCACAAGACAGGGGAGCTTCCACCCAAACGTGGGGTCTTCACAACTTCCGCCAGTTGGGTGGCCTCTGTAAAGCCTCCACCCACTCTGGCAAGTTGGATACCCACCCCAAACTTCCCCCCCAGACCACAATCCAGATCCAGGCAGTTTAAAGCAAAAGTGATTAACCCCCAGACCGATTGCTGGATCTCCCTAGAATTTGCAGACCAGGAGCTAGAGCCACTAGTGACACTGCAAAATGGCTTCTGTGCAGCTGTTTCTTCAGCAGCTTTTCACCCCCAGGGGAGGAAGCCGACACGTTCCCTTAATACTGGTCCCAAAGTCCATAGGGCACTAACCTCTCACTTTGTCCTAGGCATATCTGTGCTGATAATTCTGGAATCACCACAATTGCTGGTGTTCTGGGGTCCCACCAGCCAGCTGAAGGCCCGGCCGCCCTGGGGCTAAAACCTCGGACCTGAGCTCTGCTTAGCTCTGCGCTGTTGGTTCCCAGTGTGCTGTGCTGCCTGCTCTCAGAGAGCTGTGCTGCATGCTCTCAGAGCACTGCGCTGGCCACTCCCTGCAGGGCTCCTGGGCTGTCCTCAGCAGGGGGTTAGCTTCTCTGTGCCGTTCTGTGGGTGCTGTGGCTCCAGAAGTTGTTCGGAGTCCCCTTTCACATTGTTTGAAATTTGTGTGGGGCAGAGCACATTGGAAGTGCTGTTTCTACTCCGCCGTCTTGGCTCTGCTCCCCATCTCCTATTGCCACATTCCTCTCTCACCTCTCAATTTCAACTTTTAAGTATCATCCCTTCCTATTAAATTTTACCTGTGCCCTTTATCTATGTATACCTGTAAACATATATACGAACACACTCACGTATATATTCATATGTCCATATACCCTTCTTCAACTATTTTCATACTGAGGAAGGTTTCATCAGTTACAGTTATTGTTTTTCCATGTAGGAATGTAAATAGTTCAACTTTGATAAGTTGCTTATGATTTCTTTTCCCTGTTTACCTTCTCAAGCATAACTTGCTTCTTGTGTCTAAATGTCAAATTTTCTGTTCAACTCTGGTTTTTCCTTAAGAATGCTTGAAAGTCCTCTATTCCACTAAATGACCGTATTTCCCCCTGAAATGTGATACTCAGATTTGCTGTGTAGGTGATTCTTGGTTTTAATCCCAGCTCCTTTGCCCTCCCGAATATCATATTCCAAGCCCTTCAATCCCTCAGTGTAGAAGCTGCCAGATCCTGTGTTATCCTGGTTCAATATTATTTCCACAATATTGAAATTATTTCTTCCTGGCTGCTTGTAATATTTTCTCCTTGATCTAGGAATTCTGGAACCTGGCTATAATATTCCTAGGAGTTTTCTTTTTGGTACCTTTTTCAGGAGGTGATTGGCAGATTCCTTTAACCTCTATTTTTCCCTCTGGTTCTAAAACATCAGGGCAATTTTCCTTGAGAATTTCTTGAAGGATGATTTCTAGGTTTTTTCTTTGATCATGGCTGTCAGGTAGTCCAATAATTTTTAGATTATCTCTCCTGGATCTATTTTCCAGGTCATTGGTTTTTCCCATGAGATATTTCACATTGCTTTCTAATTCTTTCATTTGTTTGGATCTGCTTAACAGCATTTTGATTTCTCATAAAGTCATTAACTTCCATTTGCTCCAGTCTAATTCTGAAAGAATGATTCTCCTCAGTGAGCTTTTGAGATTCTTTTTCCATCTGGCAAATTTGGCTTTTTAAAGGTATTCTTCTCCTCGTTGCCTTTTTGAGCCTCTTTTGCCTTTTAAGTTAATCTATTTTTTAAGGTGTTATTTTCTTCAGTCAGGCTGTTGACTCTCATTTCATACTTTTCTTGCATCGTTCTCAATTCTCTTCCCAATTTTTCCTCCACTTCTCTTATCTGCTTCTTATGGTCCTCTATGGCCTGTAACCAGCTCATATTTTCTTTTGACGCTTTTGGTGCAGAAGTTCTGACTTCACTGTCTTCCTCCTGTTCCATGCTTTGATCCTTTTTGTCCCCCAAATAGGAGTCTAATATTGGATTCTTCTCTTTGTTTTGTTTCCTTTGCCTAGGCATGTTGCCACTTAATTACTTGACTTCGGCTTGTTGCCACAATAGGACTCTGCCACCAGACAGGGGAGCTTCCATCCCAAATGTTGGGGTCTTCTCATCTGCCAGAGGTATTAGTTGGGTGCCCTCTCTGAAGCCTCCACACACTCTGGCAAGGTGGTCACACACCCCAAGACCTCCACCCTAGACTGCAATCCAGATTCAAGAAGGTTAAAGCAAGAGCAATTACCCCCCAGACTGGTGGCCTGTTCCCTCTACAGTCTGCAGGTCAGGAGCTGAAGCTGCAATGTGGCACCAGCTGTGCCAAGTCTCAGTGGCTTCAAGCCCTGGGGGAGGAGGCCTACCTACTCCCAACTACCGGGTCCCAGAGTCCATACTGCACTGACCTCTCACTTTGTCCTTACCATCTATGTGTTGATAATTCTGTAAATGGCCACAGCTGCTGGTGTTCTGAAGCCCCTCCAGCCAGCTGCTTGTCAGGCCCGCCCTAGGACTAAAACCTCTGGCTCATGCAGGGTTGGGGTTGGCTCTGAGTGCCTGGCTGCTGGATTGTCCTCAGCGGGAGGTTAGCTTCTCTGTGTCATTTCGTGGGCTCTGTAGCTCCAGAGTTTCTTCAGAGTCCCCTTTTACATGAATTGGGGAAGGTGGGAGCTGGAGCCACACAGAAGTCCTGTTTCTACTCAGCCATCTTGACTCTGCACCTGAGTTTCCTTATCTGTAAAGTGGAGATAATAACATCTACATCCCAGGATTTTTGAGAAGATAAAATGAGATAACAATGCCCCTTACAAACCTTAAAACCCCATTCAATGCTAATTGTTATTCCTCCAGGGTCATGCTTATTGGGAAGCAATGTCAGTTCCTACAAGCCTCAGTTGAGATATTTCTAGTCTTTTCTAGAAAAGCAAGCTGGCAGGACAGCTTTGCTTTGGAGGTCATGCCGACGAGGACTCACACTGCTGAGGCAGAGCTATGTGACTACTCCAGTTTTGTCATGGCCTTCTGTGGCTAGCGAAGGCAGCAGAGAACCCAAAGGAATTTTTAAAGTTAACTAGCTCTACCAGCCAAGCCAGGCATTAGAGAAGAAACCCCTAGGTGACTGAGGGGAAAAAAAAACAAAACCAAAAAACTCCAAAAGAAGTTTTTGAGGAAATTCCAGAGACTCTAAAATTAGGAATCACAATGTCTTGGAAAGGCATAGGCTTTTCAAACTAGAGGAATAAAGCAGGGTTCACTCACTAAGTGACTGGTAACAATGAAGGATCAGTGAATAGAACACCTAACTGTACCTAGATGTTTGCTTTCTTTTAAAACCATGCTCCCTATGATTATCTAATTTCTACATTATTACTGGGCTTAGCTGTTTTAATAAACATATTACAGCTTTCATTTTAAAATATTGAGTGGAAAAATATGTTAATTTGCCTTTCAGTACATCTAAAGCTTGCCTCTACTGACCACAAACCACATAAATAAGGTGCCCCCATTTACCTGGTGTCAGTTTACCCTAATTACAGAAAAAGTACGCTGGAGGAAGTAAATGTACTTAAGTGCTAAACTTTCAAATTTAAACCAGTAATACAGTAACTTTTACATCCCACACAGTCAGACTGATGTTTCCTTGTCTTTTCTTAAGAGAATACTATACTTAAAAGACAGAAAGTAGATAATGTAGGCCATTTATTGAAAAACAACAACAATAAACTTTTCCCACAAGTAGCCTTTAACAGTTGGTAAACATTGACTACAGAATCCTCTGAATACCTCTGTGATGTGATGTAGGAGGCAGATAGTGTAATTCCATACTGCAGTTAACTTTTGCTTTCCTAAGACACTTCAGCCTTGTATCTTAATACCAGAGTCTGTTCAGCACAGTCTCAAGAGATCCAAGATCATTAAATGGTTGCAGAAAACTTAATATATTGTTACAGGGCCTGAGACTCTATTTAACATAGAGGTATAACTAGTATTTATACAGTCTTACTGAGATGTGTGACAGAACCTTTAGAAGAGCATCCAATAGCTATAGCAGACTTAGAATCAAGTCATGGAAAACAAAATGATTGTAACTGCCATATAGTTAAATATTTTTTCTTTGAAAAGCTGTGTGGAGCAGGATACCCAAATGAAGAAAATTTAAATATAATAGGATGGGTTTTTCATAATAGTTTAATAAAAATCACCTAATCAGGTTAGGTTTCATACTTTTATATTAAAATCTCCCACTTTATGTGAAGGGCCTAAGAACATTATGGAGGTAGAGGGTAAAGGAGAGAGCAGGAGACTCTATAAATTGGACTTATTTTTCTTCATATAGGGAAGTCTGAGAATGTATATAATTCTTCCAAGGGTGGCCATCACCTCACTGCCCCCCTTACAGGAACTGTTTCACAAGGCACCAAACATAGAGGAGGATTTATTGCTGCCCAAAGAATGTGTCCTGGATGTCTTAGAGAATCAAGAGAACCTATCTACTTCACACCAAGTCTATGTGTCCTCCCAGAAGCCCACATAGTCTTCATTTCTTACATTATCTTCCTAGGCAAGGCCTCCAGAAAGGACAAAGAGAGACCTCTTTCCCCTTCACTGAGCATCATGCCCCTCCCAAAAGTAAAGGACAGGATTCACTAGAACATCAAGATTCCCCATAGTCTAGTGAACCACATCTTTTCTAAGGACACACAGTTCATTTATGGTAATGTTCTGGGTAAAGCTCAAGGTTTTCTCATCATCCTCTGGAATGGCTCTGCCTCCCAGGCATGCACCACTGTGGCTATATTTTCTGCCAGATTATTTTTCTTGCTGTGAAAGGAAGCATTTCCTCCCACAGATATCATCTACCAGTTGCTTCCAGAGCAGGTACCTACAACTCAGAGCCAGAAGGAGCAAACTATTGTTATGTCTGAAATGTAGCAAGATTTGCATTTATTAAAAAATTTACATCAACTATTTATTATACTTCTTTTTTTATGCTTTTTTTTTTGGAGGGCAATTGGGGTTAAGTAACTTGCCCAAGGTCACACGGCTAGGTTTTTGTTTCTGTGTGTGTGTGTGTGTTAAGTGTCTGAGGCCAGATCCGAACTCAGGTCCTTCTGACTCCAGGGCCGGCGCTCTACTCACTGCGCCACCTAGCCGCCCCTATTTATTATACTTCTGCTGACAAGTGAAATGAAAGAAAAATGTTTCAGAAAAAAATCAAAATATTATGGAAGGAATCCAGAAATTTTGTAAATGTTCTTTCTCGTTTGAAAGGTAATTGCTATCCAAAATGATGCGAAAAGAGTGTGCTGAGGAGGAGCCAATCAAAGTTGTCATTGTCAACCAAGTTAAAAGATGAGGTCTTTATTCTGGTGTTTATGGTGGCTCCTTGACAACTGCTAACTCTTTTCACTGAGTGCTTATTGGTTCATTGACACCCACAATTGGGCTATACTCTAGGACTATACCCTTAAAAAGAAAAGCCAGAGACAGATATCCAGATCTGAGAAATGTCAATGTGGGAGAAGGGATTATATAAAATCATTCAAACTTGGTACTTTGGAGGGGAAGCCTGCCGAACTGCGAGGTCCCTCTAAGCAACCATATATCCCCATATTTGGACTGGCCCAAACCTGGCATGACAGAGAGGCATTACCCGGCAGCAGTGGTGGAAGGATGGAGGAGTTTCTAGACAAGCTAAGGAATTTGAAAACCTATCCTACTAGAAAATGAGGAGACCTTAGACCAAGTAGAAGCTGCAATGGAGTGAGAAGCAGCAAAGGGCAGAACTAAGATGGGGAATAGTAAACTCTTCTGCACTCGTAACATGAGTCATGTGGACTGTGCAGTTCTAGAGGGAATGGGACAACTATAGCTCTCAGTTCCATACCCTAGTCAGAATTCCACCCCCAGAGAAATACAAGTCTGGATGTGTATTTAAGTTCCTACTGGACACAGGGGGTGAGGAGGAGGAGAGGGAAGCAACCATAGAAATGAGCTGCCTAACTTCTTGGCAATGCTTGGTGCTTCTTTCTTGGAGAGTGATGAGGTGGGGCCCTTAAACTTAAAGTTTAGGTCTAAATCTATAGGTTCAGATGATGGCAAAAGTCTTTGGGGGCAACAGAGACTCACTAGGGAAGAAGAAAGTTTTCTTTACTGTTTCTGGGATTTGCTGTGAGTCATTTTGAGTCTTTGCATTTTGTGTCAGAGTAAAGGAAGCCTCTCCTTTACTCAAATGTCTTATTAAACTGAGTGCTTTCATGGAAGGTAAGGGTTCTTTTATCTTTTTAAAAGAGATATTTAGATATAAACTCAATTCTGTTATACCTACAGGGTAAATTCTTGAGTACGAGCCAAGGAGACATTTTCGAGAGATAGTGCCAAGATTGAATGAATCCAGTCTGCATAGATAGTGCTTTGGTTCTGGGTACTGTGCACATAGTATACGCGTGTGTATGTGCATATATGTAGAGATAGATATGGAAACTCAGAGGATTGCATCTTTGTCCCTCTAAAACTGATTCTATACAAGGAGGCAGTCCTAGCTCAAGGATGATGCCCCAGGATTGTAGCTTCTGCAGTAAGATGCTACTTCAGTCAAGAATCAAACATTTATTATGTGCTTACTATGTCTCAGGTTTTTGGGATACAAAGTCAAAAGGAGTTTCTGACCTTCAGAAACTTGTGGTCTAGTTAGGGGAGACAACATGTACATAGATATATTCAAAATAGATACAAGATGATTTTTTTTTTGGAAAATCATTAATGGGGGCGGCTAGGTGGTGCAGTGAATAGAGCACTGGCCCTGGAGTCAGGAGGACCTGAGTTCAAATCCAGCCTCAGACACTTAACACACACACACACACACACACACACACACACACACACACACAAACTAGCAGTGTGATCTTGGGCAAATCACTTAACCCCAATTGCCCTCCAAAAAGCAAAAAAAAAAAAAAATAGGAAAATCATTAATGAATAGGAAGACTGGAAAATACTTTTTTTTTTTAAATAGAATATGGAACTTGAAATAAGCAGTGATATAAGCTAGAAATTCTAAGATGCAAATTTGAAGAGAGGGTACGTTCTAGACCTTGGGCCTAAAAGGGAATGCTATATGAAGAAAAGTAAGAAAGTTCATAATCTGGGTCTATTGGAGCAAACTCTCCAAGACTGGAAAGGTAGGAAGGGTAAATACCGTGTAGAAGAGTTTATGTTTAATCCAATAGGTAATAGAAAGCCACTGGAATTTACTGAGTAGGGGATTGACATAATCAGACATGCATTTTAAGAAAATGACTGGCAGCTGCAAAAAGATTAAAAGTGGAAAGACCAGTTAGGAGGATATGGCACCAGTCCAGGTAAGAGATGATGAAGGCCTGAAGTAGGGTGATAGACATAAGTGGAGATGTTGGAGTCGATGTGGAATCTTATGGAGAAACAACAAAATTTCGCAAGTGATTGATTATGGGAGGTAAAGAGAGTAATGAGTTGAAGATGACACTGGGGTTGTGAACTTAGGGTGACTGGAAGGATGGTGGTACTTTTGATAGAAACAGAGAGGTTTAGAATAGGAGGGTTGTGGGGGTAAATATAATCAGCTGTTTTGGACACATTAACTTTGATGTTTCAACAGGACATCAAATTCAAATGTTTAATAAGATATCAATGGGAGATCTGCTTCAAAACATCCAATAACTTTCAGTGAGAAGTTTGTGACTCATGACTAGCATTCAGGAGAGATGTTAGGGCTGGATGTATAGATCTGGGAGTCATCAGCATAGTGAAAATAATTAAATCCATGTTAGTTTGAGGTGGCTGATTTATGGCAGCACACAGATGCCTTGGCTCAACAGTTGAAAAAGCAAGGGAATTAGAATACTCCTTTTTTCCAATTCCACTTCCAGGTTCTCCCCCTTCCTCCATAACTCAGTAACCTCTCTTCCTTTGAGGCTCATGCTTTCATATCCACCATCCAATCAAAATCCTCGCAGCTGTTGTCTACAACCCCCTTTTCCTCCAACCTCAAGTCATTCCTTTCTTTCCTCAATGAGTTTGATGCCTGGCTTACAATTTTCCTCTCCTTCCCAGAACCTGCCTAAGTACTAGAGGACTTCAATATACATATTGAATCTCCCTCAAATACACTAACCACTCAGTTCCCCAAACTACTCACTTCCCATGAATTATTCTTCCACCTGACCCCAGCCGCACACAAATATGGTCATAAAGTAGAAGTTTAAAATTAAGGGGATTTATTTTTTAAATTTTATTTATTTTTAGTTTTCAACATTCACTTCCATAAGATTTCGAGTTCCAAATTCTCTCCCCATCTCTCCCCTCCCCCCCAAATGGTATGTAATTTGATATAGACTTTACATATACATTCATCTTGAACCTGTTTTCACATTAGTCATGTTGTACAGAAGAATTAGAACCAATGGGAGAAACCATGAGAAAGAAGAAATGAACAAAAAAAGGGAAAAAAAGAGAGCACATAATATGCTTCAATCTGCATTCAAACTCTATAGTCCTTTTTCTGGATGTGGACAGCATTTTCTATCATGAGTCCTTTGGTGTTGTCTTGGATCCTTGCATTGCTAAGAATAAGTCTATCAAAGTTAGTCACCACACAATTTGGCTGTTACTATGTACAATGTTCTCCTGGTTCTGCTCACTTCACTCAGCATCAGTTCATTCAAGTCTTTCCAGGTTTTTCTGAAGTCGGCCTGCTCACCATTTCTTATAGTGCAATGGTATTCCATGACATTCATATGCCACAACTTGTTTAGCCATTTCCCAACTAGTCATCCCCTCAATTTTGAATTTTTTTTTAATAATAGGACTTCCAGAGGGCATAGTGAAAGGGGCTGGCAGACCTGCATTAGGATATTAAATAGGGTAGAGTTGAGGTGTCTGGAGGTAAGGAAATGATCATTAGCATTTGGGGCGATTTGTTCATGGTCCACAGGGACGTTAGTATCACTGGGATACTAGGATGATGTAGGATTTAACTAACCATAGGGAAAAATCTGGGCAGAGGGGAGCAACTCTGCTGATGATGGCAAGTGAGTGCTCTGCCTTGGTAAAACTTCAGTGTCTTGGTGGCTCAGGGGTCAAGTGAATACTCAGTGGTCAATTGAGTACCTTTGCTAGGCATATTCTGACACACGTGCTGCTTTCTCCTCTGTAGGCTAAATGTTCTCTTTTATCTCTTCACCATTTCTAAATCTTCCTACTGGGGGCTCAGAAATTAGATGCCTCTTCCTTTTGGGGAGAAATGATTCTACAAGATTAATCAACTATGTATCATACTGCTAGGGCAAATTGTATTGTCATAACTGGCTTCCAGATGATTTCATACTGACTTCCATCTTTTGTTCAGTTCTCTTCTAAAACTACAGATAAGCAAATTATGGAACTACTTAGAACCCCGCCTCTTCCAAGGGACATAAAGAAGGTTCTAGCATCTTGGACATTCTTCTAAGACAGCCACAAAACTCAAAGGAAAGGGTTAGGAACCCAGAACCCAACTCAATCACGGCTTATGGTAATTTACCAAGCACTATATACTATGTCTCTATTCACCATGGTTAAATAACCCCAAAATGATGCCCTCTGGTTTCTGTCTTGGAAACACTCCAGCAGCCTGTTTAAATCATGGGGGCTAGCAGACTCCTGGTGCTTGTGTATTATATGATGTGTATACCTACTTAGAGGTGTAATCGCTTGCAGGTGGCCCCAGGCATTTCAAACCCATGTGTGTGGCTTCCTTATCCCTATAGTCACCCCATTATTCAAGGATATGGCTACTTCAGCATTTTAGCTGTTCTGTCATTGCTGACACTGGGATCTGATAAAAAGTCAGACTTTAAAGCCAGACTCCAACAGCAAGCAAGGGGGGAAAAGTCTGAATGAAGGCTCTCATAAAGTTCAGTACCTCCCAGAAGGATTGAGCTGTGATTGTGCCTTATGGATTAAGTTACCTATATCAGTTTAAAAAGCTTTAGCTAGACTTATAAAATCTTTAATACTGTTGACCCACTTAATTAGAATGTGGGTTTCTTGAATGAACAAATCTAAAAGAGTTTCTGTTTTTCTGTTCTGTTTTTTCCTTTGCATCCTCATAGAGCCTAACAAGGCTCTCTTTACTAAGTGGAACAGTGGATAGAATGCTGGGTCTGGACACAGGAAGACCCATCTTTCAGAGTTCAAACCTGGCCCTGGACACTTACTAGCTATGTGACCCTGGTCATGTCACTTAACCCCATTTGCCTCAGTTTCCTGTAAAATGCTTCACAAACATTAAAGCATAACCTAAGTAGGAGCTATTATTATTCTTATGGGGATTCAATGGGTCCCCATGTAAATTGTGGCCTAATAGGAAATTATTTTACTTTCAACAGATGCTGGTTGGTTTTTTGTGGTATATATATATATATATATATTTTTTTTTTTTCAAGCTAACTTGCTGCTAAAGAAATGTCCAGGCTGAAGCAAATATCGAACTGTTATAATAAAATATGTGCATATTTTAGGATGGAAGAGATTTCCTTATTTTCTATTTATTCCTTTGTTTGTTTTGATATACATTCTAAACACCAACATAATATACTCAAGTGAGTTTGCAAATTCTAAGCAATTTTCATTTGTGTGATCCCAATAAACAAAAGATGCCACTGAGGGAAGCCCTGACTCTCTTTTGGATGAGGAGTATGGATGGCATATGGCATAGAAGAATGAATTTCCTCATACTAAGTAGCAGTAGATTATTAGCAAGAGATGGTTCATTCCCGATAATGCCACTATGGATAATGGAGAAGTGGGGGGGGGAAGGGGAGTTCCTGGTGCTTTGAAGTATGCCCTGCTGGCTTGGCACAGAAAACAGTATTCCTGAAAAGTCAATGATCATTGGATAGTGCTTAGAGTGAGTTACTACAGCCCTCAAACATTAGCTTGTCCCATGGAGGTTTAGAAATAGGTTCCTATTGAATTGGCTGGGGGACATTCTGGCAACACTGCTAAAACATCTTGCCAACCTGAGTGGCAACAGAACAGAAGCAGTTCTTTAACTCAGCCATGGGATTATACTGAAGGGAACTCGCAATGCCATTGTTGTTTACTTCAAAGCTTGCATTAGAATCAGATAGTGAAGACTAGCAGGGATGCTGAGGAAGCTGCTTGTTCAGTCTATGAGGTCTTGTCTGACTCTTCATGACCCTCTTTGGGGTTTTCTTGGCAAAGATACTGAAGGGGTTTGCCATTTCTTTCTCCAGCTCATTTTACATATGAAGAAACTGAGGCAAACTGGGTTAAGTGATTTGCCCAGGGTCACATAGCTAGCAACTTTCTGAGTTCAGATTTGAATTCTGGTCTTCTTGACTTCAGGCCTGGTGCTCCATCCACTGTGCCACTTAGCTGCCCATAGTAGGTGCTATATAAAGGCATATTCCCTTCCCTTTCAGCTAATTTCTGTCAACTCACATTTCCACTTTGAGACTCAGTTCCTTTATCTATAAAATGGGGCTACTTAAGAATTGTGTTACCTAATTGAGCTTGGGTCAAATGATAATATATGCATAAAGAGCTTTGTGAACCATCAAGTGCTATTATATCAACTTAGTAGTCCTTATTGGCCAGTGTGATCTGATTCACAGGCTCAACAGTGGATGATTTACCATGTTAGGCTTCAGGAGATCCAGGAAGTCTCTGCAAACACCCAAATTATCTCCAGACCTCTTAGATGTTTGAAATTCCATATGAATACTTCATTACACTAAGCATAGAGGTGATTTGCCTTTAACAATGCATTCACTCTCTCAATAAAAATTTACCTCATTAGTTTTTCTCTGTGCTGATAGAGTTTTGTTTTGTTTTGGGTCCAAATTTGTGATTTCATAGTCATAAAGAATTCCCATTGTGGAAACTTCTCCCACATATTTAATTTAACAACTCCCACAACTTAAGTTAGTTGTACAATAGATAAGAGTGTCAAGCCTGGAGTCAGGAAGACTTACCTTCCTGACTACAGCCCTCAAATTCATTATGTGGGTAAAATCTGGTCTTAGACACTTACTAACTGTGTGACTCTGAGCAAGTCACTTAACCCTGTTTGCCTCAGTTTCCTCACCTGTAAAATGAGCTGGAAAAGGAAATGGCAAACCACTCCAGTATCTTTTCCAAGAAAAACCCAAATAGGGTATCAAAGAGTTGAACAGCATTGAACAGCAAAATCACTTAAGAACCTTCTAGAGTTGCCTGGGGCCATGAAGGGAGTAAATGATGAAGGTCATCTAGCCAGTAAGTGCTAGATGATGGATTTGAATTCAGGTCTTTCTAACCTTTTAGTGGGCTCTCTAATTATTACATCCTGATTCCATTTATGGAGATTCAAGGATAAATAGCTGCTTGAAGTTTGTTGCAAGTTCAGCCAAAATGTTAGAGACCTTTCTCACTTTCTCCCAATATTGTAAGGATAGCCAAGATCGAATATGAATCCTTTTATTAGGCACTTAAAGCTTTGAACACCTTGGCTCCTCCTTCTCTTCCCAACCTTATTACACTCCACTTTTCTCTCTATATTCTATGATCTAGGTCAGGCCAGCCTATTCACTATTTCTGTTCATAGTCTACCCATGTATGTTTATTTGTGGTTTCTTTCTGAAGGTTGACAGGGGGGTCATTCCTTTTTTTTCTCAGCCCCAAATCTAATAAATCTGGGCAGTGTTCTTGTTATTTCTTGAAATTTGGCATCTGGGATTTTTGTTTGGTCATGGCTTTCAGGAGCTCTAATGATTCTTCAGTTGTCTCTTTTTTGTCCTATTTTCCAAGGGTCATTTGTTTTTTTTATAATAGATACCTAGTGAGTTCCACGCATCTTTCAACTTCCTTCTAATATTTCTTTTTACCTCATTGAATCATTAAATTCTGTTTGCTTCATTCTATTTTTTTAAGTATGTTCATTACTTGGGTAAGGCTTCCTAGGTTTTCTCTTCTAAATTGTTTATTTTCTTTCCAAGTACCCTAATTCCATGATTTATTTCTTTGTTTTGGCTATGCCTTCATTTCCACCTTCCACTATTAGAGACGGTGATCAATTCCCTTTTTTTTAAGGGGATGGTTCTACTTATTATTGCAGAATTACTTGCTTTCATTTTATTTTGGCAATACTTTATCCCATAATAATCCTCTGTACATAAGGAGTTTTGTTGCTGTTGTTGTTTCCTATTTACCCATGTTTTCATCTTCAGTACTAGGACTGGGACTTTATGCCAGGGGCAGGATCTGTCCTCATCTGCACTTTTGCATGAGGTTACTACATCATGATCTTATCTCAGTAGGAGAATAGGACGCCATGGTACTGGGGTCATGTCCTGCCCCACTTAAAGTCTAGATGCTGCTGTTCAGCTGCATTTCTAGATGAGGGGTCTGGTCCTGGTATGGGATGAAGGGAAGTTGCCCCTTCTGCAATCTGTCCTGATCCTGGAAGTTATACCCAGAATTAGGACCAGACTCTGTCCCCTACCACAGTCTGCAGCTTTAATCTGTCCCCTGGGCCATTCATTTCTTGGTCTGTCTCCCCTTTCCCCTTGGTCTTTCCCCTTTACTTCTGCAAGTTAAAACTTTATCCCTTAGGGTGTTCCCAATTCAAGATCATGATGCTTTCAGGCTCATTTCTTTATGAGGTTGAGGAGAGCTCAATTTGTGTTTCTCCTTTGTTTTGTGGAATCTTTGTTTCATATGGTTTTCTTCTTTATCATTAGTACTTATTTCTCAGGAGAGTCATACTTGCCTGGAATTTTTTATAGTTATCTATACCAGAAGTCTCCTCTCAAAGCATTCTTAAGAATGCACCTCCACCTGCAAAAGTCACCTAATTATGAATGAATTAATCCAACAAAATAGTGAATAACAAAGCCCTGATGCTTAAGATAGAAGTAAGGCAGAGGTGTGTGTGTGTGTGTGTGTGTGTGTGTGTGTGTGTGTGTGTGTGTGTGTGTGTGCGCGCGCATGTGAAAGAGACAGAGAAAGCAAAGAGAAAGATAGAGACAGAACAGAAAAAAAACAGACTCCTTCCCTTACTGAATTGTTTTCACTTGCTAATACAGGTACCTGGATCTTACTTACATTTCAATTCCATTTCTTGCAAAGTAGAAATGTGATTTTAGGCAATGAATTCGTTTTTTACAAGATTCTGCTGCAAAAACAAAACAAAGCAAAACAAAAAAAAACTAAGAAGCTGCTGTGGTCTATTAGAAAGAACATTATATTTTTATATTTGGAGAGGTTAAGAAATTCTGAAATCAAGTCCTGCCCTGCCACTGATTGATTTTGTGACCTTCTTCACCTTTCTGGGTCTCAGTTTCCTCATTGATAAAATTAAAGGACTGAGCTAGAGTTTTAAGGTGTCTATCAGCTCTGCCATTATTAGGAGACTATTTTATTGTGGACATGCACCTAAAATTCTTATGGTGGAATTTTACTCTCATGAATTTGTCAACATTAGCTTTTCAACTAATCAGCCCCTACCATCCACACTGGGTCAGTGAATGGCTTTTCTGAGGTGGCCTTCCATCCTTCCTTCTATCCCTCCTGTATCTGTTGAGCTATTTCCTTTCTCTCCCCACCATACTGTATCTAAGAGAATAGTGATAGATGTTGGGTATATAAATGGTATTTCATTTACCAGCAGAGAGGTAGGCAATGGCCTTGGATTACTAACTCTCTTTTATGAAATATGCCGTGAAGTAAAATAAATAATTAACGTGAAGCTGTACTTATCAAAACATGAAAAGTTCATTTTGTGATGCAACCGTCATTGATTTTTATCATTGCTAATTCTTCTATATGAAATAGTTTACCCCATTCTGTCTCTCCCCATCTCCTCTCATTTTACTCTCTCACCTCTCAATTTCACCTATTAAGTATCTTCCCTTCCTATTAAATTGGTACTGTGCCCTCTACCTATGTATACCTGTACAAGTATATACACACATTCACATATGCACTCTCCTACACAGACATATATATGTATGTGTACACACACACACACACACACACACACACACACACATACACATTTCTATTCCCTTCAACAATTCTCATACTGAGAAAAGTTTTATCAGTTACAATTATCATTTTTCCATGTAGGAATGTACATGGAATTTGATAGATCCCTTATGATTTCTTTTCCCTGTTTACCTTCTCGTGCTTCTCTTGCTTCTTGTGTCAAATTTTCTATTCAACTCTGTTTTTTTTTTCATCAAGAATGCTTGAAAGTCCTCTATTCCACTGAATGACCTTATTTTCCCCTGAAACATTTTCTAAGTTTTGCTGGGTAGGTGATTCTTGGTTTTAATCCCAGCTCCTTTGACCTCTGGAATATCATATTCCAAGCCCTTTGATCCCTCAGTGTAGAAGCTGCCAGATCATGTGTTATACTGATTGTGTTTCCATAATATTCAAATGGTTTCTTCCTGGCTGCTTGTAATATTTTCTCCTTTATCTGGGAATTCCAGAACCTGGCTATAATATTCCTAGGAGTTTTCTTTTGGGGATCTTTTTCAGGAGGTGATTGGTGGATTCGTTCAACCTCTATTTTGCCCTCTAGTTCTAAAACATCGGGGCAATCTTCCTTGAAAATTTCTTAAAGGATGATTTCTAGGTTCTCTTTTTGATCATGGCTTTCAGGTAGTCCAGTAATTTTTAAATTATCTCTCCTGGATCTATTTTCCAGGCCAGTGGTTTTCCCAATGACATATTTCACATTATCTTCTATTCTTTCATTTGTTTGGATCTGTTTAACAGCATCTTGATTTCTCATAAAGTCACTAGCTTCCATTTGCTCCAATCTAATTCTGAAGGAACGATTCTCTTCAGTGAGCTTTTGAGATTCTTTTTCAATCTGGCAAATTTGGCTTTTTAAGGCATTCTTCTCCTCATTGCCTTTTGGAGTTAGTCTATTTTTTAAGGTGTTATTTTCTTCAGTCAGGTTATTGACTCTCATTTCATAATTTTCTTGCATGAAAAATTATAAATAAGAACCTCATTTCTCTTCCCAATTTTTCCTACACTTCTCTTATTTGCTTTTCAAAATCCTTCTTTTGCTCCTCTATGGCCTATAACCAGCTCATATTTTTCTTGGAAGCTTTTGTTGCAGGAGTTCTGACTTCATTGTATTCCTCCTGTTCCATGCTTTGATCCTTTTTGTCCCCAAAACAAGAATAAGAAGTTGGATTGCTCTGTTTGCTTTGCTTCCTTTGTCTCCTCATGTTGCCACTCAATTACTTGACTTTTGTGCTTTTTGCCACAGTAGTACTTTGTTACCAGACAGGGGAGCTTCACCCCAAATTGCTGGGGTTTTCTCAGCTGCTGAAGGTATTAGTTGGGTGCCCTCTCTGAAGTCTCCACACACTCTGGCAAGCTGGTTGCATACCCCAGGACCTCCACCTTCTCACTTTTTCTTTAGCATCTATATGTTGATAATTCAGGAATCCGCCACAGCTTCTGGTGATCTGAAGTCCCTCCAGCCAGCTGGTCAAGCCTGCCCTGAGGCTAAAACCTCTGCCTGAAGCAGGACTGGGCTTAGCTCCCAGAGCTCTGCACTGGCTGCACCCTGCCGGTCTGCAGGCTGCCCTAAGTGGGACTTTAGCTTCTCTGTGTCATTTTGTGGGTTCTATAGCTCCAAAGTTTGTTCAGAGTCACCTTTTACAGGAATTGGGGGAGGTGGAATCTGGAGCCCTGCAGAAGTCCTGTTTCTACTCTGCAATCTTGCCTCTGCTCCCTGTCTTTAATTTTTTAAGAAGACTGATATCAGGGAAATGAAGACATGACTTGCAACTGACCTTGATTTGAGTGAGGGAGGGCTGTGCAAGGTCACCAGCCTTACTTTCTTCTCCAGAGCCTTCTGGGTCTAGTGGCCAGATATTCATCAGGATGACCAGAGATGGCCCAGGATACAATGGGAGATCCTGGCTATTTTAGGCTAAGGCCTTTTCAGGTTCTCACTTTGAGTGAGTTAATGCCCATTCAGTGAATAGGCCTCTTTAATTAGTTAGTCAAGGGATGGCCCCTTTAATTAAAAAAAATCAAATTGGGAGGGGAAATCCCTCAGGGTTCCTGGCCAAAAGAGAAGCAGTTCCTATTTAATATTTGCAGTGATGGGACAGTGGATAGAGCACTGGGCCTAGAGTCAAAAGGACCTGAGTTCAAATCCAGCCTCAGACTCACTTTCATAGGGAAAGGAATAAGATGAAGGAAGACTGGAAATGGCTTCTCTAAGAAGGTGGGACATTAGCTAAAACTTGAAGGAAGCCTAGAAAGCCAGAAGGTGAAGATATGGAGAGAGAGCATTCCAGGCATGAAGGACAGCTGCAAAAATGACCAGAGTTGGGAGATGGAAGGTTATGGATGAGGGAAAACAAGGTAGTATGGGGAGGGGGTGGGAAATGGAAGGTATAAGAAAACTAGAAAAGCTAGGAAAGGGGTCAGGTTGTAAAGCACTTTCAGGGAGCCATGGGGGTTGTTTGAATAGGGAAGTGACATGATTAGACTTGCACTTTAGGAAAGACCTGGATTTGAATCTTGGTTCTACCACTTATGAACTGTTTGACTCTAGACAAGCTACCCTCTTCTCCTCAGTTTTCTTACCTGTGAACAATGAAAATAATACTTATTTACTACATACTTTATAGCATTATGGTAGGGAGAGCTTTTTCCTAAACCTAGAGTGCTAATCAGAGGATCATATACTAAAGGCAGATGGATTCTTAAGAGGTCATCTAATCCAACAGCTTTGTTTTACATAATTAGTAAATGGAAGAGCTAGGGTTTCAACCAGGTACCTTGGCTCCAAATATAGGAGTCATTTGCTGTTTTCAGTCATTTCAGTCACGTCCAACTCTTTGTGACCCTGTTTGGCAAAAATACTGGAGTGGTTTGCCATTTCTTTCTCATTTTATAGATGAGGAAACTGAGGCAAACAGGGTTAAATGACTTGCCCAGGGTCACATGGCTAGAAAGTGTCTGAAGTCAGATGTGAACTCAGGAAAATAAGCCTTCCTTCTTCCAGACCTGATACTCAATCCACTGAGCCACCTAGCTGCCCATACTCAAGCCTTACCTATCCTATTAAAACCTTCCCTTGTCCCTTCTGACCAAACTGAATATATATACTACCAAACTGACTATTCCTTGCCAAACTTCTGTAATAAGTTTCCTTTCATTGTCTCTGCTTCTTTAGCATTCACTAACTCCTTAACCTCAAGCAAAAGACTTTTGTTTCCTTCACTTTACTGTAACTGCTCTGTCAAAAGTTCCCAAGGGGCTTCTTTTCATCAAATCTATTATTCTTTTCTGTCTTACTCTTCTTATGAACAAATGAAGTTGGTAGCTTACTATTTGAGCCTGGAGTCAGAAGAGAGATTAAGGCTACATACATAACTTATATGTGTGTATATGTACATGTATGCATGTGTGTATCCATATATATGGATACATGTGCATATGTGCATGCATACATGTATATAAACACAAATAATTATGTCTCAAATATATCATATAAACTATACATACAGATTGTACATATTTAACAGTCATATGCCTGGGGATTTATTTTGTTTGTATATAATTTACATAATTATAGGATACATATATAATATATACAACTCTATTTATGTATATTTAGCAGTGTATGCATAGAGATTTATCCTGTAGCCTGTTTCCCTGTAGTTGTTTGCATATTGTTACCCTCATTAGATTGTGAGCTCCTTGAGGCCAGGAACTGTTTTTGTCCTTCTGTTCTCAGCACTTAGCACTCTGTCTAGAACATAGAATGTACTTAATAAATGCTTGTTTTCTTACATAGACATGGTAATGAAACCCATGGGAACTGGTGAGATCCCTAAGGGATTCGGAGATGGATATGATAGCACAAAAAAGGAATTAGAGACAAAGTAATCAGAGAAGTAGGAAGAAAACCAAAGAGAAACAGTGATATGAAAGCCAAGGAAGGCAAGAGAATACAGTTAGAGGGGAGTATTTACCAAAGGAAAACTATAAGGAGGTCAAGGACAGGATAATAACTTGAGGGGAAAGCAGGGTCAAGGGAAAATATGTTTTGTTTTGGTTTTTAAGGATAAGGGAGACCAGGTTATATTTAAAAACAGTAGGGAAAGATTCAATAGCCAAGGAGAAAGAGAAGATACATGTCAGTTTTGCATATAGTGGGCATTTAATGAATGTTTGTTGAAGTTACTGTTGAAATCTCTATTTATGAAAAGTACAAAGTTAGTATATTGTTCAAACCCTTGGCCCTAAGGCAAGGGGTACCCTATAAACTACAACCTATCCTACCATGCTTCTAGGTTTAATATTTACCCTGTTACTTTCGAATGGAGACCTAAGGATTCCTATACTGCAGGAAACTCCTTCCATGTGTGGGTACTAGCACTTCAGGACCCTGGCAGACTAATTTGTTAAGAAACAGTCTTTGTCTATATATACCTATATTGATATGCTAGGGGCTTTGTGTCCAAATTATATCTTTTCCAGGTCCCTATGATTGACTAATATACTCTTAGGCTAGACTTCATCTCAATAAGCCCATCATCAAAGGTTTCAAGTCCATGGAACTGCATTCCCTGATTTTGTGAGCAATAAGAAACTAGGGCTTAAGACACAAAATTTTACTATTCATGAAACATTTCCCAAGTCATCTAAAAACCACAGGAAGGTAGTAAGGATGACCTGTGATGTCCAGGTTACAGGACTGGACCATGGCAAACTTCCCCATTTACCCCAGTCTAGATCTTGGGCTCTGTACTATACATTTGTTATCCATAAAGAGAGCCCCTGTTGATGTCCTTGGGCTCCCCACATGGAACAAAGGAGGAATATGCCATAGAGATCATGGTGAAGATTGGAAAGATGAAGGCTCGTAGTTCCATACAATTCCAATTAAACTTAGCATGCCTTCCATGGTCTCTACTGCCTCCAGAGTTTCTTTACAATGAGGACCCAAAGCATCTTAGCTTTGGCAAAGGTTTGTAGGATTTCATGCTTCCTTTTTTTTGGAACTTAAAAAAAATCATTTTGCCTAAAGCCAGAGGAAGGGTTGGCATTTTCACAATAAATATGTTTAGAATTTTCATTTCTGATTTAATATTGTTTAAAATCTTGGTCTTCATGGCTTTTTGGTTCTTATGTCAACCCTCAGTAAAAATAACTGGTGAAACAAGGATTAAAGTAAAGGATTAAAGAGGCCAGATCAGTTTTCCATTCAGAAGCAGTGGTATGAGTGCTGCCTTTGGAGTCAGAAGATGTAAGTCTGAATCTCAGCCCCTTTTCTACCTGTGTGAGCTTGGACAAGTAACTTCTCTCTAAGTCTGTTTCTTCATCTGTAAAATGGTACAAATGGGACTAGATGACCTCTGAGATCCCTTCCAATTCTAAATCTAATAAACCTATGAAGCTACACTTTGGCATAATGAAAGGGGACAATGGATTTAGAGTCAGAGACCTGAGTTGTAGATCTCATCTTGCTATTTATTATTAACTGTGGCACAAGTCACAATTTCCTCATCTATAAAATGAGGGTATCATCATTCCCTTCCCGTCAGTCTAAGAAACAGGAGTTTTAAAAGCCCTGCCCTACTGGAGTTCAAGATCTTTATGGGAAACAATGAATTCCAAAGAACTTGATTGTGGAGTGAGTGCCTTACTTTTTCTGTCCCTTGGAACAAAGGCAAATGAAGTACTTCCTTTTCCCGCATTCCCCCCACCCCCTCAGAGGAAACTTATGGTCTAGTTATGCCAATGACCTAGTGTCTAAGACCCTTTCAATATCTTCAGTGATGTTAAGCTTCACTAATAGAATAATAAAGTTTGTACAAATCCCAGGACCTATTTCTTCGTTGCCTCTCTGCCACACATAAAATTATCGCACCCAGGATGTCACCATGAAACTCTGATAATCTTTTATCTCACCATAACTCTCTCCCTATGACTCATCCCTCCTAAAACTATTCTTTTTGCTCTTATTGAGATCTCTAATCCCACTTCCCCTTAGTACTTTCATAGACCATTTACTGTTGTTAACTTCATTTTCCTCCATAACCAACTTTAACCCTGCAGTTAAATAATTCAACTGTATACTGTCATGAGTTTTCAAATCCCTCATCCTCTCATCCTGTTAAAACTCATTCCTTGCCAAACCTCAGCCCTGGATTAATTGCATCATCCTCCTTCACCACTCTCACACAATGGTGTTACCTCAGTGCAGCAAAGCATCCTTTCTAATCCTCCCTAGATAATTCTCTATCTCAATTCCCACAGAAGACATTTCAAACTCTCTCTTTCCTCACACATCTCTTACCTGAGGTTCTAATATCTTACTTAACTGAGAAAAATCAGGCATTTTTGCCCTAAGTTTGCCATAAAATTTGCTGTAAGTTCCTCCTTTTTTCCCCTTCCTTTTACCTCAATCTTCCCCTAGTTCCTGATAATGAAGTAGCCTTTCTCCTTGCCAAGGCCAACTCTTTTTCTTTTTTCTTTTTTTAAACAAATGCTTTATTAACTTCTGGTTTACATCATTCATTTCCACCAGATTTTGAGTTACAATCTTTTCCCCATTTTTTCCCTACCCACTACCCCAGAATAGCAGTCCCACTAGATATCCCCTCATCCAATCTGCTCTCTCCCATATCTTCTCCCATACCCCCTTCAACTTTGCCATTAGGACAAGGTGAATCTCTGAGCCCCAATGCCTGAACATCTTATATCCCAATTACATGCAAAATAGTATTAATAATAGTATTTATATACATTTTAAACATTTTATTTTAAGACCTCGAATTTCAGATCCATTCCCTTCCTCCTTTGTCACCCACTCCCTCTGGGAAGATAAGCAATTCAGTATGTGCTGTACATGTATAGCTATGCAAAACATTGCCATAGTAGATATATTGTACAAGGCTGCTTATAATTCCCTCCCACTCATCCCACCCCTCACCTTTCCCTACTTGATCCTAGCCCTCTTCTATAGTGGGTACTTCCAACCTTCCCTCCCCACAAGGATGCCCTCCCATCCATTATCCCTCCTCTCATCCTCCTTCCCCCTATTCTGCTGAGATATCCCATTTAGTATGTATGTGATTCTCTCCCAGAACCAAATTCAATGAGAATGTGGTTTTGCCTTTTTGCCTTCCTATTCTTCCCCTCCCTTGCAACCACTTCCCCTTGCTTCTTCTACATGAGATAGTTTACCCTACCCTGTCTCTCCCCATCTCCTCTTGCCACTTTCCTCTCTCACCTTATAATTTTACCCCCTAAGTATCCTCACTTCCCAACAAATTCAACCTATGCCCTCTATCCATGTATAACTGTAAACATATATACATACATTCACATATGTATTCAAATGACCATACACCCTTCTTCCATTATTTTCATACTGAGAAAGATTTCATCAGTCACAATTATTGTTTTTCCATATAGGAATGTAAATAGTTCAACTTTGATAAGTTCCTTTTGGTTTCTTTTCTCTGATTACCTTCTCAGGCATCTCTTGCTTCTTGTGTCTGGATGTCAAAGTTTCTATTCAATTCTGGTTTTTTCCTCAAGAATGCTTGAAAGTCCTCTATTCCACTGATTGACCATATTTTCCCCTGAAACAAAATACTCAGTTTTGCTGGGTAGGTGACCCTTGGGTTCATTCCCAGCTCTTTTGCCCTGTGGAATATCATATTCCATGCCCTTCAATCCCTCAGTGTAGAAGCTGCCAGGTCCTGGGCTATTCTGATTGTGTTTCCACAATATTGAAATTGTTTCTTCCTGGCTGCTTGTAGTATTTTCTCCTTGATCTGGGGATTCTGGAACCTGGCTATAATATTCCTGGGAGTTTTCTTTTTGGGATCTTTTTCAGGAGGTGATCTGTGGATTCTTTCAACCTCTATTTTGCCCTCTTGATCTAAAACATCTTTCCTTGAGAATTTCTTGAAGGGTGATTTCTAGGTTCTTTTGATCATGGCTTTCAGGTAGTCCAATAATTTTAATCTCTCCTGGATCTGCTTAACAGCATCTTGATTTCTCATAAAGTCATTAGCTTCCATTTACTCCAGTCTAACTCTGAAGGAATGAATCTCCTCAGTGAACTTTTGAGATTCTTTTTCCATCTGGCAAATTCGACTTTTTAAGGCATTCTTCTCCTCATTGCCCTTTTGGGCCTCCTTTGCCATTTGAGTTAATCTATTTTTTAAGGTGTTGTTTTCCTCAGTCAGGCTGTTGACCCTCATTTCATACTTTTCCTGCATCCTTCTCATTTCTCTTCCCAATTTTTCCTCCACTTCTCTTATTTGATTTTTAAAGTCTTTCTTAAGGTCCACGATGGCCTGCAACCCGCTCATGTTTTCCCCTGGGGCTTTTGGAGCAGGACTTCTGACCTCACAGCCCTCCTCTTGCTCTATGCTTCGATCCTCTTTGCCCCCAAAGTAGGAGTCTAAGGTTGCATTTTTCAGTTTAATTTGTTTCCTTTGCCTTGGCATGTTGCCACTTAATTACTTGTCTTTTGGGCTTGTTGCCACAGTAGGACTCTGCCACCAGACAGGGGAACTTTCATCCCGAACGTGTGTGTGTGTGGGGGGGAAACTTCCATTTCTGGCAAGCTGGAAACCCACCCACGACCTCCACTCCAGATCACAATCCAGATCCAGGGAGGTTAAAGCAAGAGTGATTACCACCGCCCCCAAGATTGATCGCTGTATCTCCCTACAGTTCGCAGGCCAGGAGCTGGAGCTGCCTCTGAAAACTACAAAATGGAGTGTCTCCTCAGCAGCTTCTAGCCCCCAGGGGAGGAAGCCAACTTGTTCCCCAAATACTGGTCCCAAAGTCCATAGGGCACCAACCTCTCACTTTGTCCTAGGCATATCTATGTTGATAATTCTGGAATCGCCACAGCTGCTGGTGTTCTGGGGTCCCTCCAGCCGGCCGCTGGCCCTGCCACTCTGGGGCTAAAACTGCGACTCAGGTGGACCTCTGCTCAGCTGCCCGCACACTGCATGCTGCGCTGCCAGCGCTGCGCTGGTCCTTCCTGCAGGGCTGCTAGGCTGTCCTCAGCGGGAGGTTAGCTCCTCTGTGTTGTTCTGTGGGTGCTGAGGCTCCAGAAGTTGTTCAGAGTCCCCTTTTACATAGTTTGGAGGTAGTCTGGGGGGAAGAGTGGCTTGGATGTGCTGTTTCTACTCCGCCATCTTGGCTCCGCCTCAGAAAGGTAAATCTTAATTAGGCTTATTGGTCAGTTAAGATTGGGGAAATAGTGTAATAAGAACTACAACATATCACAAGTTGCAAAATTTTATCATCTCTATTGTATACCTAGAAAGATATGACCAAGTGACTAGATGTACTTTGAAATGTCTACATTCTTTATAACCTAACAGAGCAAATCCATGTACTACAAATGCAAATGCATAATACCTTGAGAAATCAGCAAATAAATTGTACTGAGAATGGGCTATCATTATAGACAGAACTATTGCCCACAATACTCTGGATATAACATCGATCCCTAACATTTTTAATAAATGTCATCATACTGTGAGGGAATTGTTGTGTTGTGGAGAGTTTGGAATTAGATGAACTTAATTTGTCTCCCAGTTCTCCCATTTAACACCTCTTTAAAAAAATGACCTTGGGCAAGCCTCTTGATAACCTTGTTATAACATGAAGCAGCTAAGTGGCAAAGTGGATAGAGCACTTTGCTGGAGTCAGGAAGAGTTAACTTCAAATCCGACCTCAGATGCTTACTACCTGTGTGATCCTTTACAAGTCACTTAACCTCTCTTTGCTTCAGTTTCTTCATCCAGAAAATAGGGATAATAATTTCACCTATGTTAACTTCACTTACAATAATTAATTCACCTACAATAATTTCACAGTATTGTCATGAGGATTAAATGAGATAATATTTATTAAGTGCTTTGTAAACCTTAAAAGCACTATAGATATGGTAGCTATTATTATAAGACCTCTTCTAAGGTTCTTTCCAGCTCTATACTAGAACCCTAGGAATAAATTGAATGAAAAGTTTTCAAAATACAGAGATCTACCAGAAGATTAAAACCATGTCAGAAGGAACAGGATAAAGTCTGTATCATCCTTATTTTCCTTTCTGCTGCCAGAGTGGTCTGGAAGTTTCTTTCATTGAGTCTAAAGAAGATGAGCTCATATTCCAATATGCTTGTCCAGGCACAAAACACAAAACCACAAAAACATTTTAAACACCCATGATCTCCAGAAGACATTAAATATATATACATATATATATATATATGTATGTATGTATGTATATATATATATATATGTATTTGTATGTATATATATGTTTTTAAGTTAGAAAGATAGTGATTTGTCTTCAGCGTGTTTCTAACTGAATATTAACAAAAATACAAAAAGATGAGACAGCAGAGATGATGATGATGATGATGACGATGACGACAACAACAATTATAGTTACATGGTAGAGATACAACTAGGTCATTACCACCAGAAATTATAGAAGGGATATCCTTAGTGAGTTGGATATACCCTATGTACCCTTTGTGAAGACTTCTCAGAGTGAGGAAAGAGGGAGAAAGGATTATCTCGAAACCAGAGACAGACCTTTTGTGGGACTGGACAGACCTGAGTCTGGTTTTCCTAAGAAATTACACAACTCAGGACCCTTCCCCCTCCCTTGCTGCCACATTAGCATTAAGCCCTTTAGAAGACTTTCAGGACCCTTCCCCCTTCCTTGCTTTAGCATTTACTAAATAAGGACATGTACATTAAATTGCCTATACTCTGTTTCCCTGTTCTTTGTTTTTTTAGCACCTAGATTGTAAGCCCACCTCCCAGCCAATGGGAGCAAAGGATAGTGTTGGGAGGTGGCTTGACTGTTAGGGTATAAAGCCTTGCTTTGTCTTCTGTAACACTCTGCATTCTACTGGTCTGTGCTGGTGGAAGGGATATCCTCTCTTCAGGAGAACTGAATAAAAGCTTTCTGTTTTTACCATGAGACACCTTTGACTTTTAATTTTTGGGTAGGGGATATTTGGGGTCCCTGTATGCCACACATTAGGAAGCTTGGATCAGTGATCAATGCAGCTTATGCAAGAAAAAACAGAAGCTTCATGATACATCAGTATAGGCCACAAAGGGGCGGCTAGGTGGTGCAGTGAGTAAGAGCACCGGCCTCGGAGTTGGGATGACCCGAGATCGAATCCGGCCTCAGAAAATGAGCACCCACACACAAATAATGATTAGCCGTGTAACCTTTAGCAAGTTACTTAACCCCAATTGCTCTAAAAAAAATTAAAAAAATATATAGGCCACAAAAATTTAATGCCTATCAAATACTCAAGAAAGCATGACGGTGTCTAGAATTATACAGCACACACTCATTATCTTTTATGAATCAACCTATGACAAATTCCTATATTGCAAATATATCATTTTAAATATCCTAGGGATTCAGCCAATAAGTTGTACTGAAACCAAACCATTATCATTGACCTAAGTGTTGCTCATAATTGCCCAGATATAACATTCATCCTTAAATACTTAAGAACCTTTTGTGATAGATATCATCATACCAAATCCTCATAATCTCTAAATTATATGGAATGAAATGATTTTAAAATGTAATGATTTAGCAGAAATTTATGGGAACAAAATCAAGTACAGGTCATCTTGCCAACTTGAATTGTCCTGAGGATGCTTACAAGGCTGCAGAAAATGAACTTATATCCTAATACTTTATTTGGTTCCAAAAGTATTTATTTTATTCATCTGTGTTAGTCTGTAAAATATTACATCAACAAATATTTATTAAGTGCTACTATAATGTGCCAGGTATTGTGCTTTACTCAGGGAATACAAAGGACAAAGTCTCTGCCCTGAAGGAACACAGATTCTAATGGAAGAAACAATATGCAAGCAACTAGACAGTTATAAGATCTATACAATATAAATGGAAGACCATCTCAAAGAGAAGACACTGGGGACTGGGGAAGGGGTTGGTGGTGGAGAGACAGCCTGGGACCAGAAAAGACCTCCTCCAGAAGAATTGAAACTGAATCATGGAACTGAGAAAGGAGAGCATTAAGGCAAGTTCAAATGAGCATTGGAAACATAGGAGTTAGCCAATGAAAAGGCACAGAATTGACAAATGGAATTTCATGTTGTGGGGAATCAGCCAGAAAAGAGGCAAATAGGCATCTATGCAATACAGTGGATCTATTCTTGGATCTAAAGTCAGAAAAACCCTAGGTCAAATCCTGCATGACACTTGTTGGGTGTATGACCCTCAGAAGGTCACTTAACCCATCAGCCTCAGTTTCCTCATCTGTATGAAATACAATAGTAGCACCTACCTCCTGGGGTTTTAGTTGATATTAAAAGTGTATGGTCCTTTGAGCACTGACCACTCCTTAACTCCTCCCTGATCCCACCCTTACTCACCTAGTTAGCATAATTGACCCCTTAAAACTATGCCTGGGGCCTCTGCGAGTTTGCAGGTTCCATAAGAATCTAGCCCGCTGTTCTCTACAGCGTAACAATAAACTTTACATTTTCGGCTTAAAAAAAAAAAGAAAATAGAGTGAAATAATATTTTAAAGTTTTCCAAACCTTAAAGTACTAAAACATTAAAGTACTAACATAAATGCTATTACACCCCTATTATTAGGGACAATCTGTAGAAGACAGAATGTGATACAAATTGCTACCTATCCATACCCACCCCTCCTGTGTAACTCTTTTCCATGCCGTCTAATACGTTTGTATATGGGGTTCGCCCAACATATTCAATGTCTTCCTTCTTTAATTTCTCCTGATATCATCAGTACAGACTGGCCTAACCGAGTGATTAGCCTGTTGGTAATATTTTTTTTATCATACATTTTTCTAATGACTTCATTTACGGTGGTTCTTTGAAATTTCTCACTGATTACATATTGCAGGTTGTTCACAACCACCATGTTAGTCTCCAATGCCCTTTATGAGATATTCGTTTTTAATTCTTTGGAGATAGAAATGTTCCATGATTCACAAACAATAATAATAGTAGAATATTGGTGTTTTAAAACAGTGCACCTTTCATTGGGGAGAAGTCTGGGGTCATTAGAAAAGCTTTACAATATCCTGAAGGCAATCCAGCCTGCTTTCCTCCACCTGTTTAATTCTGACCCAATTTGTCTATTTGTACAGTGTCAATCACAATAAGCATTCATTAAGCACCTACTCTGAGCTAAGCACTGTCCTGGGTGTTGAAGATACAAATGCAAAGAATGAAACATCTGTTTCTCAAGGAGTTTTCATCCTAATGGGGAGATGTGTGTGTGGTGGGGGAGGGGGTATGCACACACATACATCTATAATGGGAGATATACAGAATGGGAAGACTGTGTATACACACATATATATACACACAACATATGTATATATACACATATACATATACACATACATATCTCTATATATAACCTTAAAGAACAAATATAAAAATAATAAATACAAAGGTGTTAGGAAGGGAAGGGGCTCCTATCAGCTGGAGTAAATCAGGAAAGACTTCTTGCAGAAGGTAAGTCTTAAAGGAAGACAAGGATTCCATGAGTTGAGAGGGAGTGCATTCTAAGCATGGGAGTGGATGGCCACTGCAAAGGTATGGAGAAGAGGAATGGAGTGCTATGTGTGAGGAACAGAGAGAAGGCCAGTTTGGCTCAATCACAGTGTGAAAACAAAAGAAATGAACAGAGGCTAGAAAGATACAATGAGGTCAGGCTACATAGGGCTTCAAAGACTAAATGAAGGAGCCCACACTTTATATTCACACACTCTATACTTTATATGAGACATTAGGGAGCCACCGGAGTTTAATGAGTTGGGAGTAACATGGTCAGATCTTCACTAAAGGAAAATAACTTTGGTAGTTATATCAAGGACGGAAGATGGGAGATAAATTAGCAGGCTATTTGAGCAATCTAGGTGAGAGGTGATGAGAGCTTCAACCTGATAGAGGCTGGGACAAGATAGGAACAAGTTAGGCAGCCAAATAAGGTGTTGTTGGAACTGTGGCAACAATTGAGACCTGAACAGCAGTTTAGGCCATTAGCCAAAAGGTGCACTGATGTGCGATCCTCAGAGGGCTTGGCATTAAAGATGAGGGTAGTGTCATTGCAGGAATTCATGAAGGATTTGACTCACACCCAAGAAGGCACTTAAAAGGAAGATGAACTTTCTACTTCAACTGAGGGACCTGCCTTGTGGGACCAGGTGGGGACTGAAAGTCTTATGTGGAACTTCCAATTTATTGGTCTCCAAAAAATGTACAAAAGGTGTTAGCATTGGTGAATCCTGGGGTAGAATGTTCTTTGTTGTATGGTAGCCCTGAGTGGTTTCCTGGGTAAGCCACTGTGATAGATGGGTATTGGGCATGGTCAATTCAAGTTAAGAAGTCAGTCATTTCACTGGGAATAGGGAGGGTGATGGTGACTTCCTCAGGCAAGTTTCACCTGTGTTTTCATGTGGTAAAGGCATTATGTGAAGCATGTGCCCCTGCTGCTTTTGGCCCTTCATCAGGTTACTAACACAAAGCAGTATTGTTTTTACCAGGAGGACACAAGGAAATTGGAGAGGCTATTTTGGAACTTTAGAGGGTGGTATAGTTTGACCAACACATAGTCCTTATAATTCCCCAGTGTGGCTAGTGCTAAAGCCCAATGGCTCATGGTATGTGGTGTAAATTACAAGAAACAGAATAAGGTTGTACCTCCCTTGCATGCTCTAGTACCTTCTGTAATGGCCCTTAAGGACCAATTAAACCACAAGCTAGGGACATATCATTATGTTCTGGGTTTGGTAAATGCTTTCTTCCCCAACCCTATTGCCCCAGAAAGTCAAGAACAGTTTGCCTTTTCATGAGATGGAAACCAATGGACATTTCAAGTGTAGCCCCACTTTGTGTCATGGCCTCATGGCAGCTGACTTGGCTGTAAGCCACAATCTGTGAAAATGTATCACTATATTGATGATATGTTAACCAGTAACCCTCTTAGACTTGGAAACAGCTGCCCCTACCCTGGTGAGAAAGGATGGGAGGTCAGTCAGGGCAGGGTCCAAGGGCCTGGCTTATTTGTCAGAATCTTGGGTGTTGTCTGGTGTAACAGAAATGTGAATTTAAAGGTCTTTCCTGCCCCTAGGCCCTTTGGTGGGCTTAAGAGACTCTGAGAACCTTTCTTGTTTTGAAAATATACTCTGCCCCCTAATAGGCTGAATGTGGTCACATGGAACCTGTGGCAGGAGGCTTGGTTTTCAGGAATGCCTACACCTTGATGCTGTGTGATTGGGCTGTAGGTCTAGAGGGTTGTTACATTCTCTGAGCCATGTGAGGCTTTGCTTTGGGGCTCACTTTGAGAAGTGTTGTGTGATTTGACCAGATGAGACTCTGGGCAGCTGTTGAGAGCCCCCCGGCTTTGAAAACCTAGATGCTGATGCTTCCCTCTCTGATAACTGTGGTTTGGTATTGATGTAATGGTTGGGCAGTTTGGAAGCCTGTCTACTTGATCTGTTTGTTTCTGTCTTGTAAGTTCTGTCTGTATACTTTGAAGTTTGGAGTGCTGACCTTTTTCCCCTGAACTAGGTGAATGATATATGTTTGACTGATTAAAGTAAACTTGTTAACCTATTTTGAGTTGCTTTCCTTTAGAAAAGCAGATCTAAGAACCTGTGTTGGCAGCCACCCTGGGGATGTTGGGGTGCTTGCTGCTACATCTGGTCAAGTAAGAAGAGTATGCCTTCTGCATAGTTTTTGATAAGATACAAGCTTACCCCACTCTCACAAGTGTAAAACAATTGCAGGAATTTTTAGATCTATTGGGATATTGGAATGTGTTCATTCCTAAAACTCCTGTATGATCTGACATGGCAAAGAGGTACTGTGGGACTGGGATGAATTATGTTTCCAAGCCTTTAGCGCCACCACTGTCAAGACTGAGTAGGCTCTAGGCGTCTTTGGTCCTTCACTAGTTCATGAATTGGATGTCCATGTATCCACAGAGGGATATGGATAGGGACTTTGACAAAAAAGGGAAAGAACTCAACAACCAATAGGGTTCTGGTCACAATTATGGAAGGGGGCAGAGGTGTGGTACTCTTTGACTGAAAAGCAGTTGTTTGCTGTGTAGCACAACCTCTTTGCAGCAGAACCCATCACAGAAAGGGCACTAGTAACTTTGTGTACCATTTACCCCATAGTCGATGGGGGCCTGATTGGACTCAAAAACTGAAAAATGGTGGAGCACAGGTGTCAACACTGGCTAAGTGGGGGTTTTATATTGTCAATGCAATACCCATAGCAGCCACCATGAATATACACACGTATTTCCAGAGCTGAATCACAAAATATAACAAATTCTCTTCTTCAGTAGTAAAACTAAGATAGTTTTTCAGATACCAGAAAACCAATTCTACCATGGTAACAAAGAAGTTTATATATACCACGAATCCAGGAAGCACCAATAACCCCAAACCTTCCCTCTGTTAGGCCTCCCCTAGGCAAAACTCGCCCCTTTCTCTCACTCACACAAACTGCTCTGCCTCACTCTGCCTCAGCTCTGCCTTGCTCCCTCTTCCTGTTCCACCCTTCCTTTTGTTAACTTTTCTCTTCTTTTTCTGAGCGAAACTCACAGCTGCCTTTTCTCCTAGCACCTGAAACTTTCTAGCTTGCTCTTCTAAAGGAAAGTTTGGATATCATAGCATAGAAAGATTCTCATGCAAATCAGCTAACTACTTTTCCAGCTGAACCTTTTCCTCCAGCAATTTGTCTCTACTTTTACATATAAATTACAACAATTTCTTAACAATGCCCATCTTCTTCTACACACCTCTGCCATTTCATTCCCCAGTTCTTTTTTTTTTTTTTTTAAGCAATTGGGGTTAAGTAACTTGCTCAAGGTATACACGGCTAGTCATTATTTATGCATGGGTGCTCATTTTCTGAGGCCGGATTCGATCTCGGGTCATCCCAACTCTGAGGCCGGCACTCTTACTCACTGCGCCATCTAGCTGCCCCTCTTTCCCCAGTTCTATTGGTATTCCTTGTAAAGATCTTTCTAAATATCTGGGTTCTCCCTTTTGTAACCTTGTTTCCTAGTTTTCATGAAGTCCTGTGCTTTTAGCCCATTCTCTCACCAGGGAGGAATAAGGTAAATCCTCCCATTCTGGGATGCATATTTCTTTCCCTAGAGCCTTCCTGTCTCCAAGTAGAGGTTTTATATTTTGTGATCCTGTTTTGTGATGCCAAATATTTTGCCAATGTGATATTCACAGCAGCTGCTATCAATATGCAGGTGCATTTCCAGGGTTGAATCACAAAATAAAACAAACTCTCTTCCTCAAAGACAAAACCAAGATATTTATCCAGATACCAGAAAACTAATTCCACTATGGTAACAAAGAAGTTTATACACATCATTCATTCAGGAAGCACCACTATCCCCAAGCCTTCCCCCTGTAGGTCTCCCCACAAACAAGCTCCTTAGGCATAATTCCTCCCTCTCTCATGCAAGCTGCTCTGCCTTAGCTCTCCCTCATCCTCCTCAGCTCTGCCTCATTCCTTCCCAGCTCTTTCTCTCTCTCTTCCTGCTCCACCCATTCAGTAAGCTCCTCCCACCATAGGGGGGTGACTCAAGGTATGGATTGGGCCAAAGCTCAGAGCAAGTCACATGGGCCTATTAAGGGGCAGGGAAAATCTTCAAAGTCCTTTAACAGTACAGGCTACTATCTCCAACAGCAAAGCTCAATGTATGTCAGTCTGAGCACTGAGCACTGAGCTTTAGGCAGTTTGGGAAGCTGTTATACATGTGTCTGATAAGATGGAAGAGGTTATTAACTGACCATGTTAGAAAAAGTGTGTAAGAGGCCTATATCCCTTACCACCTGGTACACAGATGGGTCCAGTCAGGGGCAACTCCCAAGGTGGAAGCCTATGGTTTTCCACCTAGAGACTAAAACCATATGGATGGAGGCAGGAGAAAAGCAAAGAGCTAAGCAGGGGCATCATTATTAGCCCTTCACCCAGTCTCTCCTCCTTAGAATTCATAAAAATTTTCCTTATGTTGTAAAACTGCCAAATCCCCTAGAAGCTATCTCTATTAGGCAAGGTTATTCAGCCTGGGAAAGGAACTTGTTTAAGTGTAGTTTTAAATGAACCTAACTTGCTAAGAAGTTGCAAAGATTAGAAGGATTTCTATCAATTGGCTTTTAGATTTCAGAAGGAAAAATGGTAAATGGAATTCTTTACATTTGTGAGACCTGATAAATCTTCATTGCTTAGTGCAGCTCCATGAAAATAAAAATAACTAACTAGCTCTGAGCTGTGATCAATGAGGCTTGTTGTTTAAGATAAAAGGCACTTGGGACCAGAACTAAATTTTATTTTGAGTTTGAATTTGGGTATAGTTGTCTGCATTATATCTGTGACTTTACCTGAATTTAAACGGAGTCAAAGATGTTTTATCCTGTCCTATTTGGAATGTCACATGTCTCTGCTTTTTTCCTTCTATAGCAAGTTTCCATGATCAGAGCAAGTAGTCAGTAACAGATATGGGTTCTTTCGTATAAGCTTACTGGAAAATCTAATATTATTTTTCATTGGGAATTGGAACATGTGCAGAGAGTATGCAAATTGCTTAAGATCATTTTAAAAGCTTTCAACTAACTTCATAAAAGTTTAGTGATCAATTATAAATCTTGAAACTGTTTTAAAAGAAGGGAAAATACTTTCAGAAGAAATTTTCAAATCTCTAGTGTAAGTTTAAGAGGCCTATTAAAACTTTCATTTGCAAGATAAATTTATTGCTAAACGAATGTAATGAGTTGTGAAAACAGAAGAGATCTGGCTGTTTTGATCCGAATTTGTAGTTGTTTCATGCTCTAAGCAAAAGTTAACATTTGTAACTGAATGTATGTTAAGGATTCAATTTCTGAATTATCTCTTTCTTCCTGAGTGAATCTGTATTGACTGTATACTGTATATATAATCTGTGTACCCAGCTTCCTATGAAACATAGATCTACCCAAATGATTTTGGGTCCCAGCTGTTTAAGGGGGAGATGATCAGGTGCTTGGAATGACAGAGTACTCAGGTGCCTGATACTTATTTTAATCAGAGATACTTTAGTTGAGAGAAAAGATAACATTTTTAACACCAGGTTAATTCAAACTGTTTTAAAGTCTATTTATGAAAAGCTGAACAAAGCAGATAAGAAGGTTTGGCTTCCCCATGAGAATTGGGTCAGGTCCTTGGATTCTCAGCTTTGACTTCCTTGAGCAGCCTGCATCTGAAATTTTCTCAGAGCTCAGAACTCAAGGCTGAGAAAGTCCAGACCATTCCCTAACATATATTTGGAAGACCACCACCCATTCTTCCTCTAATCTGGGAAGACCTAAAAGCTGAAATCACTAACTCTTCCCTCATCAAGTTCCTACAGGGTCTGCAGGCGATTCAGAAAAAAACTCCTTCCCTCAGCTCTCCTGATCCCGATCCCGAGTTCTGCCTCAGCTTACCTGTTTCAACCTGGGGATTCTGTGCTGGTAAAAAGAAATTCATGGTCTGGAGCAGAGGTGGAAGGGACCACACGTCATGATCCCCACTACACCTACTGCTGTCAAAGTGGACTCTATTCCCACATGACTCCATTGCACCAGAGTGAAGCCTACTGTCACCTCAGAATGGAAAACAGAAGTCCACGAGCACCCCCTAAAGCTAAGACTATCTGATCCTCTCCCTGATTCCCCTTTTACCTCCTTGCGTGGCCCCCCACAATCCCCATGCCTCCAGACCAAGCTATACCTGGGTGTTAACCACAGGAAATGGACAATCCTGGACTTTTCCAGAACCTGGAGCACACAGCTCCCCCTCAACTCCCTGTTCCCCAGAACTGGACTATTTGGGGGCCCACCAGTAGATGCAGGTTACTTACTCTGTTCAGATACAGGATGTCCGTGCACCTGTGCTTGTGTCACAGCTTACCACCGCCCCTCTCCTAGTCCTGGTGCCTCCCTGTGCCACTAGGCAGGCGGTAGTGAGGGATTGGACCCATTGTTCCGAATCCATACAATCGAGTCTGATGCCACCTGGGGAGCCCCGGTTTCTCGAGTCCTGGGAATCATAGTCCCTGAAGGGGAGGAGGAAGCGCAGGTGGGAAAGACCTCAGTATTGACTATAACCAAAAAGCCTTCTGTGCCCCTCCCCCATTGTCATCCCATTGCTTAGCTATCCCTGCCCCAATAGGGAACCCCAATGTCCAAATCACAATACCAGCTGTCACCACATGGGCCCCTGTCAGGTCATATGCTCCCCTCATCTTCAAAAGTTCAGGAATCTCACAATTACCAGATCCTTAATTACCCTTCTGTCAGCTGTTCATAAACCACTTAACAGCTCTAACCACATGTTGGGAAAAGATTTCTGGATTTGTGTTGAACCCCAGCCTCCTTACTATGTAGGAGTGGCACTAAATGCCTCAGTCACCCCTATTTCCAACCTAGAATTATGATTGGGACCACCCAAGGCTTTCCCTTGGGGATATACAGGGAACAGGTTTCTGCCTCACATCCAGCACCCCTTTATCCAGCTCTCAGTATAGCTCAATTTGTGGAAAACCCACATGATTCAGGCCTCTAGCTCAGACTACTTCCCTGTCCCTCTAGGAGCCTGGTGGGCATGCCACGATGGCCTTACCCAGTATGTCTCTGCTACAGTGTTCCTCAGAAAACAACACACTGAGGAACCCCTGTGTATCCTAGTGGCCATAATTCCCCGAGTCACCTTCCTCCCAGGGCAACTGAGCCATGGCCAAAGACAGGCAGTATCACTCCTCATTCGCATCTCAGTGGGCTTGGGCCTTGTGGGTTCTGCAGCGACTGGGATGGCAGCCTTGATTAAGGGGGAGGCCAACTATCAGGCCTTAAGTACACAGGTAAATATTGACCTCTCCCACATAGAGCAGTCCATCTCAGCCCTGGAGAGACAGGTGGACTCTCTGGCAGAGGTGGTTCTTCAGAACCGCAGAGGCCTTGACCTTCTTAAACTGGGTGGCCTGTGTGCAGTCCTTGGTGAGGCCTGTTGCTTCTGTGCAAAAACTCTGGAGTGGTGAGGGAGAGTCTGAAGTTGGTAAGCCAGAATATTGCTAATGCACAGAGGGAGCTGGACGATTCTGAGAATGGGTATCAGTCCCTGTTCCCCTGGAACGTCCCCCTAACTCACTAAATTGTTATCAGCCTTGGTATTAGTATTGGTATTGGCCTCTCCTCCTGATCTTAGCCCTAATTGTAGGACCCTATCTCATTGTTTTCTACAATTCCTTAAATCCAGTGTTAACTCCATTAATGTTAATTATCAGGGACCCCCCATCCTTTAGGAACAGAATTGGGTAATCCAGATGTGACCCCTAGATGTGACCCCAGCTATGTCAAAGGTTTGACATACCTACAAGAAAGAGTAGGGAATGGCCCACAAACTATGTAAAAAAGGACTGTGAACAACTTCTGGAGCCCCAGCACCCACAGAATGACACAGAGAAGCTAACCTCCCACTGAGGACAGCCCAGCAGCCCTGCAGGAAGGACCAGCACAGCGGTCTGGGAGCTGGCAGCGCGCAGAGCACAGGAGCCGAGCCGAGCCGAGCCCAGGTCCCCATGAGCTGAGGTTTTAGCCCCAGGGCGACAGGGCCAGCAGCCAGCTGGAGGAACCCCAGAACACCAGGAGCTGTGGCGACTCCAGAATTATCAACATAGACATGCCTAGGACAAAGTGAGAGGTTAGTGTCCTATGGACTTTGGGACCTGTATTTGGGGAATGCGTCAGCTCCCTCCCCTGGGGGCTATAAGCTGCTGAGGAGACACGCCATTTTGTAGTTTTCAGAGGCAGCTCTGGTTCCCAGCCTACAAATCGTGGGGAGATCCAGCGATCAGTCTTGGGGGGTAATCGCTCTGGCTTTAACCTCCCTGGATCTGGATTGTGATCTAGGGTGGAAGTTGTGGGTGGGTTTACAGCTTGCCAGAAATGGAAGTTGCCCCCCCACACGTTCGGGACGAAAATTCCTCTAGCTGGCCTTAAAGCCATAGTGTGGCAACAAGCCAAAAAGTCAAGCAATTAAGTGGCAACATGCCAAGGCAAAGGAAACAGAAAAATGCAACCCTAGACTCCTATTTTGGGAGCATAGAGTGGGAAAAGGACTGTGAGGTCAGAAGTCCTGCTCCAAAAGCCCCAGGGGAAAACATGAGCGGGTTGCAGGCCATAGAGGACCTTAAGAAGGACTTTAAAAATGAAATAAGAGAAGTGGAGGAAAAATTGGAAAGAGAAATGAGAAGGATGCAGGAAAAGTATGAAATGAGGGTCAACAGCCTGACTGAGGAAAACAACACCTTAAAAAATAGACTAACTCAAATGGCAAAGGAGGCCCAAAAGGGCAATGAGGAGAAGAATGCCTTAAAAAGTCGAATTTGCCAGATGGAAAAAGAATCTCAAAAGTTCACTGAGGAGATTCATTCCTTCAGAGTTAGACTGGAGCAAATGGAAGCTAATGACTTTATGAGAAATCAAGATGCTGTTAAGCAGATCCAAACAAATGAAAGATTAGAAGGCAATGTGAAATATCTCATGGGAAAAACCACTGACCTGGAAAATAGATCCAGGAGAGACAATTTAAAAATTATTGGACTACCTGAAAGCCATGATCAAAGAAAGAACCTAGAAATCACCCTTCAAGAAATTCTCAAGGAAAATTGCCCTGATGTTTTAGATCCAGAGGGCAAAATAGAGGTTGAAAGAATCCACAGATCACCTCCTGAAAAAGATCCCAAAAAGAAAACTCCCAGGAATATTATACCCAGGTTCCAGAATCCCCAGATCAAGGAGAAAATACTACAAGCAGCCAGGAAGAAACAATTTCTATATTGTGGAAACACAATCAGAATAGCCCAGGACCTGGCAGCTTCTACACTGAGTGATCGAAGGGCATGGAATATGATATTCCAGAGGGCAAAAGAACTGGGAATGAACCCAAGGGTCACCTACCCAGCAAAACTGAGTATTTTGTTTCAGGGGAAAATATGGGCATTCAGTGGAATAGAGGACTTTCAAGCATTCTTGAGGAAAAAACCAGAATTGAATAGAAAATTTGACATCCAGACACAAGAAGGAAGAGATGCCTGAGAAGGTAATCAGGGAAAAGAAATCAAAAGGAACTTATCAAAGTTGAACTATTTACATTCCTATATGGAAAAGCAATAACTGTGACTGATGATATCTTTCTCACTATGAAAATAATGGAAGAAGGGGGTGTGGTAATATGAATACATATGTGAATGTGTGTGTATATGGTTACAGTTATATATGGATAGAGGGCATAGGTTGAATTTGTTGGGAAGGGAGAATACTCAAGGGATGAAATTATGAGGTGAGAGAGGAAAGTGGCAAGAGGAGATGGGGAGAGACAGGGTAGGGTAAACTATCCCATGTAGAAGAAGCAAGGGGAAGTGGTTGCAAAGGAGGGGGAGAATAAGGAAGGCTAAAAAGGCAAAACCACATTCACATTGAATTTGGTTCAGGGAGAAAATGACATACATATTAAATGGGATATCTCAACCTGCAGCAGGATAGGGGAAGGGGGATGAGAGGAGGGATGATGGATGGGAGGGCATCCTTGGGGTGAGGGGAGGTTGGAAGTACCCACTATAGAAGAGGGACAGGATTATGTAGGGAATGGACCAGGTGGGGGTGGGATGAGTGGGAGGGAATTATAAGCAGCCTTCTACAGTATATCTACTATGATAATGTTTTGCATAGCTAGACATGTACAACATATACTGAATTACTTATCTCCCAAGAAGGAATGGGTGATGCTTGTAATAGGGAGATAAGATGTGCAGGCATTGGGACACAAAGATTCACCTTCCTCTAATGGAAAAGTCGATGGGGGTATGGGAGAAGGTATGGGAGAGAGCAGATTGGAGGAAGTGATATCTTGTGGGACTACTATTCTGGGAGGTTGGGTAGGGGAATAATGGGGGGAAAATGATTGTAACAAAATCTGTCGGAAATGAATGATGTAAAACAGAAGTTAATAAAGCAGTTGTTAAAAAAAAAATAAAAGGCCACACAGAAGGCCCTAGAAGACTACTTGTGGCCTCAAGGCTGTGGGTTCCCCCCCCCCAAAAAAAAAAGAGTAGGGAATGTTGGACCCAGCTCCACTCTGCCCTTCCCCCATTGATTTGTTACTTTGCCCTTCCTGAATGTCAGACACAAATCCACTCACCCTTCCTTGTTGTAAAACAGGCAGCCCAACCTTCCCTTAATTGATTTGTAAAACAGAGAACTCTACCTTGCTTAATCTGTAAACAGGCAGAACCCCCACCCCTTGCTTACCCTTGATTGATCTGTGGGTGGGAGTCCCAGTTTAGGGTTTCCCTGCCAGCGGGAAATTCAAGTGTATACTGACCAATCATTGGAGTTTCAGCCTACATCACTGTAATTTCAGCTTAAGTAACCTGGCTTTAGAACCTCTTTTGTTAAAGGCAGTACAGTTATGTTGGTAAAAGAATATGTAGTATGTAGAAATATGAAGGAAAGTGAAATAGCCTGAGTAATGGCTTATGCTAGCCCATCCTCACCCCATTTCTGGTCAATTTTCTCTTACTTATTTTTGGCTCTTGACTGCTTAACCTCCTTGCTAGGTTTATCTCTTCTAGGCTCAGTGCTTTCCATCTGCAGATGACTGCTCAGACTGAGTACCAACTGTTGCTGGAGGCTGCTACTCATCACCCCTTGGATCTAGCATTGGCCAGTTTCGGACATTGGCCACGGACCCCACCCCTTGAATGATGGCACCCTGTGAGGCAGGGACAGCTCTACGTCCCTTCCCAGTGAGAAACAGTTCGGGAGCTGAGACCATTGCCCCTTGTCCCCAAATGATTTTGGGTGCCATCTGTTTAAGGGGGGAATGATGGGGTCCTTGTGATGTATATATGTCTGTAATATCAATCTGTAACATCAGTTTGTAAATGGGGTGCTTTGGGATCTATGTCTGTAAAATCAATTTGTAAAAGCAGTCTGTAAAATCACACCCCCCCCCCAGCCTCAGAGCATTGACTCTTCCCCTTCCCCCTTCCAGCACTTTGCCCAGCAACAACTCATGACCTGTTTATCTCTGCTTGAAACAATAAGTTATGTAAATGTTATCTCCCTTAGTTAGAGTGGCCAGCCCCACCATAAATTCTTCAATACCTTATCTATAGGGTAACTCCTTAGTCAATTATATACCCACACTGTCTCTGATGACCTTGGTGGGTGGCAGACTGGGCACTCTTTAGTGATGTGTCAGGCCTAAAACCACACCTCCAGCTAGCCCCACTTGAGCTATTTCCCAGTGAATCATGGGCAATACACCTGCGCTGTTGATATTAAAAGTGTATGGGCCTTTGGGCACTGACCACTCCTTAACTCCTCCCTGATCCCACCCTTACTCACCTAGTTAGCATAATTGACACCTTAAAACTATGCCTGTGGCCTCTGCGAGTTTGCAGGTTCCATAAGAATCTAGCCTGCTGTCCTTGTACAGCATAACAATAAACTTTACAATTTCGGCTTCAAAGTTTGCTTGAGCCTGGTGAATTCCTTCCAGACTGGATGCCAGGTTGGCATCCCTGGCAGAACCACTTACCCTCCCGCCTCCTTATCACCCTTCCCTCTTCAACTAGAGAAAATTTCCATGAGATGAAGTAGCTGTTTAATGTGCTTTCAGTGGAGGCAAATAGCTTTGTCATTCATGTATATCAACTGTTTAATAAGATATCTTGGTATGACTATCTCTCTGATTTGAAAGTCATATTCATTTCTATTTAGGAGTGATTATAATGGATTTAAAGCTGGGCAGAACCATAGTGGGCATAAATTGTCTTCCTGACAGATGCAGAATTATATACCGATTGTTTGTAATATATAAGTGACATGTTTAAAATAAAGAACAGTTTTCCATGTAGACATCAAAAACTGCAACATTCTCATTATACTTGGATGCATTTTATATGCTTGTAGTACATGAATAAGCAATGAGTATAAAATGAATTCAAAGGCTTTATGATAATGAACAAAAGTGGTATAAATATTCTAGCATTTGGGGGTATCTTGTTCAATAATCACCAAATCAATGCTGCTTACTCTTTACTTCCATGAAACTTTTTGGCTCATCTTTTTTGTTCCTCAGGCAATATGTTACTTTCTTGTAAGTATTTACAGATTTTTTTTGAGTGATACAAGCTGTAAATGCTTTCTACAAAGTACATGGACCAATATTAGGTACTTGACCTATAAATGGAGGTTCTTGTCTTTTGGTACATGTACATACATATGCACGCATGCACACATACATATACACATACACACATATGATATTATCAGCCATATCATATGTTGGTATCATGTGGGTATGTGCATGCACGTGTACACATAAACACACATATATATATACATATACATGCACACATACACACACATGCATTTATACATATATAAGTGTGTGTGTGTATCCTTCTGTTAAGAAAGATGCCATCAGGCTTTGATCAGAGAGAGAGACAGTAGATGCTTTGCTAGTAATTCATACACCACTGTGAAAGAGTTGAGCCAAAAATTATGGATCTTATCCAGAGCTGCCAATGTCCAGTTTTGCAGAAAAGCTAGAGTTTCAGTCACCTCCCTTGACCTAAGTGTTCTAGCAGTACATAAGCTTTCTGTTTTATGTTTGGTTCAACTTGAACACTTGTTGGGTTGGACTTCTTTTGATCATTGATGACCAGAAATTTTCCACATCCTCCTCCTTCAGGGGTTTTCTCTCTGCACTAATTTATTTTCTTCTCAAGACTCTAAAATACAGTTTGGGATTTAGGCTGAACTTTTTATTTCATTATTGTGCTGCTCTGATTTCTTGTACTGTGATAGCCTTTTCAGTTAGTCAGTTAACATTTGTTAATCACTGAGTATGTACTAATCTTGGTGCCAAGTGCTGAAGATACAAAGAAAGACTAAAGACTAAAGTCCCTACTTTCAAGGAGTTCATAGTCCAATGTGGGAGGACAATAGAGGAACAACTATGTACAAACAATATACAGTCCGGATAAACTAGAAATAATCAACAGGGGTAAGATGGTAGAATTAATAGGGATCAGGCAACTCATTTTTAATAGCTGATTAAGGGTATTGAGAATTTCTGATAGACTTTTGTTTTCTGTTTCCCTTCCACATATTTCTTTTTTTCTTCTCTTTAATATAGGTACTATGGGATTCAAATTTTCTCCTGCATATATATATATATATATATATATATATATTGATAAAATCTTCTAATTTCTTTCTGAAGATCTTCAATAGTTTTCTCAACTTGCTTCTTCAATACTGGCATTTGATGTCTACCCATAGAAGTATTCCTACATAACATGACTTTTCTTCCTATATTCCTTGTTTTGGCAAAAGTTAAGGCATATGCTGTTATGGGCAGGTGCTGAAATATGTTTATACTCTGTCAAATGTTGCAGAAAAATGCATTCATTTATGATGTGCAAAGCAGAGTGACCTTTCTTAATCACTTGGTTTTTTATAATTCAATTAGTTGTATTTATACTGTCAAACATGGTATTTTAAACAAAAGTTGTGCCAAGGACATTTTATGTCCAGAAGGACACTCACAGATTCATGTGTAGTCTAAAGTAATAATGATGACAACAATGACACTGTGGGTCAGGCACTAGACTAAGTGCCTCACTTGATCTTCACAACCACGATGGGAGGCAGATGCTACTGTTATTGCCATTTTATAACTGAGGAAATTTTAACAGAAGTTAAATGACTTGAACAAGGTCACACAATTAGTAAGTGTGTGGGGCTGATTTGAACTCAGGTTGTCATGGCTCCAGGTCCCCTTTAACATGCCACCTAGTTTAGTGAGGAAGGGTAGAGGCAGAATGGGAAAATAACAATCCCAAGATACATCCTCTACCTTTAACAAAAGGAAGGTTTAGAGATTTTAACTGGGCCATTTCTTTTTTTTTTTTTTGGAGGGGGTGTAATGGAAATGCAGATTTAAAGATCTTCCCTGCCCCTAGGCCCTTTGATTGGCTTAAGAGACTTTGATTGGCTTTAAGAGACTCTGAAAACCTTCCTTGATTTGAAAATATGCTCTGCCTCCTAATAGGCTGAATGTGGTCACATGGAGCCTGTGGTGGGAGGCTTGGTTTTCAGGAATGACCACACCTTGATGCTGTGTGATTGGGCAGTGGATCAAAAGGGTGGTTACATTCTCTGAGCCCAGAGAAGGCTATATAAGCCCTGAGGAGAGGCTTTGCTTTGGGGCTCACTTTGAGAAGTGTTGTGTGATTTGACCAGATGAGACTCTGGGAAGCCGTTGTTGAGAGCCCCCCGGCTTTGAAAACCCAGATGTTGATGCTTCCCTCTCTGGTAACTGTGATTTGGTATTGATATAATGGTTGGACAGTTTGGAAGCCTGTCTGTTTGATCTGTAAGTTCTGTAACTCTGAAGTTGGGGGTGCTGACCTTTTTCCCTGAACTAGGTAATGTGTGTTTGTTTGATTAAAGTAAGCTTGTTAACCCATTTTGAGTTGCTTTCCTTTTGCAAAGCAGATCTAAGAACCTGTGTTGGCAGTCACCCTGGGGATGTTGGGGTGCTTGCTGCTACAGGGGGGAAGGCAGGGCAATTGGGGTTAAGTGGCTTGCCCAAGGTCACAAGGCTAATTTTTGTGTTAAATGTCTGAGATTAGATTTGAATTCAGGTCCTCCTGACTCCAGGGCTGGTGCTCTATTCACTGTGCCACCTAGCCACCCCCTAACTGAGTTATTTCAACATTTCAAAAGCAGCACAGTAGAGTGCAGTGGTTACCAAGGTTTTTTGTTCTTCAAACTCCTTTCAACAACAAAATAGTAATCTACTATTCAAAATATTCTCTTAAATGCTAACTGTAACTACAAGGATAACTTTTGCACAAAAAAAGATCTAAATCACCATAGAAACAAAACTATGATGCTTCATGTATGTTGTCTAAGTGAAAAATATATTTGTAATACAACTGAGCAATTATATATTGCTTATGGCACCATTTTTTTAGTGTGAATGCCCAATGGGTACATGAAAGACTGAATGAGAACAACTGGCATGGTGAAAAGATCACAAATTTGGAAGAGGACCAGGATACAAATCCTGGTTCACTAATTACTTATTGTGTGACTTTGGACTAGTCACTTAACTTCTCTGGTCCTCAGCTTCCTCATCTATGAGTAGAAGGTACTGATTCAGTGATCACTAAGGCCCATTCATGTGATTCTGTGATCTGTGTTATCTTTATAGTGGCTAAGTCCTCCCCCTCTATGCCTCTCTGCTGTCACCAAGCTCTTCTGCTCTCAGTTGTCACTTCTCCTCCCATTAATAGTTAAAGAAAACATTTCCCTTGCTTCACTCAGTTCTAGAGACTCCAAGGAAAGGAAAACAAGCTGTTAAAGGGAGTGGAGCCCTTGCATTGAGTACTTTTGGCAAACTGGCCTTCCTACAAGAACCTCCCCTCCTAGGCCACAATAAACTAATCACCAAGAATCACTAATCACTAATCACTGGGGACTAATTAGAGAAGCTCCCTGTGGTTTTCTTGAGATGGTATGGAGTGCTTGGCCAGGCTTATCTTTCTCTAAGGAAGGAACCTCCTTCTGACAAAGTTCCACACTCTACAATCTCATCAAGTGGATTTGAGGAGATTAATCAGACTGATTAACATCTCTCTTGATTATTTCTCCTCTCTGCTCTTCCACCCCTCTACCATATACAATCAGAAGAAAAACTTGAATAGTATGGAAGAAACTGAGCTTAATAAGCTACATTAATAATTTAATTAAAAATAATAAATATACATTTTTGTCACATTCACAAAAATTGACCATGGTCTTAGTCATAGAGAAATCCTTTGTAAATTGAGAAAGGCAAAACCTTCAAATACCACATTTATGATCCATAATATAATAAACTTAGAGATTAGATTCTAGTGTTAGAATAGTGTCAAAAAAGTAAAGGCCAACTGTAAAGGAGAAGCTATTTAAAAAAAAAACTCTTCAGCTGCCAAACACTGAATCCTGTTGACTTTATTTGCTATTGCTGGAGTTTCTGAAGAACCATTTAAAGTTTGAAGCACTGTCATTTAAGATTTATTTTTAAAGCTAGGGTGTAAAATGTAAAACTATTCCCTCCTCACCATAAGGTTTTTTTTAATAGAATATATTCTAGCCCATTGCAGATTTTTTATATTAAAAGGCAAATGTGGGCATAGTTATAGGCTCAATTCTACACCCATCAACAAGTATCAAGGATTGTTTCACATTTATTTGCATTCCTCATATTAAATGCTGCTTCTATCTAAAAATGTGATTGATAGTGATTAGATTGTGCTCAAGAAAGATTGCTGGCAATGTGCCTGCTGCACAAGTGTAGCCCACATGTTAAAATAATAGTATGCTATTTTTTAAAAAAGAAACTATGGACACGTTTCTCCCTTAGAAATGTTACATATACTACTCATTTCCCCCCCACCAATTCTGTTAAAAACCAGTGCCCTCTGTGCCTTTGAATCTTATTGGCAATAATCAGTATGGACCTCTGTAAATAAGCAGAAAATTTTTCTTCAGAGAGATAGCATTTGGACCTGTGACTTCATTAGTATAGGGAACTCCTAGGTAAAGAAAATCCTTCTGCCAATGGAGAGAGAGAAGAAAAAGTGATAGGAGAAAGGAAGGAAGGAAGGAAATGAAAGGAAGAAATAAAGGAAGGAAGAGGAAAGAGAGAAAGAAATGGAGGGGAAGAAAGAAGAAAGGAAGCAGGAAAGTATAATGTTAATAGAATAGGAGGATCTTCCCTGTTCATGAATAGGCCTGTGTGTGGGGCGGCTAGGAGGTGCAGTGAGTAAGAGCGCCGGCCTCGGAGTTGGGATGACCCGAGATCAAATCCGGCCTCAGAAAAGTGAGCACCCACACATAAATAATGACTAGCCGTGTAACCTTGAGCAAGTTACTTAACCCCAATTGCTTTAAAAAAAAAAAAAAAAGAAAGAAAGAAAGAAAAAAAATAGGCCTGTGTGATCACATTTGTTTCCTTTTCCCTTGGAGCACAAACCTTGTTCCTAGGTCTAACGGTACATAGGTATTTCAATCACGGATGTCTTGCTGCTTTCACAACTGTGATATATTCATAGAGCCCATTGGGGAGGAACTTGCCTGAGGAGGAGCTTGCTTAGGGGGAGGCTTGCTTGTAGGAAGGCTTTCACTCCTTTTGGTACTAAGCTAATCAGGTGCTGAGTCCTGAGGGTTGTGGTGTGGTGCCTTCTGGCTCTGAGTTTATTAGTTGAAAACTATATATATTGGGAGGTTGGTGCTTTATTTTGGGGGTTCACTCATGTGAAGGACCTTTTGATTCTGTGGACAGGGCTCTGTGTAGCTCAGATGCTGATGCTCCTGGTCTTGTGGTGTGTGTACATGGTTGCATTACTTTGTTCAGACAGTTAGAGGCCTGTCTGTTGGGTTCTTTCTTGGATACTCACTTCTTTCTACTTATCTGTAATTCAAGTAAGTTTGTTGACCCTTTAGAAGTTGTCTTTCCTTTAGCAAAGCAGACCAAAGAACCTATGCTAGCAGGCCATCCTGGATGTTGCTAGGGTGTTTGCTAGTACATAAAGAAGGAAGGAAGGGAGGAAGGAAGGAAGAAAAGAAGGTGGGATATATAATAGGGCTTTGGATCATGCCTAAATTGTTTAACATGGAGGCACCGTGCATCCTCCTACCACATGGGTGGGAATAACCTCCCTGTGTTGACTTCAAAAATAGAAAGGGGAAACAAGTTGGCCTTTTAAAAACTGTAAGCCTCTTTCTTGCTGCATTCAGAGAATCAAAATCACAATTCACCCAAAATGTGAACACCATGAACTGAACACAAAGGGAAAGAGAGCTTAAATTCCACTTCTCTCTTCTCCTTCATCACAATTCTGAGAAATGGGCCTAAGAGTGTTTGCTTGTATTCTGTTTCATTTGTACTCATTTCTAGGTACCAGCGTGATCTTCCCCAGATGAGAAGTTCGAGCCATGGAGACCCTGGAGCCAGTACTGCAGGCAGGATGCTGCACTCAGCCAGCCCAGCAGGAAGCTCTGAGAAACCAAGGTGTTGGGACTTGAGCTTGAGGGGAGATTTGGACTTGGAACTTGAGAATGTTCTCTATTAGAAGTGAATTAATCTGTTAGTATATTTGTTATACCTTTGAGGTAAATATTTATTTGCACAAGTGTAATGGGAATGGGAATTTGAAGACCTCCCCTGCTTTGAAAATAAACTCTGCCCCCAATAGGCTGAATGTAATCACATGGAGCCTATGGTGAGAAGAGTTTGCTGAAAGGTGGAGCAGAGCCCACAGGAAGGTGGGAGTCAGAGCCAGAGGGATGGTAGGAGAGAGGGGTGCTCAGGCAAGGAAAGAGAGAGGTTTGTGAGTAAATATTGATCTTGTATTGGTTTGTGGGAAGGCTGAAGGATGCTGTGACTCTCAGTGTTATTATGGCTTCTGAATATCTTTGGTACTATGATGGAGTCAGCTTACTGGTTTTGGGATTCAGGTTTCTGGTGTCTAAATAAATGCTTCAGTTCTATCCTCTATATGGAGAGTTTGGAATATTTTGTGATTGACTGTCATGCAATATTTATAGTCATGGTCTTGATTGTGATCAAAGGCACTGTAAATATTGCATTGGTGCTACAAAAAACTAACCCAACTGTCAGTTGAACTGGGTTAACTGGAATTGGGTTGCAGGAGACCCACCACTTACACTTGAATGAACACTATCAAAGGAGGCTGGAGCAGAGAACCTAAACACCTTTAATTCTCTTTATGGGTATTGGAGATCCCTGGAAAGAGGTGAAATGTAATATACCTTGCCTTTGGGCAGTGATAGGCCAAGGTCATAGACCCTTTAGTGTTACAAAAGAAAGAGAAAGAAAAGAGGGAAAGAGAGAAGGAAGAAAGAAAGAGGAAAGAAAAAAGTTGAGTAAAGACACATGAGCTTTGGTGGGAATTATTGGGTCAATAATAATATTGATACAAATCAATTTTTTAATCCCATAAAACTTTCATAAATTGAGAAATAATCTTTAACAGCAACTCAGTGCCAGACATCCTAAAAAGAGGATGGAAATGGGTAACTAATCCATACCTATCCTAAATGCTATAAGGTTTTCCATGAAGACATCAGAATAGAATGGAAGAGTGCTAGAAGCAAGTCAAAAGAAGCATTCCCTGATGGAGAGCTTCTGCCCCTAGGGAAGAAGACAGTGTTCCAGCAGTAGAACTGTCCATCAGTGTTCATGTCTGCTGATTACTCCCTCATTCCTCAGCTCATATACACTGGTCTCCACTTGCACTTTTTAGCTTCTGCTCCTTGAGAGATGGAGACAACGCATGGCTTCTGTTTTCCAAACCCTATGCCAGATACGAAAGTTAATGTAGATGCCCCCTTTCCTTTTCAAGAAACAAGCCTGCTTTGAATCAAAGAAGCCCATCTCTATTAGCAGGAACCCACTCTTAACCACCAAATATAATGCTAGAGCTCCATGGATCACTGCAGGATTAAATAATTTACAGCATCCAGAGGGACAGAAGCCTATGTCTTCTTAACTCAAAGTTGGCCCTTTACCCATTTGGCTATGCTGTCTTGCCTATGGTAGGGGCTAAATTCTTATAATTTAGAAGTTTTAAGAAAACTGCACTAAGACTTTGGGAACAGTAGATATATGTTTGGTCAGTTGTTGAGTTGAAAGTAATAAGTCAAAGAAAAATGGGGAAGGAGGTTATCAAAATTAGGGCTGAAATAAATAAAAATTACAATAAAAAAGCAATTGAAATGTTTCAAAAGCTATTTGTTTTTAAACATGATTAAAAAAGGGGGAAAGACAAGAAAATTTGATTGAAAGAAAGCAGAGAGAAACTCAAGTTATCAACACTTTAAGTCAGAAGCAAAATGACAACAAATGCCAAAGAAATTAAGAAAATTCTCAGAGACTGCTATATAAAACTTGTTTTAATATATTGATATATTTCAAATTTTAAAAGAAATGGATAACTAACTTCAAAAACATACAACACACAAACTGAGAAGAAAAAATCGAAAATTGAAGTAGCCCAATCTCAGAAGGAGAAATTAGGGCAAAAGTGAATGGTTTCCCTTGAAGGTGCCAAGTCCAGACTAATTAATAAATGAATTCTTCCAAAATTTCAAAGAACAGGTATGGTATGTAATTCAATTCTTAGTATGAGGTAAATGGAGTTGTGATGGCTAAACCTGCAATAATAAGACTAAAAATGAAAACTACAGGCCAATATCATTACTTAGTAACAAATGTAAGTATATTAAATATAATATTGGCTAGTAAAAGACAAGATTTATTTTTAAAAGTTACTTATAATGATCTAGAAGGATTTGTGCTAGAAACAAAATAATGGTTTGATATCAGCTTAAATCATGTTAATATGAAAAATTATATTATGTTTTTATCATATCAAAATTTCATCATGTCAAAAAGTTTCTTATAAGATAACAAATATATGTTTAAAAACACTAAAAAGTATAATAGTAGGTGGATTTTGATTATTATGATAAAAAAAAAAGATCATATAACACATTGACTAAAGAGCCACTTTCTGAATCTTGAAAACCTAGGTTCAAGTCTACCTCTGATAGACGGAGACTTACTATGTGACCCAAGGTAAGGCACTTAACCACTGAGCACCAAAGAAGTTTTCCAACATAAGTCACAGAGGAGGGGATGAGCTGCATCGACAGAGGGAGTTTCCTCACAGGGAGTTCCCTATATCAATGACATCAGGTCTGATTCCCCCCATCCCCTCCAAAGTTTAAAAATATTTATATATACATATATATGTATAATTTATAATAATAAGATTTATAATAAAATATATTCGCTCCCAATGTATGCTGTATATAGCTTGTTTATACATAGTTGTTCTCATGTTGTCTTCTCCATCAGACTGTGAGTTCCTTGAGGACAGAGACTGTCCTTTGCCTTTCTTTGTATCCCCAGCAGTCAACACAGTACCTGGCACATGGTAAAATTTGCTGACTATTAGAAAACAAGAACAATTATATGCAGTAAGGTAACATGACAAGCATTTCTACTAAAAAACGTGAAAAGCAAGATTGTCCACTGTCACTATTTGTCAAACTTTTAAGAATGAGTTATAACAATATAATATTAGATGCTTATATGAATCTATCTTCTCATCATTGTGAGTAATCTTTCTGTTGGTGGAGTTCTCTAAAATTATCAGCATATCAGATGTTTCCTCCTTCCATACATCCTTTATAGAATTTCAAAGAACCAAAAAAAAAACTGGACTGAACATGAACATATTCAGCTATTCATCAGTAGCTGAATAAAACTATTGTGAATTGGTGTCACAGATGCCATGCTTATTGATGATTATATATAAGCAGCTAGAAGATGCAGTGGCCCTGGAGTCAAGATCTGGCCTCAAATCTAACCTCAAGCATTTAGTAGTTTTATAATCCTGGAAAAGTCACTTAATATCATATGCCTCACTTTCCTCATCGGTAAGATGGGGATAAAAATTGCACTTACTTTTTAAGGTTGCTATGAGAGTAAAGTCAGATACTTGTAAAGTGCTTTGTAAACTATAAAGTGCTATATAAATATTGTTTTTTTAATACTTTATTAACTTCTGGTTAACATCATTCATTTCCACCAGATTTTGAGTTACAAATTTTCTCCCTGTTTTTCCCCTACCCATGTCCCCAAAATAGTGGTCCCACAGGATATCCCCTCCTCCAATCTGCTCTCTCCCCTATCTTCCCCCATTCCCCCTCTAATTTTCCAGTAGAGCATAGTGGTTCTCTATGCCTTAGTGCCTGTATATCTTATTTCCCAATTGCATGTAAAATAGTATTAATAATAGTACACACACACACACACACACACACACACACACACACACACACACACACAAATATATATATATATATATATATATATATATATATATATATATATATATATACATTTTAAACATTTGGTTTTAAAACTTTGAATTCCAGATTCTTTCCCTTCCTCCCTTACTGGGAAGATAAGCAAATCAATATAGGTTATACATGTGTACCTAATGCAAAACATTGCCATAGTAGATATATTATAAAAGACTGATTATATTTCCCTCCCTCCTATCCCACCTCCCACTTGTTCTATTCTCTACTTTGGTCCTGTCCCTTTTCAAAAGTGGGTGCTTCCAACTTCCCTCCCCCCAAGCCTGCCCTCCCTTCCCTCATCCCCCTCTCCTCTCCTTCCCCCCTACTCTTCTGTAGGGTGAGATACCCTATATAGTGTGCATGTCATTCCCTTCCTGAGCCAAATTCAATTCGAATAAGGTTGACCCATTCCCTTTTGCCTTCCTGTTCTTCCCCTCCATTGTAACCATTTTCCCTTGCCTCTTTTATATGAGATAGTTTGCTTATTTTGTCTCTCCCCATATTCTCTCATTATATTCCTCTCTCACCTCTTAATTTCACTTTTTAAGTATCATCCCTTCCTATTAAATTGGTCCTGTGCCCTCTATGTATACCTGTCAACATATATACACACATCCACATATGTATTCATATGCCTTCTATTCCCTTCAACCATTTTCATACTGAGAAAAGTTTCATCAGTTACAATTATCATTTTTTCATGTAGGAATGTAAATAGTTCAATTTTGATAAGTTCCTTATGATTTCTTTTCCCTGTTTACCTTCTCGTGCTTCTCTTTCTTCTTGTGTCTGAATGTCAAATTTTCTGTTCAACTCTGTTTTTTTCTTCAAGAATACTTGAAAGTCCTCTACTCCACTGAATGACCATATTTTCCCTTGAAACATGATACTCAGTTTTTCTGGGTAGGTGATTCTTGGTTTTAATCCCAGTTCCTTTGACCTGCAGAGTATCATATTCCAGGCCCTTCAATCCCTCAGTGTTGAAGCTGTGTTACCCTGATTGTGTTCCCACAATATTCAATTTGTTTCTTCCTGCTTGTAATATTCTCTCCTTGAACTGGGGATTCTGCAACCTGGCTATAATATTCCTAGGAGTTTTCTTTTTGGGATCATTTTTAGGAGGTGATTAGTGGATTCTTTCAACCTCTATTTTGCCCTCTGGTTCTAAAACATCAGGGCAGTTTTCCTTGAGAATTTCTTGAAGGATGATTTCTAGGTTCTTTCTTTGATCACGGCTTTCAGGTAGTCCAATAATTTTTAGATTATCTCTCCTGGATCTATTTTCTAGGTCAGTGGTTTTTCCCATGAGATATTTCACATTGCCTTCTATTCTTTCATTTGTTTGGATCTGCTTAACAGCATCTTGATTTCTCATGAAGTCACTAGCTTCCATTCACTCCAATCTAATTCTGAAGGCATGATTCTCCTCAGTGAGCTTTTGGAATTTGTAGGAGAGCCAAAGAGGATTTACCTCAGTGCCCTTGAGAGGTCCCTGGACCCGTGATGGCACTGCCTCCGGGCTTAGGCGATGATGGCAAGGCCTCTCGCCCCCATTAACCCTCTAGGCACTTGAGATACTGCTAGGCCCCCAGCTGACCCTGCCTTGTTCTAAGGAGCGCACATCTGGGCCCACAAGGAACATCTTTGCTCCAGGTAGAAATCGCGAGATAAGAGTCCCAGGGGTTAAGGTGTGCTTGACCTTAAAAGGCAAAAAGTGTTGTAATTGGCCAAGAGCCAAAATGGAAAGTGCTTGTGTAGGATAGGCTATATATGTAGAATAGCAGGAAATAAAGTTGGAGTTGCCCCCTGAGTTGCTGTGTAAGTGTGCTTTGTTCTGCTCGGCGCTCCCCACCACATGGTTTCTGGAAGGCCCCTTGAAAGGATCCGACGACAGGGATTTTTTTCCCATCTAGCAAATTTGGCTCTTTAAGGCATTCTTCTCCTCATTGCATTTTTGAGCCTCTTTTGCCATTTGAGTTAGTCTATTTTTTAAGGTGTTATTTTCCTCTGTCAGGCAGTTTACTCTCATTTCATAATTTTCTTGCATCATTCTCATTTCTCTTCCCAATTTTTCCTCCACTTCTCTTATCTGTTTCTTAAGGCCCTCTATGGCCTATAACCAGCTTGTATTTTCTTTTGAAGCTTTTGGAGTTCTGACTTCACCGTCTTCCTCCTATTCCATGTTTTGATCCTTTTTATCCCCCAAGTAGGAGTCTAATGTTGGATTCTACTGTTTGTTTTGCTTCCTTTGCCTGGGCATGTTGCCACTCAATTACTTGACTTTTTCACTTGTTGCCACAGTAGGACTCTGCCACCAGTCAGGGGAGCTTTATCCCAAATGCTGGGGTTTTCTCAGCTGTTGCAGGTATTAGTTGGGTGCCCTCTCTGAAGCCTTCACGCACTCTGGCAAGCTGGTCACACACCCCAAGACTTCCACCCTAGACTGCAATCCAGATCTTAGCAGGTTAGAGAGCAAGAGAGATTACCCTTCAGACTGGTCGTTTGATCCCCCTACAGTCTTCAGGGCAGGAGCTGAAGCTGCAACATTGTGCTGGCTGCTCTGAGGCATCTCAGTGGCTTCTTGCCCCAGGGGGAAGAGGCTAACACACTCCCCATTAGTGGGTCCCAGAGTCCATACTGCACTGATCTTTCACTTTGTCCTTAGCTTCTAGGTGTTGATAATTCTGGAAACGGCCACAGCTACTGGTGTTCTAGAGTCCCTCCAGCTGGCACACTGGTCAGGCCCACCCTGGGACTAAAACCTCTGGCTCATGCAGGGCTGGGTTCGGCTCCCAGAGAGCTGCACTGGACGATTCCTGCTGGCCTGCTGGGCTGTCCTCAGTGGGAGGTTAGCTTCTCTATGTTATTTTATGGGTTCTGTAGCTCCAGAGTTTGTTCAGAATCCACTTTTACATAAATTAGGGAAGGTGGGAGCTGGAGTTGCACAGAAGCCCTGTTTCTACTCCGTTTCTACTCTTGACTCCGCCCTCAATATTAATTGTTGATGTTATTATATACTCATTGCTAGTCTTTGAATAAAAAAGAAAACTGTTCATATCCTTTGTCCACTTAACCTCTTGAGTTAAGTAGGTGGTTCCATGAAGATGGATACATCTTCAATCAATAGCTTCATATTTCTCGAGACAGATTTCATTTCTGTTTTTGTTTGGGGTGCTTGATACATTCAATGTCTTCTGTCTTTTTAAATATGTTAGTGACATACAAACGTGAGATTTGAGTACTCCTACAATCCAGTTGGGGAAGTTAGATGGCATAGTGCATGGAGCATTGGTCCTGAAGTCAGGAAGACCTGAGTTCACAGCTGTCCTCAGACACTAGCTGTGTGAATCTCCACAAGTCACTTAACCTCTCTTTGCCTCAATCCACCAGAGAAGTAAATGGCAAAACACTTCAAGTATCTTTGCCAAGAAAAACCCTGGACAATATGTCCTATAGGGTTGTGAAGAGTTGAATGCCACTGAACAACCACAACAATACAATCTCTGAAAAACCTTTGCAATCATTATTTTAAAATCCCAAACGTACTGTAGCCACAACTTAATTACACCCAGGGAAAGCACCACAAAGTGGACTTTAGACAAGCAGCAGTGTGGGGAGAGATGCTGGAACAATATCCCTCTCCTTTGTGGGGAGGAATGGGAAAAGACAGAGACCCAGGTGGATGGAGAACTGCAGACACAGAAGCTATTGCTGGAAAAGGTGCTGCTGGAGGAGAAAACAAGGTGTAGTGGGTCTGAAAAGACATGCCTTCCTCCCCATCCCACCATGCCTAATTCTGTGACCCTCAAGAAGAGTTATTAGTAAGCCCCATCTAGTAATTTTCTATTTTAACTAATTATTCTTGCTAACCAGGTATTAAGCTCAGTATTGTTTGTTTGTTTGTTTTTTCCTACCTGCCTATGTATAAGCATTATTAGTTCTCTCTAAATTCCAAAGCCTAGAGCAAAACTCTATTTGCCCCACCCTCGTTAAGAGTCTGATCTCAAAGCATATTTTCCATCATGGTTTTCATTCCCATATGTGTCTGTTTTCATGTTGAAATCACCATTCTAGTTGAAGAAAGTAGGGTCTCTGCCCTTGGTCATGAGAGTGAGACACAGGTATCCAGGTATCAGAATCCAGTCTGTGTTTTTTAACCAAAGCAGCATGCATGCCCTCTTTAACCAAAGCAGCATGCATACTTCAGAAGTGACCTTCCAGGACCTAGCCAAGAGGAAGGACTCAGCAGTAAGACTTCATCAGGACATACACTTGATTGCACTAGTGCTGTGTAGGAACTGAACCATAGTTATAAATTACATGCTTAATCTTCCCCAGAGACAAAAGTAGTATAGGGGACATAACATTCCATGGACGATGAGGGAAATGTGGGTACTTCATTCTTGCTATATATTTGAAGCATCTCTCTTTGTAAAAAAGTGTGTTGTTGTTGGTCATGTCTGACTCTCAGTGAATCCATTTAGAGTTTTCTTAGCAAAGATACTGGAGTGGTTCGCAATGTTCTTCTCCAACTCATTTTACAGAGGAGGAAACTGAGACAAATAGGGTTAAGGGACTTACCTAGGGTCATATAGTTAGTAAATATCAGAGACTAGATTTAGACTCAGGAAAATGAATTTTCCTGCCTCTAAGCCTGGCACTTTATCCAATGCACCACCTAGTTGCCTGATGTTAAATGATTAAATGGAACTGGGATGCTAGTTATAAGGCCCTGACAAAGGAGGGGGAATAGTAAATGGAGAGCTTGAGCTGATGGCAGTAGAGCCACCCATAAACACCCTAGGATACCTTAGAACCTTGAGAGATGATGTAACCAGCCTGGCTCTGGAAGAGAGACCTAAGTTGTACATGTTACCTATAGAATTCTACAATGTACAAAGTGGTATTTCTTCCCCAAATCTTGTGACTTAGGTAGTACAGGTTTTATTATCCTGAAACAACTTACAGTGATGTGTCTGGTGTTACACATATCAGAAAATGGCATCAAGGTTTGAACTCAAATAACCTGTCTGCTATGTGGGCAGCCAGATGGTCTAGTAGAGTTTTGGGCCTTGAGTCAAGAGGACTCATCTTCCTGAGTTCAAATCTGGTCTCAGACACTTACTAACTATGTGACCCTGGGCAAGTCATTTAACCTTGTTTGCCTCAGTTTCCTCATCTGTAAAAAATGAGCTGGAGAAGGAAATGGCAAATCACTTCAGTATCTTTGCCAAGAAAACCTCAAATGGAATCACAAAGAGACAGAAACAACTGAACAACAATATATGGACTGCAAGGTCAGAAGACTTTCCCCTGTACCACACTTTTCCCTGTATCACAAAAAAATGCAATTTACAAAGAGAGAAATATAATTTATAATCATGACAAAACATTAAAAATGTGAGTGTTAACCTACACAATTCAGACCAAAGGGAAGGCAAAGGATGAAGTGAACAACTTAAGGAATGTCGTTTGTTCATTGTTCTCTCAGAGCCAATATACCAAAAATATCGATACTTCTGAAATTAATTTGTAGATGCAATGGAATTACCTAAGATACAATGTATTATGATGTATAGAGAGCCAGCCTCAGAGTTGGGATGACCTACTTCTGACACATAAGGGCTGTGTGGACCCTGGGCAAATAAGTCACTTAAATTCTGAGTGTTCCAGGCCACTCTCTAAGATTTTAAATTCAATCCATCAAATTATAGAACAGTTGTTGATCTGCATAAACTCTATTGCACCAATGAAATCTGGATCTGAACAACAACAACAACAAATTAAAATGTTAAATTGTCAATGTATTGCTATGTAGAATTAGATGCAACAATAATGAAATTTACATGGGAAAGAAATGGGCAAGAATAGTAAGAGTTATGAGCAAAATTTGATGATGAGACTTCCCTGCCAAATTTCAAAATATACTATAAAACAATAATAATCTAAATTGTCTTCTATTATCATCTAGTATTCATTGAAAAGTTGACAAATAGATCAGACAAATAGACAGAATGGAGAATCCAGGAATTGATAAAAGCTATAAATCAGATATTAGTGTTTGATAAATTCAAGGGTATAAAACATTGTTGAAAGGAATCATTTATTCAATAAAAATTGTTTGGAAAATTGAAAAGCAGTATGACCAAAAGTAAAATGAGTTTAAACCTGTATCTTATATCATTTTGATCACTTTTGACTGGATTAATGATATACATTTAAGATAAAAACAAAAGGGGAAGGAATTATAGAGATAAGAAAATAAAAAGAAGAAATTGTTGGAGACAAAAAGTGGATTTGGTTATATAAAAATATAATTTTTGTACAATAACAAGTGATGTGTCCAAAGAGAAAAGATTAGGGGGAAGAAAAAAGAGAAAAGAAATAGAATGGGGGTGGGGTGGAGCCTAATAATAAATATATCTGCTAAAAATCTGACATAAAGAATCTATACAGAATTGATATGAATTTTCAAGGTTAATACCTATCTCCTCTGGCTAAATGTTCAAAGCATGTGACCTATGATTTTTTAATGAAATAACACAAGTTCCTAATCATTTCAAAAACTGTTCAAATTATCTGGAAAGACTGGCTAATATGACAAAAAAAGAAAAAATGCTAAATATTGGAGAGGATGTGGTAAAATTGGAAGACTAATGCACTATTGGTGGAGTTGTCAACTGATCCAACCATTCTGGAGAGCAATTTGGAACTATACCCAAAGGACTGTAAAACTGTGCATACCCTTAGATCCAGCAATACCACTACTAAGTCTGTATCCCAAAGAGATCATTAAAAAAGGAAAAGGACCCACATGTACAAAAATATTTATAGCATCTCTTTTTGTGGTGGCAAAGGATTGGAAATTGAGAGGATGCCCATCAATTGAGAAATGACTGAATAAGTTGTGGTATATAAATGTAATGGAATACATAAGAAATGAATATTATAAGAAATGACGAACATGTGGATTTCAGAAAAACCTACATGAACTGATGCTGAGTGAAGTGAGCAGAGCCAGGAGAACATTGTACACAGTAACAGCAACATTATGGGAAGATCAACTTGGATAGACTTAGCTCTTCTCAGTAATACAAAGATCTAAGACAATCCCAAAAGACTCATGATGGAAAACACCATTCACATCCAGAGAAGAGACTGTGGAGTCTGACTACAGATTGAAAGGTGCTAGTTTTTTTTTCTCTTTCTTGTGGTTTTTCCCTTTTGTTCTGATTCTTCTTTCATAACATTACTAAGGTGAAAATACATTTAATGTGATCGTGCATGTATAGCCTATATCAAATTGCATGCTGTCTTAGGGAGGGGGGAAGGCAGACGGGGGAAACATTTGGAATGCAAAATGTTATGAAAGTGAATGTTGAAAACTAAAAAGAGAAAAACCAAATTATCTGAAAAGCAGAGGACTGTAAACTAAAATAACTTTGGGAGATTAACTTATACTGACTAAATATCAAAATTGTTCAAAGTGATAGAATTCAATGTTAGTGGAGCTGGGAAGCAATAAGTATACTGTAGGAAGCAACCTGGCAATATACAATGAGTTACAAAAATGATCCTTCTGTTTGATGCAGCGAACCCACAATTAGGGTTATATTCTAAGGGTTTATTTAAAGGAGAAGAAATAGTATATCTCTCTCTTTTTTTAAGTTCTTATGTTTGTTTGGGGTTTTTTTGGAAAGGGGAAGGTAGGGCAATTGGGATTAAGTGACTTGCCCAAGGTCATACGACTAGTTTTTTGTGTTGTCTGAGGCCAGATTTGAACACATGTCCTCCTGACTCCAGGGCCAGTGCTCTATTCACTGCATCACCTAGCCTCCCCTAATAATTAATTTTTAAAAATGAATATTATAATGAGGGGCTGGACCTGGACTTTGATTATGTCATTTACTTCTAAGTTGCCCCCAGCTTTGGGCAATCTATTCAAAGAACTTATGCCCACCCAAACCTGAGTAGAGCACAATTGCTTCCCCATCAGGTAAGATCTGATAGGGGAGAAGGTTAGCTCAACTTTCAGAGACTGAGTTCTTGAAATGAGGATAAGAGAAAAAGGAGGAAATCTGAATCTCTCCAAATTGTTGGTTATTAATAATAATTTATCTCATTACCATTTCCTTCTCCAGCTGATTTTACAGATGATGAAACTGAGATAAACAGGGTTAAGTGACTGGCTCAGGGTCACATAGTTAGGAAATACCTGAGGCCAGATTTGAAGTCAGGAAGATGAGTCTTCCTGACTTGAGGCCAGCACTCTGTCCACTGCACCACCTATTTGCCCTTATTGACCCAACTAGCTCAGAGCAGACATTTACAGAGATGCCAGAGCAATAACAATAACTACAAATCATTTTCCCAATAGATCCTGAGCACACTGTACCACTAGCACACGCAGCCTGTGAGAAGAAGGGACACAAACTTAGATAGTGAAGCTCCTACACATGTAGGGAATGCATGTGGCCAAGGCTCTGCACCTTGACCTGCACGGTCAGCCCTCCATCCCCTTCTCTCCTTGTGAATCCCTTCTCTGCTTCACCCCCTCATACCTTGCACATTGGTGGACTTGGCTCCCAGCATCTCTTCCTCTCTGCATCTCTGTTTGATTGCCTGGATTAGTTCCCTATAGAATTCATCACTCTCTCCATTGTCACCAAAGGTCTTCTTTCTTGAAATTGCTTGAACACTAGGTCTTCATCTTTCTGAAGACCCTAAGTAAGTCACTTATTTTCTGGGCCTCATTTTCCTTATCTGTCAAATAAAGGAGTGGAATTAGATGTTCTCTAAGATCCTGTCCTGTTCTGTCATTCTATGTTTATATTTATGTAGTCGTTGAATATCCATTATGGACCTGGCACTGTTTAAAGCTCTTGTGAGGGACATACAGGAAGACTAATAGATGGTCCTGCCCTCAGCAAGTTTACAATCCAGTTGGTAAAACAAAATTCACATATATAAATAATTTTTTGTTGCTGTTCAACTCTGACTCTTCCTGACCCCGTTTGGGGTTTTCTTGGCAAAGATACTGGAGTGGTTTGCTATTTCCTTCTCCAGTTCATTTTACAGATGAGGAAACTGACATAATCAAATAATTAGAGAATGACAAACTGCTCACCTCTGCAGAGCTGATGACAAAAAGCTGAGAAAGTTAGAAAAGGAAGAGAAATTAGTGTGGGTTAGAAAAGTCAGAGAACATTTCATGGCAGAAGTAGAGTTAAATTTGCTCCTTGAAGGATTCATGGAGATCCCTGTACTGTAGCACCGCACAGTTGCAATCCTCTGTTGATGTACCTGGTGGAAAATGAGAGAAAGTGACACTCAGAAATGATCGTGCCATTCTCTAGAACTACTAAGACTGAAAAAAAAAGGCAGAAACTCCCCATAAACTTCACCCACAGTCTATAACATATATTACTGAGAGAATTTTCAAGACAAAATAATCTCTCTCTCTTTTTTTACAATCTGAACCACTTAATTCAATATTTGATCATATCTAATATGTATTATTTTCTAGTTTTTTTCATGTATATTAATCACATCTCCATATCTAGACTATAGAGATATGGACCAGGTATCTTTTGTATTCAATATGGTGCCTAGCACCATATTGGTCATTTTTGTTGTTCAGTCCTTTCAGTTGTGTCCAACTCTTCATGACCCCATTCAGGGTCTTCTTGGCAAAGATACTGGAGGGCTTTTCCTTTTCCTTCTCCAGCTCATTTTATAGTTGAGGAAACTGTGACAAATAGGATTAAGTGACTTGCCTAGGGTTACACAGCTAGTAAATGTTTAAGACTGGATTTTAACTTGTATACCCAGTCCCTAATATTGTTGACTGAATTTGTCCTTGGAATTTTTTTTTCAACCAGATCTATGAGTTCATTGGTATAAGGAATTCCCAGTAAGGAAATCTCCATCAATGGAGATTGCAACATATTGCCTGAGAGATTTAATATATGTAACTTTAGTAATTTGCTTAGGATCATATAGCCAGTTTGTGACAGTTTTGACTCTTTAGCTGGTTTTCCATGCTATCTCTTGTCCATGAAAATAGCTTTTAAATGTCATAAATTAGAGCCTAAGAAAGAATCAAAATGGAAAAGTTAGTTCCTTATCTTATTCAGGCATAGGATAATCCACATTAGACCAAATTTCAATCTGTTTAACTCTTTCTGTATCTCAAGGCAGAAAGTAAGGGATTCCCATAAGGACTGTTGATAAAACTGGTTGAAGATGTTTTCCACTAAAATGAAAAGAGAATGAAACTTAGATCAGAAAATTATTCCTGACCTGTCTCACTGCCTTGAATAGGCAGTTTGGAATCACTATGTGTGCATGGTTTCTTGAACATTGAAGTTATGCATCCTACCTTTCAGAAAAGTGAATATATGACCACAAGCAAAAGTTATACAAGCCCCAAATTACTTCGAAACTATAATTTTCAATACTGCACAAGTACTTTCAAAATGTCATCTGGATTTATCAGCTTATTCCTTTGCTTGAAAGTATGTCAGTCTGAATGCTTGAACCAGTAAAAAATGAGAATGTCACCCATAAATACTGTTTTGAAAAGAATTGGTAAGCCTTAATATGTACATGAGATGAATGAGAAAAAATATTTGGCACCCACAGCTATCCACTAACATTTGTTGCAAAGGCAAAGAGATCATTTTGTGCACAGTTAGGAAGAAGACAAGATATGTCCAAGATCCCTAAGCTCACTTGGGACTCTCCTAATGAAGCATTGTTTTCTTGGGATCAAGAAAGTGTGGACCATTCTCCACCTTTCCACTGGGCTTCAGACATAACTAGCCTAGACTTTAAAGTAGTTGGTACTTTCTCTGCCCATCATTTTCACGTAACCTCCAAGAGCTCTCCAGAAATAAAGAGGCTCCGGGTAGCAAACAATTCCATTAGCAAACAACATCAACCTCTAATGAAAAAGCTGTTCTTATGAATCTTTTAGCAATTTTTAAAGGCAAATATGTTTTAAGGCAGGGATTCTTAACTTTTCTAGTCTCATGGGCCCCTTTTGGCAGCTTGGTGAAACCTATGGACCCCTTCTCAGAAATAAAATAACATAAAATAAAATACATAGGATTGCAAAGAAAACCAATTATTTTGAAATCATTACCAAAATGTTAAACACACACATATTGTGGTCATGCATGTGCGCTCGTGCGCTCGCGTGTGCACGCGCGCGCACACACACACACACACACACATATTCATGGACCTCAGGTTAAGACTCAAATTTTAAGGAAATGTAGAGGTTTTGCCATCAGAACAAGGAAGATCTTGGTTCAAGTCCCACCCATGAAACTTCCTGACTGTGTGATCCTGGGCAGGTTGCTTAATATCTCTGTGCTCTAGGTCAGAGGTGTCCAACACTAACCCTCATGCATTTGGAGTGTTGCCTGAACTAGGTTAAAATGTAATTATGAAATATGTAACAACAGAAATAAAAATACAATAAAGTGTAAAATAGTAAATTTTAAAACTAAGTCTATATACAGCCTGCAGGTTCCTGTTTCTATTTGAGTTCAATACCACTGTTCTAAGCAGTTCTCTAAGATAATAGATTGCAGAGAATATACCCACCTCTTTTCATTTGCATTCTTCATCAAATTAAGTGGATACAGTAAGGAGAGAGAGAGAGACAGAGATAGGGAGGGGGGAGGAAGGGAAGAAAGGAGGGAGGAGAGAGAGAGAGAAGTTCATTTTCATAATTTGACAAAAATGCAGCTATGTGGCACAATGGATAAAGCGCTGATTCTGTAGTCAGGAAGAGTTATCTTCTTGAGTTCAAATCTAGCCTCAGATACTTACTAGATTTGTCACCCTGGCCAAGCCACTTGACTCTGTTTTCCTCAGTTTCCTCAACTATGAAAAGAGCTGGAGAAGGAAATGACAAAACCACTCAAATACCCTTGCCAAGAAATCCCCAAATGGGATCTCAAAGACTCAGACACAAATGAAAATAACTGTACAACACCAACTTGCCAACCTGTATTGGCAGAAGACATTTCCACACCCAGGAGTTCCCTAGAACAATGAAGTCATTAGTCTTTTCCTTGTTCCTAATATCATTATCTTATCTGTTTTGGCTAACAGCCTTTCCATGGCAGAAGCAGCAGTACTTGTCCTGTTCCTACTAATTTCTAACTTATTGCTGCTTTGTTATTCTATTTGGAAAAAGGGAGTAGTCATTAATGGCTTGTTATTGTGGTGGTGTTGGTAATACTGCTGGCTGTGGTTTTGTGTGTGTGTGTGTGTGTGTGTGTGTGTGTGTCTTTCTTTCTTACAGGGGATACCTCTATGTCTTTCCCCACATTGCTTCCCCTGCCTATAATTTTTTGGGTCAATTCAAAGCCCAAAGGTTCTCTTGAAGTCAGACAGTTCAAACCTCTTCTCCATGAAATTTTTCATGCCTCACCCAGAGCCACAGTGAGCTTTCTCTTGTTTGGATTCCTTTGTCATGTACTCTCTGCTAAGATGCTTAGTACACAAACTCTTCCTTAGATTGAATCTTGCATTTAAGGTGTAAAGTCAAGATAATTAGTGAGAAGAGCATTGGACTTGGAATAAGATCAAGTGGATTGAAAGCTTACCTCAAGCATTTATGTGACCACCTCTTGAGCCTCAGTTTCCTCATCTATAGAACGGGAATAACGACCCCTATCCTACCCACTTCTGAGGGCTGTTTTGTGGATCAGATGAGATACTGTGAGTAACATGCTTTTTGCAATGTTATATAAAGCTATGGAGACAAATTCCATCTACTTTATACTCTGAGCTGTTGTGGGTCCTTGGAGCAGGCACTCAACTGCAGAATTGTTGGTGGGTGAGGTATGGGAAGCCACTGAAATGGATTACCTTTCATGAGACAGGGATTTCTAGGATGTCAGATATTACCTATTTTTTAAATCTCTTCCATTTTTTCTTTCCTGGTTCCATCTCTGTCTTCCTTCTTGTAAGTTCCTGGGGGATAGAAATGGCCTTTTCCCTCTTTTCCTATCCCCACTGCTTAGCACAGTGCCTAGTGCAGAGAAGGTGCTCAATAAATGTTTATTTATTGATTGATTTTTCCTCTTTGGTTAGGAAATCCCCTTCTCCCTCTTTCTCTTTCTAACCCCTTTGGAAGGGATATTACAAGAGATTTGAGAAGAGGAAATACATCTTGAAGTACTTTACTTCTTATGCTAAGCTTGGTTTCCTTGAAATGCTTGATAGACAGACAGCATTGGGAAGACAGACCGGTCTCTTTAAGGAGGGGGAAGGGATAATGAATTGGGAAGTAGAATCATGACAAGCCCTGTTCTGAATTATTGTTTCCTTCTGCCCAATTAGACAGGCATAGGTGATCTGGGAAAGTGCTAAAGCCAGTTTAGTTCCACAGGCACTGAGATGGAGATGGATCCTTCATAGACAGATGGAAATTGTTGAGAAAGCTAACAAGTTGAAAGTTCATGCAGCTGGAAAGCTCATAATATAAATGCTTGGCTTTTTCATTTATGGCTTTAGACTGTTTTACGTGTGTCTTGCCTGTTTGGTATTCATTTCTGCAGTAAGCCAGTGGAGATGTAAACTGACTTTTGCAACCTGAGCCAAACTGACAACATGCATTTTTGTCAAATAATGAAAATGAATTCTCCTCTCTCTCTCTCTCTCTCTCTCTCTCTCTCTCTCTCTCTCTCTCTCTCTCTCTTTCATTTATTTGATGAAGGCATATCAAAAGAGGACTGACCTGTAGTTATATATATATATATATATATATAAATACATATATATGTATTTATATGATATATATGTGTGTATTTATGATATATGTGTATATATATGTATGTGTGTGTGTGTGTGTGTGTGTGTGTGTGTGTGTGTGTGTGAATGCAGGGAGAAGGCCAGAAGGTCTTGTGAAATCTCACAGGGTAGAAAACTTGGAGTGAACATGAAGAGAAGCTCTAATATTCTGGATGGGTGGAAGTTCCTGGAGCGAAAATAGAAGGGGAGGAAAAGGAGGAGGGAGTATCTATTTAGTGAGCTGATTCTTGGGTTGCAGAAGGAACCAGAGCATGGCACAGACCTATAAAAGAAGGTCAGTAAACCAGAAAGAACAATGGTTTAAGAAAAATGTTATTGGATGTTGCATTGAAGCCCTTCATCCCTCTATGCCCTTATGTGGGCAAAGACACATTCAGAGGGGCATACATCAACCAAGAGTAATTTTAATGAAGCTGACTACCCTGCAGATTGGAGGCGTGATGCCAAAGCCCGACTCCTAGGGTTTCCTAACTTTGTGTAATACTTTTCAGTAAATGAAAGGATCCTGTTCACCATTTGTTTGGACTTTGTGCAAAATCTAATTGATAATAGTTCCCAATTTGGGTTGGTGTAGGATATAAATGTAAGAAGTAAAACAGAAACCCATTCATTCCTCTTGGGTCACCCCAGAACCCTGGAGGGCAATGTAACAACGTGGCCTCTGGGATAGCAAGTGTATCAATAAATTCAACATAAGGAGAAGTAGTGGGTGGTGGTCTTGGCATGCAAAGTTGGGTCAGCTTATGTTTCGATGCAGTCCTCTCTTCCTTCCTGACCCAACATCTCAGAGTTGGAGGAGCTTCAGAAGTGCTGAAGTCTCACTTACCCCTGAGCAAGAATCTCCCCTATGAGATGCAAATAAGGCCTGTCTTTGTTCAGCGTCCTTATGTGTATGAAGTTGATGAAAACTACTAAGCTCTATACCCCATGCGCAATCACACAGTTAAAAAAAAAATCAAAGAGAAAAGTTTTATTGCAAGTTTAAAAAAATACTTTCTTTTAGTTTACAACATTTAGTTCCACAATCCCTTGAGTTTCAAGTTTTCTCCCCCTTTGTCCCCTCTCCCCTCCCTGCCCCATGGCAGCATGCAATCAAATATAGGATCTACAAATACATTAAACATTAGTCAAGTAGTAAAGAAGGATTATAACCAATGGAGTGAACGATGAGAAAGAAGAAACAAAACAGGACAAAAAAAGAGGGAGCGAGTAGTTTGCTTCCATCTGCATTCAGACTGTAGCTCTTCCTCTGGATGTGGATATCCCTTTCCATCATGAGTCTTTTGTAGTTGTCTTATAACCTTGCATTGCTGAGAGGAGCCCAGTCTATCAAAGTTAATCATCACAAATATGATGTGTCTGTAATTGTGTACAAAGTTCTCCTGGTTCTGCTCTCCTAACTCAGCATCAGTTTATATAAGTCTCTCCAGGTTATTATGAAGTCTGTCTGCTCTTCATTTCTTATAGCATAATAGTATTCCATTACATTCATATACCAAAACTTGTTTAGCCATTCCCCAATTGATAGGCATTCCCTTGATTTCCAATTCTTTGCCACCACAAAAACAACTGCTACAAATATTTTTTGTACATATGGGTCTGTCGTCGGATCCTTTCCTGGGGCCTTCCGGACGCCACATGGCGGGGAGCGCCGAGCAGAACAAAGCACACTTACACAGCAACTCAGGGGGCAACTCCAACTTTATTTCCTGCTCTTCTACATATATAGCCTATCCTACGCAAGCACTTTCCATTTTGGCTCTTGGCCAATTACAACACCTTTTGCCTTTTAAGGTCAAGCACACCTTAACCCTGGGACTCTTATCTCGAGATTTCTACCTGGAGCAAGGATATTCCTTGTGGACCCAGATGTACCTCGCTCCTTAGAACAAGGCATGGTCAGCTGGGGGCCTAGCAATCCCTCAAGTGCCTAGAGGGTTAATGGGGGTGAGAGGCCTTGCCATCATCGCCTAAGCCCGGAGGCAGTACCATCACAGGTCCAGGGACCTCTCAAGGGCACTGAGGTAAATCCATGTTGGCTCTCCCACATGGGTCCTTTTCCCACTTCTGTGATTTCTTTGGGATACAGTCCTAGAAGTGGTATTCTAGGCCCTTTGGGCCATATTGCTCTCCAGAATGGTTGGGTCAGTTCACAACTACACCAACAATGCATTAGTGTTTCAATTTTTCCACATCCTCTCCAGCATTTATAATTTTCCTGTTTTGTCATCTTAGTCAATCTGTATTGCAAATTTTAAGAAAGCAGAATGCAAATCAAAACAAGACCCTTCAAAAATAAAGACATTCCCCAATGCACAACAGCATCCAAAAGATCTATATGGAATCCCAGTCTCAAAGAGTTATTTCTCCCACAGGTGTTTATCAGGCTCCAATCCTTCCAGAATTCCTCAGAGCTCCCAGAAAGTGGCATTAGTAATTGAATCGGTGTGGCTCCTCCTGTAATGCAGTCTCCCAACAAGGTGGTACCAGTATCAGGCAAATTTTCTGTGTGGTCAAAGCTTTGGGTGTGGTCCCTGCTACAGCAGAAGGAAACCTCAGAGGCCATCTGGTCTAACCCCCTAATTTTACAGGTAGGGAAACTGCATGCAAAAAAAGTTAAATAATTTGCCCAGTCATGCTAGTAGTAAATAGTATAATAATAGTATAATAGAGACAGGATTTGACTCGATCCAGCACAAGTAGCCAATGCTTTCATGTTTTGGCTTGGGTTTTCCTGGAGGCAATCAGAGTTAAGTGATTTAACCAGAATCATACAGCTAGTAGTGTCTGAAGATGGACTTGAACTCAGGTCCTCTTGACTTCAGGGCCACTGTGCCACCAAACTGTTCCTGACTGATGCTTTTAAAAAAAAAAAAGGACTAAGAATTTTATTAATCTAATGAAACCACTTGTTTAACTACCTCCCTGAAGCTCAAGTCTCTGGGTCTGATGTGTCTGGGAGGCAGGGGCTGAGCCAATGAATGAAAAGTCAGAATTGATAGGTACTCCTAGACAAAAATGCTTTGGACCTAATAGTAAGGAATAGAGTGGCAAGTGACTGACAGTTATTTGTCCAAGTCCTTGTGGAGGTGGAGAAACACACTATAGAGAACAGTTCTTACATCCCTATTTAAATTTCTAGGTGGGTTTGAATGGGAAAAGAAAGATGCCCAAGATAGAAAGCCAACTCTGTCACCTGAGACTGAATCCAAACTCTCCATGTTTATTCAATCTGTCTCCCCACTATCCACAAAAGCACAGTCCATTGTCCCATTGCACCTGAGCCTACTTTCATCTATAACCACAAGCCCTCCTTCATTCCTTGGCTTAGTTTCTTGGATCTTGTTTATTTGGCAGTTCCCACTCATAGACTAATGTTCATGAGACATGAACACCCAGAGCCTGAGAAACCTCTGTCTGTCTTATGCCTTTTGAAGAGGCCGGACTCATCTCCTACAACAGTATGGTATATGTAGTCCCTTGCACCTGGGCTCCTCTGAGATCCCTTACTATTACCTGGAGAAGGATAAAAAAGGACTTTGTTTCTTGATAGCATTTCTGAAAACAGAGATCATCCAGGGATTTCTGAACCTTGAGATGATTAGAAATTAATGATATGTGTCCCAAAGAAAAAATAAAGACTATATTTATCCATTTCAGGGAAGGAAATTTAAGAAAAATAAGCTCTTGACTTTTCAATGGCTTGTGCTACTTTCTCCATTCTTGCTGAAAAAGACTTTGAAAGTTGATTTGATTTTATATAATCAACTATCAGAAAAAATTTATGAAGTGTTCTGCTCAAATTAAAATATTCGCACACAAATTAAAATTACACACACCCAGCACAGGAGAACTTTGCCTGGCATTTCATAGATTCAAAGAGTGGGTAATTAAGGTTTGAAACAGATAGAAAAGTCTAGGACTCAGGACTCAGGTGCTTATTAACAAGGCTTTCTTAGAAAAATGGCTTAGAATTATTAAATTTGGATCAATACATACAATTAGGAGGCACACTATAGAGCTATACTTTTGATTAACCATTGTAATAACCATATATTTATCAACTGGACAGAACTGGCCTCTGATCTGTGGATGGCCTGAGCTGAACAGAGTAGGCTAGAGACAGGAGAATCAAGAATCAAGTAGAAGTTTAATTTCAAAGTGAGGGAAACAGTTTGTAAGCAAAGACACATGTGATGGAACCCCACCCCTAGTGGGAAGGGGTAGGGACCCTAGGCAGTGTGGCAAGATCTCAATTCTTATTCAAGGGTGGGGAACCTGCGGGATTGAGGCTACATGTGGCCCTCTAGGTCCTCAAGTGCAACCCTTTGACTAAATCCTCTCTAAGTTCTTGGGTGCAGCCTTGTGATTGAATCCAAGTTTTACAAAACAAATCCTTTTATTAAGGAGATTCATTCTATGAAGTTTGGATTTAGTCAAAGGGTTGCGCTTGAGGACCTAGAGGGCCACATGTGGCCTCAAGGCCGCAGGTTCCCCATCCCTGAACCTTATACCAATGGCAACACAGTGAGCTATAGCCCTGACAAGGAGGAGTAACAGCGAAAATAAGACAAGTTTGATTCATAGCAGGGCTTCATGATTGAAATGTGGGTACTTGTCCAATGCTTATCCAGTGCTCAGAGAGCACATGGTGCTGGTCAAAGCAACATAATAATTATGTTATTTTCCCAGAGGGTGAATGCAAAGGATTGTTGTTATGCCCAACTCAGGGCATAGCCTGCTTGCTGGGCCTTGGCTCTGGAAAACAGGGTATCTCCTAATATTAAAATTAATGTTAAAATTGAGAAGGTCCTTTAGAGCAATAATAACTCGAATGTATAGAAACACTTACCTTATAACAAACCTGTAAGGTAGGTAAATATTGTTTTCTTCATTTTCTTCAGATGAGGACACTGCAGTTCAGAGTGGTTGACAGCCTCTGTGCCTTGACCCTTGAATGTACTCCCTCCTCATCTCCTCCTCTTGGAATAGCTACCTCCCTTCAATGCTACAGTAGAATGAGGTCATCCCTGATTACCGCATGGCACTGTGCACCTAGCCTTCATGCTTTTTTAGTGTTTTCTCCTTGCCTAAATTGTCTGTGTTAGTATTTACATAGCTCTGCATATCATTTCTTTCCAGTAGGATGCAAACTCCTCCATGACCATTGGGGCAAATTGTTCTCATCTGCCCATTCTTCCAGGAAAAGTCTCCAGATGGTTGGTGTAGATATCCCCTAACTCACTGAAGGGTTTTAAACCTATCAGTTCCCCTCAACCTGGTCTTAGGTTGCAAAGATGGTCTTACCAAAGTGCGACCACCGCATGTGTTACCAGTTTCAAGTCACAATAGGAATCTGTTTGTGAATTGTCTTATTTCAGACTCTTCTGATTATACATACCTGAATAGTGCTAGTCTGAGGCTTTCCCTTGTCCTATAGCATATAAATTAGCATCAGAGAAGGGAGGCAGCCCTTAGCAGAAGTGAAGAATTTGTAATGAGCCAACTGTATTCAACTGTATGCATTCAACTCTATTTACTTTTCCCTTAATGGAAAATGTTTATGAAACAAATAGGTGATTCTAGAAATATAGCCTGCATACCTAATACAGTTTCTAGAAATTGAACCTGTGACTTTAATCTCTTGAACACTATGTTCTAATCCTAATGAAGGTAGCTAAAGCAAGCACCATGGAGATCTTAGAGCTTGTTCAGGCATCAAAGATGCCAAGATCATACACTGTGTCCTAGGCCATTGTCTGTCATCTTGACTTTTATCCTGCCACTGGACTTCAGTAACTCTGGAAGAGAGTGAGGCTGATGACTTTGTGCAGCACTGCCTCACTTAAATCCAGTTTATGTGCAAGACACCACCCCATGATGTCATTGATCTTCAAAAACAAAGGACCACCACCAACACTGTGACCTAAGAAGGTCATTTCACTTAGATTGACTACATATTCATTAAGTACCTCTGCAGTTTAAGGCACTATACTAGGCTCTCAGAATACAAAAATGAAAAACAATTATACTGTCCCTATTCATAAGGTACTTATAGACTAATGTGGATGAGAGATGGGAAGGAGGGTTATGTAGGGAGGAGAACTGTGCCATGTATCCAAATAATCATAATGCAAAGTAGAATATGATAGGAGCCAAGGAAGTCACCTAAGAAAACTTTAGTAGGAAAAGATCATTTTCAGTGGAGGGAATCAGGGAAGGTTTCACGGTAGAGTTGGCACCTGAGTTGGGTCTTAAAGGATTTCAACAGACAGAGATGGAGATGAAGAAGTTAGTTCTAAAAATGGAGCCTGAGCCTGTGTGAGTGTGGAAGGGCACAGAAGACCAGATTGGGGGCAGCTGTTTGCTCACTTTGGCTGTAAGGAAAGTAGTATTAAACAATAATGAAGAAGAGTCCACATTTACTGTGTGCTGTATTTTCCCTTGTCCTATAGCATATAAAGTAGAATCAGAGAAGAGAGGCCATGCTTAAGGAAAGTAAGGAATTTGTACTGAGCCAACCACCCCCTGATCCCTTTTCCCTTAAGGGTAAATGCTTATGAAATAGCTAGTTGACACTAGAAAGATAGCTTGTGTACTGAATATAGGTTCTAGAAATTGAAACTGTGACTTTAGCTGAGTGTGAGAAATGCTTGATAGTGTCTCATTTGATCCTGGGATGTAGTAATAAAAATAATAAATAACCATAACTGGCATTCATACCACTCTATGTGCCAAGCACTTAGAAAAATTATGCCATCTGATCCTCACAGCAGCCCTAAGAGGGAGGTGCTCTTATTATCCCCATTTAACAAATGAGGAAATGGAGCTAATCAGGTTAAATGACTTGCCTAGGGTCACACAGCTAGTAAATGTCTGAGGCCAAATTTAAACTTAGGCCTTCCTAACTCCAGACCCAGCACTCTATCCACTGTGCTACCTTGTTGCCTCTAGGAAAAATAAATTTGAGTCATATTGTGGAGGCCTGTAAACACAGGCTAGGGAGGCTTCTTTCCATTCTACTGTATTCGCAATAGGGGACCAGTGATGGATTTTGAACAGGAGAATGAAATGGTCAGACTTCGGCATTAGGAAAATTATTTTGGCAGAAAAGTAAAAGATGGATTGGAAAGAGGAAAGGTCAGAAGTAGAAATGTCTATTTGGAAGCAATTATAGTAGTCCCAGTGAGAGATGAGGGCTTGAACTAGAAGTGAATGGAGAAGAGGGGAGTGATACAAAAAAAATCACCTGTCTCCATAAATAAAGCAAGAAAAACCTCTCCAACCAGGAAACCCTGCTCTCCTCCAAACACAGAAAGATGAGAACTGGCTGGGGTTGGGGAAGGCAATAGAGTTTGGTCCCATCTAAGACTACCACAAGTATGGGAGCTTCTCTATTTCTGTGACTTAGGTTAGATCTGCTACAAAAATCACCCATATTAGTAGTGATATACTTTAACCTTGACTGATTGTGAGATCACCAGTATTAAAAGACATCATGACATTTTCAAGCATTTCTTTTTTTAGGTTCCTATTGTCATTTATTTTTATAGTATTTTCCCCATTTTTGTATCAAGACAATTTTAGTATTCATTTTCACAAGATTTTGAATTTCAAATTTTTCTCCCTACTTCCACTCCCTTCCAAAAATGGTAGGCAATTTTATATAGGTTATACCTGTGTTATCATGTAAAATGTATTTCCATCTTAGTCACAGTTGTGAAAGAAGAAACAGATCAAAAGGGAAAAAAAACATGAAAAAGAATAAAGTAAGTGAAAAAATATGCTTCTGTCTATATTCAGAATGCATCAATTCTTTATCTGGATGTGGATAGTATTTTCCTTCCTGAGTCTTTTGTATTTGTCTTGGATGTTTTGTTGCAGAGTTAGTCAGCATACAATGTTGCTGATAGTGGGTACAATGTTTTCCTGATTCTGCTCATTTCATTTTGCATAAGTTTTTACAAGTCTTTCTATGTTTTTTTTCTGAATTCTGCCTGTTCATCATTTCTTATTGCACAATAGTATTCCATCATATTTGTATACCACAGCTTGTTCAATCATTCTCCAATTGATGGGAATCCTTCAATATCCAATATTTTGCCACCATGAAAAGGGCTGCTATAAATATTTTTGTACATGTAGGTTCTTTTCCCTTTTTTATAATCTTTTTGGGATATAAACCTAATAGTGGTATTGCTGGATCTCAAATGATAGGCACAAAGGGTTGCCATATAGGGATAGTACCAAATCACACTCCAGAATGTCTGGAGCAGTTCACAACTCCACCAACAGTGAAATAGTGTTCCAATTTCCCTACATCTCCTCCACCAGTTGTCATTTTCCTTTGTATTGTCATATTAGCCAATCTTATAGGTATGACATGGTACTTCAGAGTCATTTTAATTTGTATTTCTCTGGCCAAAAGTGATTTAGGGCACTTTTTCATATGCCTGTAGATAGTTTTGATTTCTTCATCTGAAAACTTCCTGTTTATATCCTTTGACCATTTATCAAGTGGGAAGTGGTTTACATTCTTATAAATTTGACCCAGTTCTCTATATTTTTGAGAAATGAAGCCTTTACCAGAGACACTTGCTATAAAGATTGTTTCCCTGCTTTCTGCTTTCCTTTTAATTTTGGTTGCATTGGTTTTGTTTGTACAAAAGCTTTTTATTTTAATATAATCAAAATTATCTATTTTGCATTTTTTCCCTTTTTTAATTAATTTATTAGTTTAGTTTCAGTTAACAAGATTCAATTCCATAGCTCCTTGATTTTCAAATTTCCTTTACTTCCCTCCCCCCTCCCCTCACAACAGCATATAGTACAGTATAGGGTCTGCAAATGCATTCATATTAGACATTATTCCAATTACAAAGACATATTGTACTAGGTGGGATGAAAGATGGTAAAGATCATTTAGTTTGCTTCCATCAGGATTCAGGCTCAGTTCTTAATAGTTATATCTCTAGATGGCGCATTTCTCACTTTCTTGAGTCATTCGGGATTAACTTATATCACTGCATTGCTGAAAAGAGTCCAGTCTGTCATAGTTGGTCATCACAGATATGGTATGTCTGTGATTGTATACAAATTTCTTCTGATTCTACTCTTCTCGCTCAGCATCAGTTTGTATAAGTCTCTCCAGGTAATTATGAAATCCGTCACCTCCTCGTTTCTTATAGCACAATAAAATTCCATTACATTCATATACCACAACTTGTTTAGCCATTCCCCAATTGATGGGCACCCCTTTAGTTTCCAATTCTTTGCAACCACAAAAAGGGCTGCTAAAATATTTTTGTACATATGGGTCTTCCTCCCACATCTATGATCTCTTTGGGATATAACCCTAGAAGTGGTATTGTTGGGTCAAAGGGTATGAAATTATTTATAATCCTTTGGGCATAATTCCAGATTGCTCTCCAGAATGGTTGGATAAGTTCACAGCTCCACCAGCAATGTATTAGCATTCCAATTTGCCCACATCCTCTCCAGCATTTGTCACTTTCTTGTTTTGTCATCTTAGCCAATCTGACTGGAGAGATGTGGTATCTCAGAGTTGTTTTGATTTGCATTTCTCTAATTAATAGTGATTTAGAGCATATCTTCATATGCTTATATTTATTTATTTATTTTTTTAAAGCAATTGGGGTTAAGTAACTTGCTCAAGGTTACACGGCTAGTCATTCTTTATGCGTGGGTGCTCATTTTCTGAGGCTGGATCTGATCTCGGGTCATCCAAACTCCGAGGGCGCTCTTACTCACTGTGCCACCTAGCCGCCCCTTTAGGGCAATTGGGTTTAAGTAACTTGCCCAAGGTTACACGGCTAGGTTTTTGTTTGTATGGATTAAGTGTCGGAGGCCGGCTCCGAACTCAGGTCTTTCTGATTCCAGGGCCGGCGCTCTATTCACTGCGCCACCTAGCCACCCCTTCATATGCTTATAGATATCTTTAATTTCTTTCTCTGAAAACTTCCTATTCATATCCTTTGACCATTTCTCAAATGGGGAATGACTTGTATTCATATAGATTTGGCTCAGTTCTCTATAAATTGTAGAAATGAGTCCTTTATCAGAGACACAAGTTGTAAAAATTCTTTCCCAATTTCCCACCTCCCTCTTGATCTTGGTTACATTGGCTTTGTTTGTGCAGAAGCTTTTCAATTTAATGTAATCAAAATTATCCATTTTGCATTTTATAATGCCCTCTAATTCTTGTTTGGTCCTAAAATCTTCCCCTCTCCACAGATCTGTCAGGTAAACTATTCCTTGCTTTCCCAAATTGCTTACAGTATCATCCTTTACACCTAGATCATGCACCCATTTAGACTTGATTTTGGTATATGGTGTTAGATTAGTGATCTATGCCCACTTTCTGCCATACTGTATTCCAGTTTTCCCAGCAGTTTTTGTCAAATAGTGCATTCTTATCCCCAAAACTGGGGTCTTTGGGTTTATCGAACAATAGATTACTATATTCATTAACTGCTGGGTCTCTTGCACCTAATCTATTCCATTGATCCACTACTCTACACCTCTGCCAGTACCAAGCAGTTTTGATGACTGCTGCTGTATAATACAGATTAAGATCTGGCATAGCTAGTCCACCTTCCTAGCATTTCTTTTCATTAATTCCCTTGATATTCTAGACCGTTTGTTTTTCCAAATAAATTTTGTTATTATTTTGTCTAACTCTAAAAAGTAGTTTTTTTGGTAAATTGATTGGTATGGCACTAAATATATAGTTTAGTTTGGGTAAAATTGTCATTTTTATTATATTAGCTTGACCCAGCCATGAGCAATTGATATTTTTCCAATTATTTAGATCTGATTTTATTTGTGTGAGAAGTGTTTTGTAGTTGTGATCATATAGATTCTGGGTTTGTTTTGGCAAGTAGATTCCCAAATATTTTATAATGTCTACAGTAACTTTAAATGGGATTTCTCTTTCTATCTCTTGCTGTTGAGTTTTATTAGAGATGTACAGGAATGCTGAGGATTTATGTGGGTTTATTTTATATCCTGCAACTTTGCCAAATTTATTTATTGTCTCAAGTAATTTTTTTACTTGATTCTCTAGGATTCTCTAAGTATATCATCATATCATCTGCAAAGAGTGACAGCTTGGTCACTTTTTTGCCTAATTTGATTCCTTTGATTTCTTTTTCTTCTCTAATTGCTACTGCTAACGTTTCTAGTAACAGATTGAATAAGAGGGGTGATAGTGGACACCCTTGTTTCACTCCTGATCTTATTGGAAAGGCTTCTAGTTTATCCCCATTGCATATAATACTTGCTGATGGTTTTAAATAGATGCTAGCACCTATTTTAAGGAAGGCTCCATTTATTCCTATACTTTCTAGTGTTTTTAATAGGAATGGATGTTGTACTTTGTCAAAAGCCTTTTCTGCATCTATTGAGATGATCATGTGGTTTCTGCTAGTTTTATTGTTGATGTGCTCAATTATACTGATGGTTTTCCTAATATTAAACCATCCTTGCATTCCTGGAATTAATCCTACCTGATCAGAGTGTATTATTTTTGTGATAAGTTGTTGGAGTCTTTTGGCTAATATTTTATTTAGAATTTTTACATCCAAATTCATGAGGGAAATTGGTCTATAATTTTCTTTCTCTGTTTTTTCTCTTCCTGATTTAGGAATCAGTACCATATTTGTGTCATAGAAAGAGTTTGGTAGGATTCCTTCTTCACTAATTTTCCCAAATAGTTTGTAGAGTATTGGAATCAATTGTTCTTTAAATGTTTGATAGAATTCACTAGTAAACCCATCTGGCCCTGGAGATTTTTTCTTAGGGATTTCATTGATGGCTTGTTTGATTTCTTTTTCTGAGATGGGGTTATTTAGGTAATTCACTTCCTCTTCAGTTAATCTGGGCAATTTGTGATTTTGTATATTCATCCATTTCACTAAGATCGTCATATTTATGTGCATACAATTGGGAAAAATAATTCCTCATTATTATTTTGATTTCCTCTTCATTAGAGGTAGATTCCCCCTTTTTATTTTTGATACTCATAATTTGGTTTTCTTCTTTCTTTTTTTTTTATCATATTGACTAAGGGTCTATCAATTTTGTTGATTTTTTCATAGAACCAGCTCTTAGTTTTATTTATTAATTCAATAGTTTTCTTAATTTCAATTTTATTAATCTCTCCCTTGGTTTTCAATATTTATAATTTAGTACTAAATTGGGGATTTTCAATTTGTTCTTTTTCTAACTTTTTCAATTGCATGTCCAATTCATTGACCTCCCTTCTCTCTGCTTTAATTAAGTATGCACTCAGGGATATAAAACTTCCCCTGAGAACTGCCTTTAGTGCATCCCACAAATTTGGGTATGTTGTCTCATGATTATCATTTTCTTGAATGAAATTGTTGATTGTTTCTATAATTTCTTGTTTGACCCACCAATTTTTTAGGATTAAATTGTTTAATTTCCAATTAGTTTTTAGTCTATCTTTCCCTGGCCCTTTATTGCATATAATTTTTATTGCATCATGATCTGAGAATGATGCACTTAAGATTTCTGCCTTTCTGCACTGGATTGTGAGGTTTTTATGCCCTAGTACATGGTCTATTTTTGAGTATGTACCATGTACTGCTGAAAAGAAAGTAAATTCCTTTTTATCCCCATTCAATTTTCTCCAGAGGTCCATCATATCTAGTCTCTCTAAGATTCTATTCACTTCCTTAACTTCTTTCTTGTTTATTTTGAGGTTAGATTTATCGAGTTCAGAGAGGGGGAGATTAAGGTCCCCCACTAGTATAGTTTTGCTATCTATTTCTTCCTGAAATTCCTTTAACTTCTCCTCTAGGAATTTGGATGCTATACCACTTGGTGCATATATATTAAGTAGTGATATTGCTTCATTCTCAATGGTGCCTTTTAGTAGGATATAGTTTCCTTCCTTATCTCTTTTAATTAGATCTATTTTTGCTTTTGCTTTATCTGAGATAAGTATTGTTACCCCTGCTTTTTTTACTTTAGCTGAGGCATAATAAATTTTACTCCAACCTTTTACCTTTACCCTGTGGGTATCCCTTTGTTTCAAATGTGTTTCTTGTAGACAGCATATTGTAGGATTATGGTTTTTAATCCATTCTGATATCCACCTCTGTTTTATGGGAGAGTTCATCCCATTCACATTTACAGTAATGATGACTATCTGTCTCTTCCCCTCCTTCCTATTCCCTCCCCTGTTTATGTTTTTGTTTCTTCCTTCTCCCTTCCCCTCTTTGAAGTTTTCCCTTTTCACCACCCCCTCCCTCAGTGTTCCCACCCAGTGACCCCCCTTCTTAACCTACCCTCTCCCCTTACTACTCTTTCCCTCCCTTCTAATCCCTCCCTTTAGTCTCCTCCTTTTCACCCCCCCCCCCTTACCCTCCCAGTATCTATAGGACACAATAAATTTTTATACTTATCAGAGTAAATTACTCCCTGTTTGATTCCAAACCAATGAGAGTAAATTTCAAACAGTGCTCCTCTCCCTCCCTCCTTTTCCTCTATTTAATGTATTTATGTGTCTATTCACCTTAGAATCTTAAACTTCACTGATTAATTTGATCCTTCTTTGAACCAGAACCAGTGAGAATAGTGTTTAAATGATGTTCTTCTCCCTCTCTCTTTCCCCTCTTCTATAGTGTGTTTTGATGCCTCTTCAGATGGCATATTTTACCTTTTCCTAGCTCATCCTTTCCTTTTTCCCATTACAGTACCTTTGATCCCCTTAATAGTCTTTTTTTTTAGACTCCATGTTAGTGCATTCATACCCACACTCTCTAAGTATAAGCCTTTTGAAGGTCATGATAATCATAAAGATTTCGAATATTGACAGTTATCAGCTCCACATATAGGGATGTGATCATTTTGCTCTTGTTGCATCCCAAGTAATGAGCGTGTGTTTGTGGGTGTGAGTGTGTGCACTTCTGCATGTGTGAGTCTATGTTACCCTTGTTTACCTTTTTATGTCCTTCTGGAGTCTTGTAATTGGAGATCAAATTTTCCACTGAGCTCTGGCTTTTTCATCAGGAAAGTCTGGAAGTCCCTTACTTCATTATATGTCCATCTCCTTGCCTGAAAGATTATACTCAGTTTTGCCGGGTAGTTAATCCTTGGTTGTAGTCCTAGCTCTCTTGCCCTATGAAATATCAAATTCAAGTCCCTCTGCTCTTTTAATGTAGACGCTGCTAGGTCCTGTGTGATCCTAACTGTAGTTCGTCGATATTTGAATTGTTTCTTTTTGGCTGCTTGTAGAATTTTTTCTTTAATCTTGTAATTCTGGAATTTCGCTACTATATTTCTTGGAGTTTTCAGTTTGGGATCTCTTTCAGGAGGAGTTTGGTGAATTCTATCAATAGCTATTTTATCTTCTGATTCCAGGACCTCAGGACAGTTTTCTTTGACAATCTCTTGGAGGATGTTGTCTAGACTGCTTTTTTTTCATCATGACTTTCTGGTAGACCAATAATTCTTAAGTTGTCTCTCCTGGATTTGTTCTCTAGGTCAGTTATTTTTCCAGTGAGATATTTTACATTTTCTTCCAATTTTTTGATCGTTTTTTTTTTTTGATTGACTCCTGCTGCATCATAGAGTTCTGAGTTTCAGTTTGATTGTATCTAATTTTTAGCGAATTATGGTCTTCAGTTAGTTTTTGAAGTTCCTTTTTTAGGGAAGTATTTTCTTTTACCAAGTTGGTCACTGCCTCCCTGATTTGGTCTTTAAAATTTTTCTTAAGCTCCTCCAGGAATGCTATTTGGGCTTGAGACCAGATCATGTTTCCTTCTGTGGTCTCTGGTGTGGGCAGAGAGTCTATATTGTCCTGTGTGTTTTGTTATTCTTGCCCTGCATAGTATGCTGGAATAGACTTTCTTGCCTTCCCCTTCTCCTTTTCAGCTTCCTTCCTTCCCATTGTGACTTCCTGTTTCTTAGTTTCTCAGGCTATGAGCTTGGGGCCTGATCCTTGATTTTGAATACCTCTGGGTGGCTAGTTTATGGCTAAGTCAGGGAAGTCAGTGAGGAATGTAGATGTGTAGGTGGGGGTGAGTCTGACCACTTCAGATTTCTGCCTCTATACCCCTGGGCTTTAAGTAGGCTTTTGTTGGTGAGGTGAGCTGGGGCTTGTTGGGACCCCTCCCTCTCTTCTCTTCAGATTCCTGGCTGTCTCAGTTACACCCCTTCTTGGAGATACTCAAGCCTGAGGCTATTTCCATTAACTTGGGATTTCAATCTGGGTGGGAGACTTATCTTTGGGTTTTCTGCTTCATGAAGGAGGGATGGGAGGATCTGAGCAGCTAGAATTTACTTTGCCATTCCAGCCCCTGTATTAAACAAGCAGGCAGTTTCTAAACTTCCAGGCTGGGGGCTGAATGCAGCCTGAGAAGCCACTCTCTCCACTGGGGACCTGACTCTCCTACCTGGCTCCAATGATCTGTTCCCTCTGCGAGATGACTGCGATTCGTCCTTGGTAAGTCTGGAGGCTGGAGCTTTTTCTCTCTCTGGTGTAGTCTGCTTGTCTGCTCTTAGGTCTGAGCTGTGCAGACCCCACATGCTCTGTGCTCGACCTGTGCGGACACACTGGGCAACCTCCTGTGCTGGATTCTGCCGCGCTCTGTCTTCCAGTGGGCTGTGTCACTCCGGAATCCGCTCAGATTCACCCTTTGAGACTTAGTGACTGAGGAGCTCAGGAGGTTACTGCTTCCTTTCCGCCATCTTGGCTCCGCCCCCCCCCCCCTTGCTGATGGTTTTAGATAGATGTTACTTATAATTTTAAGGAAAACTCCATTTACTCCTATGCTCTCCAGATTTTTTTTTTTTTTAATAGCAATGGCTGTTGTATTTTGGCAAAAGCTTTTTCTGCATCTATTGAGATAATCATATGATTTCTGTTAATTTGGTATTGATATGGTCAATTATGTTGATAGTCTTCCTAATATTGAGCCAATCTTGCATTCTTGGTATAAATCCTACCTGGTCATAGTGTATAATCCTTGTGATATGTTGTTGTAATCATCTTGTTAGTATTTTGTTCAAAATTTTTGCATTGATATTCATTAGGGAAATTTGTCTATAATTTTCTTTCTTTGTTTTAGTTCTTCCTGGTTTAGGTATCAGAACCATATTTATGTCATAAAAGATGTTTGGTAGGACTCCACCTTTTCCCAAATAGTTTATTTAGTATTGGAATTAATTGTTCTTTAAATGTTGGCTAGAATTCACTCTTGAATCCATCTGGCCCAGGAGATGTTTTCCTTAGGGAGTTCACTAATGGCTTGTTAAATTTCTGATCCTAAAATAAGGTTATTTAGGCATTTTATTTCCCGATCTGTTAATCTGGGCAATTTATATTTTCATAAATATTCATCAATTTCTCAGCTTGTCAGACTTTTGGCATACAATTGGGCAAAAATATTTTCTAATGATCTCTTTAATTTCTTCTTCACTGGTGGTGATTTCACCCTTCTAATTGTCACTACTGGATATTTGGTTTTTTTCTTTCTTCTTTTAAAAATCACATTAACTTGTCTATCTTGTTGGGTTTTATTTTCATAAAACTAGCGCCCAGAGTTTGGGGTTTTTGCTTGTTTTTTCTTGTTTACTTTTTTAAGGCTTTTTAAAAGTTTGAGTCTTATTAATCTTATCTTCAAATTTCAGGATTTCCCACTTAGTGCTTAATTGGGAATTTTTAATTTGTTCTTTTTCTAGTTTTTTTTTTTTTTTTAGTTGCATGCCCAATTCATTGTTCTGTTCTTTTCCTATTTTGTTGTAAGAATTTAGAGAAATAAATTTCCCCAGAAGTACTGCTTTGGCTGCATCACATAAATTTTGTTAACGTCTCATTGTTGTTATTCTCTTTAATGAAATTACTGATTTGTTCTTTCACCCACTTACTCTTTAGGATTAGATTATTTAGTTTCAAATTAATTTTTAATTTATCTTTCCAAAGCCCTTTGTTAAATGTAATTTTGTTGCATTATCATATGAAAAGAATACATTGAATATTTCTGCCTTTCTACATTTGATTTTAAGGATTTATGCCCTACTACATGCTGAATTTGTGTGTAGATGCCATGTGCTGCTAAGAAAAGGTATATTTCTTTCTGTTCCAATTCACTTTTCTCCAAGGTTCTGTCATATCTTACTTTTCTAATATTCTATTTACCTCCTAGGTTTCTTTCTTGTTTGCTTTTTGGTTGAATTTATTGAGTTCTAAGAGGGGACAGTTGAGGTCCCTCATTAGTATAGCTTTGCTGTCTATTTCTTCTTGTAACTCACTTAACTTCTCCTTTAAAAATTTGGATGCTACATCACTTAGTGATGTATGTTTACATTGATATTGATTCATTGTCTGTGGTAACTTTTAGCAAGATGTAGGTTTCTTCCTTATCTCTTTTAATTAGATCTAGTTTTGCTTTCATTTTGAGATCAGGATTGCTTCCAGGGTTTGTTTTTTGTTTGTTTGTTTTACTTCAGCTAAAGCATAATATATCCTGCTTACTGTGTGTCTCTCTGCTTCAAGTGTATTTCTTATAAACAACATATTGTAGGATTCTGGTTTTTGGTCTGCTCTGCTATCTGCTTCCATTTTATGGGAGAGTTCATCCCATTCACATTCACAATTATGATTACTAACTGTGTATTTCCCTCCATCTTGTCTTTCTTTCTCTTTGTCCTCTCTCTCCTTTCACTCTTTCCCTCTTCACCAGTGTTTTGTTTCTGTCTACCACCAATGCTAATCTGCCCTCCTTTATGTCAGTCCCCCCACTTTTACTTAATTCCCCCCCCCACTTCGCTGTTGGGTATGATAGAGTTCTGTATTCAAATGATTTTGTATATTATTCCCTCTTTGAAGCAATACTGATGAGAATAAGGTTCAAGAGATGCCTATCACCCACCCTCCCACCTTTCCCTCCACTGTAATAGGTTTTTAGTGCCTCTTCATGTGAAGTAGTTTAATCCATTATACCTCTTCTCTTCCTTCCTTCTGTACCCAGTGTACTTCTTTTCTCATTCCTTACTTTTTTATGTCATTCCCTCAAATTCACCTTATACTCATACCCTCTGTCTATGTATATTCCTTCTAGCTGTACTATTAGTGGTGCAATTTTTAAGAATTACAAGTATTGGGGCGGCTAGGTGGCACAGTGAATAGAGTGCCAGCCCTGGAGTCAGAAGGACCTGAGTTCAGAGCCGGCCTCCAACACTTAATCCACACAAGCAAAAACCTAGCTGTGTGACCTTGGGCAAGTTACTTAACCCCAATTGCTGTAAAGGGGTGGCTAGGTGGCACAGTGAGTAAGAGTGCCAGCCTCAGAGTTGGGATGACCTGAGATCAAATCCGGCCTCAGAAAATGAGCACCCACACATAAATAATGACTAGCCATGTAACCTTGAGCAAGTTACTTAACCCCAATTGCTTAAAAAAAAAAAAAAAAGAATTACAAGTATCCTCTTGTCATGTAGGGATATAAACAGTTTACCTCTATTGAATCCCTTATGTTTTTATGTTTTCTTTCCCCGTTTTACCTGTCTATGCTTTTCTTCAGTCTTGATATTGGATATCACATTTTAAATTTAATTCTAGTCTTCTTCCTATAAAAACTTGAAATCCTTCTATTTCATTGAATGGCCCCTTTTTTCCCTTGAAGTGTAATGCTTAATTTGGCTGGGTAAGTGTTGCTTGCTTATAGTCCTAGTTCCTTTGCCTTCCAGAATATCATGTTCCATGACCTCCAGTCTTTTAATGTTGCAGCTGCTAAGTCATGTGTAATCCTGATTGTTACTCCCCAATGTTTGAATTGTTTCTGACCACATGCAGTATTTTTTCCCTGACATGATAGTTCTAAAATTAGACTATAATGTTCATTGGAATTTTTATTTTGGGATTTCTTTCCCAAGGTAATTGGTGTATTCTTTCAATCTGGTTTTAGGACATCAGGGCAGTTTTCTTGATAATTTCTTTAAAGATGCTGTCCAGGTCTTTCTTTTTATTGTGGCTCTCAGGTAGTCCAATGATTCTGACACTGTCTCTCCTGGATTGGTTTTCTAGGTCAGTTGTTTTTCCCACGAATTATCTTACATTTTCTTCTGTTTTTTCATTCTTTTGAATTTGTTCAATTGATTCTTGATGTCTCATAGAGTCTTTAGTTTTCACTTGCCCAATTCTAACTTTTAAGGAGTTGTTTTCCTCAATTAGCTTTTGAACTTTCTTTTCTATTTGGCCAATTCTACTTTTAAGCAGTTGTTTTCTTTTCCCAAGCTTTTGACTCTTTTTTCATAATTCTCTTGCATTACTGTCATTTCTTTTCCTAATTTTTCTTCTCCCTTATATAATTTTATAGCTCCTTTTTGAGCTCTTCCATGAGTTCCTTCTGGGATTGAGACTACTTCCCATTTTACTTTGGGGTTCTGCCCATAGGTGTTTTGACATTGTTGTCTTCTTCTGAGTTTGTGTCTTAATCTTCCCTGTCACCATAATAACTTTCTATGGTCAGATTATTCTTTTGTTGTTGTTGTTTTTTGCTCTGGCCTCATTCCTTTCTTTTAAATTTGAGCTCTACTCATGGAGTAGAAGGGTCACTGTCTCAGGCTTCTTTTGCTAGGGGCTGCAGACCCTAGCTGTTTACCTGGTGCTGCACTGATGTTGCCTTGAGTTCCACAGGGACCCTTGTGTCAGTTGCTGCACTGAGGGCATGGGGTGGAAGATGACTGGCACTCCTGGAGGCTTTCTGGTTTGCACAGCTTACCTGGCAGTAATTCAGGGTCCTCATGGTAGGGTCTGGCATGTGCTGAGGCTGGTGGAGTATTTCTGTGTTTCCCCAAGGATGTGTTGGTCTGGCTGCTGGAGATTGCCTCTTTACCCAGGACTCTATTGAAGCATCTGGAGGTCTGGACACTAGAGGTTACTTCTTTCCTGGGGTTATGCTGAAGCAAATGGTGGTTCTCAGGGAGGGAGTCTGCCGGCTCCCCTGGCTACGCTGAGGCATGTGGGGGGTTTCTGGTGTGGGAGGTTCCATTTGCCTACTCCACCACCCTGGGGCTTATGTTTTGCTGCTGGTTTGCTGGGATGCTTTCTGTCCTGCATCCCCCTTTTAAATGAGTGAGTTGGACCTTTCTTCCAAGTTTCTTGGGCTCAAATATTGTTTCACCCCATCTTTTTGCTACTTCTGCTCTTCCTGGATTTGTTTTGGCTGCTGTTTTATTGTTGTTTGGAGGTGAATATGGGAGAGTTACAGTGATTTTATTACTTATTCCACCATCTTGGTTCCTGGAAGCCTGTTCTGTTTTCAAGCATTTGTCTTGAAGAGGATTGGAAGAAGCAAAACACAGGCCATGGTCTGAGTAGCTACCACATCTGCAAGCTACTTAGGTCTTCTTCTCTCCCTTCAAAGTGGCATGTTATAGGAGCATGATGGCACTAACCAGTTCTAACCAAGAGGAATTTCTCCTATTGTAGCTTTGAACATAAGAGTGTGTTCCCCTGGCTGTTCTTGCCATGAGCTATTCCTGAGTTTGTATTTTGTAGAAGATCACATTCCCCCACTAGGAAAATGAGTGCCCCCAAATTGAGACTCCTGCTATTGTTTTATCGAAAGTGGAAATAGATTGTTGAAGGGGATGGGTATTGGACCAATCTGGAAAAGAGGGAGGGAAATGGAAATAAGTATGTCTACTATGCTCTAGGCACTGTGCTAAGGGCTTTACAAATATTATCTCATTCATTCTCCACAACAGCCCTGATTGTTAGGTGCTATAATTTTACAGCTTTACAGTTTAGGAAACTGAGGCAGGCAGAGGTTAAATGATTTTTCCAAGGTGTCACAGAGAGTATGTGTCTCAGATCAGATTTAAACTAAGCTGTTCCTGACTCCAGGACTAGAATTCTATCCACCCAGCCACTAGCTGCCTCTTTAAAAATTTTGGAACTCTATTAAAGAAGTCATTAAGTTGCACATAGCCTTTGATCTAGTGATGATACTAGTGGGCTTATACATCAAGGAAGTCAGTTAGAGGAAATTTCCATGAATGCAAGAATATTGAGAGCTGTTTTTTTTCAAGGACTGCAAACCAAAGCTTAATTTATTGTTTTGTTGATTTTCCATGCTCAAGAAAGTGATGAAGAAAATGTGAATAAGGCAGAATAAACTTAGAAGTAGTACTTTTTTTGAGAGACTGTTAAACATTTAATGTCACATTTCTGGGTGAAGCCAGAGTTCTTAATGATGAAATCTTGTTAAATCTTTGAAGAATCTTTCCTGTCTTTCATCTCTTCAATAGCCCCCTTCCAGTTTCAACTGTAAGTGTCCTTCAAGTTGGATCTCATTTTTAATAGTATTTTTTTTCCCAATTGCAATGTGAAGACAATTTATAACATTCATTTAAAAATTTTTGAGTTCCAAATGTTCTTCCTCATTCCCTTACCTCCCACCTCCTTAAGACAATAAGCAATTTGATATGGTACATATGCATAATTACATAAACCATTTTCATAGTAGTAATGTTGTGAAAGAAGAAACAGACCAAAAGAATACACACACACACACACACACACACACACACACACACACACACAGTGAAAATAGTATGCTTCAATCTGCATTCAGGCTCTATCAGTTGTTTCTCTGGATGTAGCTAGCATTTTTCATTGTGAATCCTTTGGCATTGTCTTAGATAATTGTATTGCTGAGAATAGCTAATTCATTCATAGTTGATCATTATACATTGTTGCTGTTACTGTGTAGAATGTTCTCATTCTGTTCACTTAACTTTGCATCAGTTCATGTAAGAGCTTCCAGGTTTTTCTAAGAGAATCCTGCACATCATTTCTTATAACACAACAGTATTGCATTACAATCATATACCACAACTTTTTCAGCCATTCCCTAACTGATTTTGCCATCACAAGAAGAGCTACAATAAATATTTTTGTATGTATGGGTCCTTTTCCCTTTTTAATGATCTCTTTGGGATACAGACCTAGTATCAAAGGGTATGCAGTTTTATAGCCCTTTAGGAATAGTTTAAAATTGTTGTCCAGAATGGTTGGAGTAAGTCAAAATTCCAGCAGTGCATTAGTGTGCCAATTTTCCCACATCCCCTCCCACATTTATCATTTTCTTTCTCTGTCATATGCGACAATCCAGTAAGTATGAGATGTACCTTAGAGTTGTTTTAATTTGCATTTTTCTAGTCAATGGTGATTTAGAACATATTTTCATATGAATATAGATTGCTTTGATTTCTTCTTCTGAAAACTGCCTGTTCATAACCTATAACCATTTATCAATGACTTGTATTCTTATAAATTTGACTCATTTCTCTATATATTTGAGAAATGAGACCTTTATCAGAGATATTTGCTATAAAGATTGTTTCCTAGCTTCTTGCTTTCCTTCTAATCTTGGTTGCATTTGCTTTGTTTGTGAAACCCTTTTTTAATATAATCAAAATTATCCATTTTATACCTTGTAATGTTTTCTTTCTCTTTTTTGGTAATAAAGTCTTCCCTTCTCCATAGAATTGATAAGCAAAATAATAGAGCAGCCTTTTTTAACAGCTAAAAACTATAAGGAAGGTAGGTGCCCAACACCAGTGCAATAATCGTGGCACATGGATATAATGGAATATACTATTGCAGCATAATAAATAATGAAGATGAAGAATTCAGAGAACCTTAGGAACTAACTCAGAAGGAAGTAAGAAGAATCAGGGAAACAATTTACACAATGAAAATAATAATGGAAAAGAAAACAACATTGAACGACTTCAGAACACTGACCAAAATAGTGACCGATCATGACTTCCGAAAACTGATGGGGAAGCACACCTCCCACTTCTTGGGAAAGAGGATGGGTGGTGGGGTCATTAACAGCTAATAGCAAAATTTAAAACAAAAAAGAAAGAAAATAACATAATATGTATATCATGGCTCAAAGAGTCATTTGTATAAAATTGTCTTTAGGGTGAAGATTGGTTATTCAATGGTCTGCCAATGTATATGCATAACTGAAGTGTCCATCTGGTGAGAGCTGGAGAGAAGAGTCTTCTGATTTCCAACTTTGAGATAGAAGACTCACATTTCTGACTTTCCTTCGACCTGAAAGGAGAAAAAGACCCTGGGAAGAAGCTGACATGATCATAGTGCTTGATCTTCTATATGTTGTCTTCTCAGATACTTTCTCTCCTTTTGGTAGGTTGGAGCATGATGTTTTCTCTCTCAAAGCTGGAAGCCAGAAGACCAAGTTCTCTATTCTCTAGCTCTTACCAACTCCATCCCTCTCGGTCCCAGGAGCATTGAATAATCAATCTCTACCAATGAGGAGAGTTTTATGTAAATGGAGTAGAAGTAAAAACATTTTTAATAGATTTAAACTGCCCCCTGGCTCCCTGGCTACTACTCTACTCAAGAAAATGACAATGACTAACTAATGGGAAAATGATTCTAAGCATTCTCGATTAACTTCATATCTGGAACAGTCCAAAGTGGGTGCAAATTTGGGAGTTTCAAATCAACACTGATTTTGCTTCAGGAAAAGGTGGAAGGAGTGAGGCTCCAGGTGTGGCAATAGTTTCTTGGTCAGTGGGGGAAAGGCTGAAGGAAAGTGGCTAGTTCATTTTAGACCAGAAGAAGGTAGAACCTAATTCCTCAATGAAGAAGTGAACCATGCAGCAGACCAGGGTATTGTTAAATGACAAATTGGGATCCAAACATCTGGAGAAATGATAAAAATTTTTTTCAGCTCCTCCATGTTAGTCATCCTTCTGGTAAACATAACAGACTGGACAATGGGCTTTCCCTAGCACAAGCCATCTATCTTGACTTCAAATGGCACTCAGGTCTGAATGACTTCATACTTGGGTAGAATGACATCTCTTCCTCCCTTGTCCCAAATGGCCTCTGACTTTAAAAGCCAAGAAATGTCCTTGATGAGGGAAAGGAATTTGTTAAACACCATAGCCAAATACAGAAAATCACAGAATCTTGGAATCACTTGTATGAACTGATGCAGAACCAAGAAAACAATATACATCACCACAATGAGGCAAACACCTAACAAGGTGACACAGTAGACAGAGCACTGAACTTAGAATCTGGAAGACTTAAGTTCAAATCCAGCCTCAGTCACTTGTGGGACCTGAGCAAGTCATCTGTTTACCTCAGTTTCCTCATCTGTAAAATGAAACTAATAATAGCACCTATCTCCTAGAGTTGGTATGAGGATAAAAGAGGCATTTGTCAAACATTTTTAAAATTTTAAATAAGTGATAGTTATCAATAATACAAAGAAAGAAACATGAAAAAAAAATCTAAATTCAGATTCATGCAATGACCAAATGTGATTTCAAAGACTTGATGATAAAAAAAAAAATCTCTCTTATTGATAAACTATGAGGATGGAATGCTTAATGCTCTGCCAGGCATGGTTGATAGGCGATTTTGTTTTTCTTAACTTTTTTCTTTATTAAAAGGAAGGGTTCTGTGTCATTGAGAAGGGGATCTTAAATCTCGAGAATGTGAGCAAAAATATGCCAAGGAAGTTCAGTTATTAGTGGGATATTTTTCACACTAACTAATGAATAAGTCCCTCTTGCCTCTATTGGATGCAGGATCCAAATGGGTAACTTCAGGGGTTCATAAATGAGTTATTGACCTAACAGTGATTCAGTCTATCTGCCTCCTATATGGTAGTGTATTACAGGACAGAGTTGTTGCCATCAGTCTTTTACAGATGGAAACAGAGAAATTAGGTGACATACTCCCCAAGGACCTTTGCTAATTAAATAGCAGACCAAGAGAGAAAGCTAAGGTCTCCTGGTCCCTAATCCTATGCTTTTACCAGCCAGGCTTCCCTATCTCTTTGAAAACCACATCTTAAATGATGTCCCCTCAGTAGGAGGGACTTTGTTAGAGCCAGTGACTTAGGTTTATCAGCTTAACTTAAATTTCCTTTCCATTATAGCTCCGATTAAATCCTTTAGGGCTATTTTAATAGTGTTGTTTGTTATCTAATTAAGCCATATCTCTCAGGAACATTCCTGGGATTAAGATTGCTTGAAAGTGTCAAAGTAAAACCAAGAGCTATTAACACTAGCTGGTCATTAATTCCTTAAGAGATTCTTAGTGCTGAGTTCATCATTACTATTTATAAATGCCTTTAAGGAAATAAAATAAAGAAAAACAACTTTTGCTTCCCTGAAGATAAAAGGATGAGAGAATGTCCATGTGGGCCAATTTCTGGGGGATATCTGTTGCATAGTAGAAAGAGCACTTGACCTGTAGTCAAGATAACTAAGTTCACAGCTTAACTCAGAAAGTGATGGGTTTTGCAACTATTAGCAAATCAGGCTACCTCTCTGAACCTCAGGCTCTTTCTCTCTAAAATGCACAATTTACACAACTTGACTCATAGGACCTTTCTGAGATTCAAATACAATAATGCATGCACAATGCTTTATACAGCACTAAATAAATGTTGACTCTTTTTTATTATCCTGTCAAAGGCTTAGATGATTTCATTTTTGTCTTCCTATCTTCAGTGCCTTCCATGTTGCTTTGCATGGTAGTGATTTAATAGACGATTGTCGACTAACTGATTGATTTATGAATCACATTCTGTATTCCATGCCAGTCATAGAATAATAGTTGGTAGTGTGGTCATGGCCAATGTTGAAGAAATACTGGGAAATTTCAAATGTGATATTTAGCTTTCTGACTGGATGAAGATGGGATAAAACATTTTCTTAATGTAAAGGCAAACTTGTCAATGTCACATAAAAACCTAAGAGAATTTTTTTCTTTCTTCCTTTCTTCCTTTCTTCCTTCCTTCCTTCCTTCCTTCCTTCCTTTCTTTCTTTCTTTCTTTCTTTCTTTCTCTCTCCTTTTTCTTCCTTTCTTCCTTTCTTCCTTCCTTCCTTTCTTTCTTTCTTTCTTTCTTTCTTTCTTTCTTTCTTTCTTTCTTTCTTTCTTTCTTTCTTTCTTTCTTTCTTTCTTTTTCCTTCCTTCCTTCCTTCCTTCCTTCCTTCCTTCCTTCCTTCCTTCCTTCCTTTTTTTTTTCTCCAGAGGCAATTGGATTAAGTTACCTGCCCAGGGTCACATAACTAGTATGTGTCTGAGACCAGATGTAAACTCAGGTCCTTCTGACTCCAGGCCTGGTTCTCTATTTACTATGCAACCTACTTGCCCCTGGAATTTTTTTTTTATCAATATCCAATCAAGAGACAAAAGCTCATAAGCTCCTGTGAAGTGAAGAAGAGTGATCACCAAATGGTTTTTTTCTTGCATACCCCTATCAATAAAACAATTTTAAGCATGTACCCCAAAATAGGTATATTAAGTTATGAATTATATACCTATGCTACCATGCAAACATGCGTATTTACCTATCAATTGCATATATTATTTATATTATAAAACAAACACAAAAATAGAAATAAAGGATAGAGATGAGACAAAGATGAACTACACAACATTTAAACATATTTTTTATTTACTAACAGTACAAAAGCCCTTGTCCCCCTCTAGCTAAAATATTATTAATAGTAATACATTTTACTAAGAGCAAAGTGATTGAATTTGAATCATTATTTTAAAATAATGATTATGTATGTCCTGGGGGACAGGGAAGAAGACTTATAAATAATAATTGTTAGTAATTAATTATTCATTTATTTGATCAATGTGGCTAGCCAAGCAGGCAAATTTCTTTTTTTTAATTTAAGATTTTTTAAATTGAAAGATACACAGTAAAACAATCAGATAACAGGTCATAACAGTCAGTAGACATAACAGTTTTTAAGCAGGAGTCATATTTTTCTGTGGGTAGTCACCATAAACAATGCAAAAAATAAGTGGATTGCCTTTAAATTCAATTCAACAGAAAATTTTCAATGTAAGTCCACTCCTTTTTCTTTACATGGGGTTCCGCTTAATGGATAGTATCACACTGAATATTTTTTTTTAAGCAATTGGGGTTAAGTAACTTGCTCAAGGTTACACGGCTAGTCATTATTTGTGTGTGGGTGCTCATTTTCTGAGGCCGGATTCGATCTCGGGTCATCCCAACTCCGAGGCCGGCGCTCTTACTCACTGCGCCACCTAGCCGCCCCCACACTGAATATTTTGTATGAATATAAGGAACAGTAAGAAGTCCAGTGCCTGGACCATCATGTACAAGAAGGAGAATAATACATAACAAAATGGAAAATACATTTGAGACTAGGTTGTGAAGAGCTTCAAATGTCCATCAGAAAAGTTTATATTTGATTCTAGAATCCTTAGGGAGCCAGTGGAGATTATTGAGGAGGGAGGTGACATAGACCTCAACTTTAGTAAAATCATTTTGGCAGGTTGGTGGAGGATGGATTGGAGTAAGAGGAGACTGGAAGCAGAGAGATAAGCTAGAGTAGGAGGCCACTGCAATTAGAGAAGCTTGAAAATCTGAGTTGCTGTAGTGGTTGTGGAAGTGAAGAATGGAGAGATCAGAGAGATGACATGGACAGAAAAAAAGAAAGAAAGAAAAAAGAAAGAAAGAAAAGATCCAGTAGTCAATTGGATATGCGGGGTGAGGTGTGGGAGAATGAGGAGCAGAGGATGACAGTGAAATTGTTAATGTGGGTGCGTGGAAAGACTGGAAGAAAGAGGGAAGTTGGAAAAAGGGCTAGGCTGGGGCATGAGAGGAAGGTAATATAATGAGATCTATGAAGGAGGTGGCAGCTCATGCATATTGCTCATCTCATGTGACTCATCATGTTTAACTCTGTGGCATAGTGGATAAAGTATTGGGTCTAAAGCCAGGAAAACCTGTTAACCTCTGTCTTCCTCAGTTTCCTTGACTGTAAAATGGGGTTAATGATAGCACCTACTTCCTAGAGTTGTCGTGACGATCAAATGAGACAAAATTTGTAAGATGTTCAGCGCAGTGCTTAGCACATAGTAGGCACTTAATAAATTCTTGTTTCTTTCCTTCCCTCCAGAAATAAAAATGGGAGAATCCATGGCTCTTAATAGTTGTGCAACTTGATTCACAGAACTGTTGTGAGTCTTCAAACACAATAATGTACGCAATAATGTACACAATTACACAATAATACTTTGTAAAGCACTAAATAAATGATACCTCTTTTTATTATTCTGTTGAGGGCTCAGACTGTTTCATTTTTGTCTTGATTCATTTGTCACTACCACAAAACCCATGCTCTGAGTGACACCTGCTTAAGTAGTTATAGTTTACTAGGGAGGGAAGAAAGTTTTCCCAGTGGTGCTTGCACAGCTGCTGCTGAGAGTACCCAGGTAGAAGATACACTGCCTTGAGAAGCCAACATCTGGAGCAGAAGGGGTGAGACTGGGAGCCTGAATGAGGATGCATTGTTGGAGAGTGTGGGACTATCAAGGGGCAAGGGGTGGTTGTACTGGAGACAAGTCTTGTGACTGGTTATTGCAGGAGAGTAGAATTTGACCTCCTCCTCACCCTCTGATATCATTCCTCTCCCACCTCCATTTCTGACCAGCCTGACTGACACAAGCAATTTTCATTAGAATGTAAGCCCTCTGAGGTAAAAAAAAAAAAAAAAACCAACTATCTTTTTGACTGTAAAAAGCACTTTAGCATAATGCCTACCATGTAGTAAATGTTAATAAGGCTTGTTGACTATTGACTAACACTTCTTAGAACAATGCCTTTCCCAACCCCACCATACCGTTAGGTCCCCACTTTGGAGACCAGAACTCTAAAGCATTTGTACACGAAAATTGTTGTTTTTCTTTGTTTTCAAAGAGCATCAAGGGCACCACAGAGTGATGTCTTCATTCATGCATGAATTAGATTTAATTGAGGTAGAGTTGTACAAAGTCATCAGCCTCACTCTGTCCTCCAGAGTTATCAAAGTCCAGTGGCAAGGGGGGTGGAGCCAAGTTGGCGGAGTAGAAACAGCAAGTCCAAGGCTCTCTCCCCCCAGATCATCTCCAAACTATGTAAAAGGGGACTCTGAACAACTTCTGGAGCCCTAGCACCCACAGAATGACACAGAGAAGCTAACCTCCCACTGAGTACAGCCCAGCAGCCCTGCAGGAAGGATCAGCACAGTGCCCTGGGAGCCAGCAGCGCAGCGCAGCGGCTGGAGAGCTGAGCCCAGGTCCAAGTGTGAGCCTTGGTTTTAGCCCCAGGGCGGCCAGGCCAGCAGCCTGCTGGAGGGACCCCAGAACACCAGCAGCTGTGGCGATTCCAGAATTGTCAACACAGACATGCTTAAGACAAACTGAGAGGTTAGTGCCCTATAGACTTTGGGACCAGTATTTGGGGGACACATCGGCTTCTTCCCCCGGGGGCTAGAAGCCACTGAGGATACACGCCATTTTGCAGTTTTCAGTGGTGGCTCCAGCTCCTGGCCTGCAAACTGTAGGGAGATCCAGGGATCAGTCTTGGGGGGTAATCGCTCTTGCTTTAACCTCCCTGGATCTGGATTGTGGGTATCCAGCTTGCCAGAAACGGAAGTTGGGAAGACCCCACACTTCAGGATGGAAGCTCCCCTGTCTGGTGGCAGAATCCTACTGTGGCAACAAGCCCAAAAGACAAGTAATTAAGTGGCAACATGCCAAGGCAAAGGAAACAAAATAAACAGAAAAATGCAACCTTAGACTCCTATTTTGGGGGCAAAAAAGATCGAAGCATGGAAGAAGACTGTGAGGTCAGAAATCCTGCTCCAAAAGCCCCAAAAGAAAATATGAGTGGGTTACAGGCCACAGAGGTCCTTAAGAAGGACTTTAAAAATCAAATAAGAGAAGTGGAGCAAAAATTGGAAAGAGAAATGAGAAGGATGCAGGAAAAGTATGAAATGAGGGTCAACAGCCTGACTGAGGAAAACAGCACCTTAAAAAATAGACTAACTCAAATGGCAAAGGAGGCCCAAAAGGGCAATGAGGAGAAGAATGCCTTAAAAAGTCGAATTTGCCAGATGGGAAAAGAATCTCAAAAGTTCACTGAGGAGATTCATGCCTTTAGAGTTAGACTGGAGCAAATGGAAGCTAATGACTTTATGAGAAATCAAGATGCTGTCAAGAAGATCCAAACAAATCAAAGATTAGAAGGCAATGTGAAATATCTCATGGGAAAAACCACTGACCTGGAAAATAGATCCAGGAGAGACCATTTAAAAATTATTGGACTACCTGAAAGCCATGATCAAAGAAAGAACCTAGAAATCACCCTTCAAGAAATTCTCAAGGAAAATTGCCCTGATTTTTTATACCCAGAGGGCAAAATAGAGGTTGAAAGAATCCACAGATCACCTCCTGAAAAAGATCCCAAAAAGAAAACTCCCAGGAATATTATAGCCAGGTGCCAGAATCCCCAGATCAAGGAGATAATACTACAAGCAGCCAGGAAGAAAGAATGTCAGTATTGTGGAAACACAATCAGAATAGCACAGGACCTGGCAACTTCTACACTGAGGGATTGAAGGGCATGGAATATGATATTCCAGAGGGCAAAAGAACTGGGAATGAACCCAAGGGTCACCTACCCAGCAAAACTGAGTATCTTGTTTCAGGGGAAAATATGGTCATTGAGTGGAATAGAGGACTTTCAAGCATTCTTGAGGAAAAAACCAGAATTGAATAGAAATTTTGACATCCAGGCACAAGAAGTAAGAGATGCCTGAGAAGGTAATCAGGGAAAAGAAATCAAAAGAAACTTATCAAAGTTAACCTATTTACATTCCTACATGGAAAAACAATAACTGTGACTGATGGAATCTTTCTCAGTATGAAAATAATAGAAGAAGGGTGTATGGTCATATGAATACATATGTGAATGTGTGTGTATATGTTTACAGTTATACATGGATAGTGGGCATAGGTTGAATTGGGTGGGAAGGGATGATACTTAAGGGGTGAAATTATGAGGTGAGAGAGGAAAGTGGCAAGAGGTGATGGGGAGAGACAGGGCAGAGTAAACTATCTCATGTAGAAGAAACAAGGGGAAGTGGTTGCAGGGGAGGGGAAGAACAGGAAGACAAAAAGGCAAAACCCCATTCTCATTGAATTTGGTTCAGGGAGAGAATGACATGCATACTAAATGGGACATCTCAACCTGCAGCAGAATAGGGGGAAGGGGGATGAGAGGAGGGATGATGGATGGGAGGGAATTTTTGGGGGGAGGGGAGGTTGGAAGTACCCACTATATAAGAGGGACAGGATCAAGTAGGGAATGGACCAGGTGGGGGTGGGATGGGTGGGAGCGAATTATAAGCAGCCTCGTCCAATATATCTACTATGGTAATGTTTTGCATAGTTAGACATGTACAACATATACTGAATTACTTATCTTCCCAGAGGGAATGGGTGACAAGGGAGGAAGGGAATGGATCTGAAATTTGAGGTCTTAAAATTAAATGTTTCAAAGAAAATAAAAAAGTCCAGTGGCAAGACAAAAGTCAAGACAATTGGTGATGGTCAAGGATACAGTGGATGATCTTGGCATCTTAAACAATTTTCGTCAAAATAATAGGTCTTAGAAAAGGTGGGAGCCAACTATCTCTTGACTGAGGAGGTCTTTTGTCAGCAGGGCAGATATCTTGACTTAAACTTGACCCTGTCTCTTAAGAGGGGCAATGTCCCACCCCAGTGACTGTCGAACCTGGCATAGAGCTTCAAGCATAAGGGCAGCTCAGGAACAGACAACAGAGACTTTATTTAGTAAGAAGATATTCACACTTATTTTAGAAGTGGGAGAGACCTCAGAGGCCATCTACTTCAATGGCTTCATTTTACAAATGAGGAAACTGAGACCCAGGGAAATCAAGTGATGTTTTTGTGTGTGCTTTTGTGTTTGTTTTCAGAAAAATCCTTTAGATAATACTTTATTGACCCTTTCTTTTTTTGTCACCATAGCCACTTCCTAATAACTTGTCCTTGCCATTGAAACATTCCTTAAAGCAAAAAAACGCAAGTCAACACAGCTCTCTCTGACAGTATATGCAAGACTCCATAACTGTAGTCTAACACCTACCTCTACTGAAAGAAGAAAAGTGTTTTATCCCCAGTCCTCTGGAACCAAGACTGGTCATTGCATTTAATCTGATTTCTGATATAGCAGAGGCCTTTTATCGAAGACCCAAATTGGTCAACTGACTTGGTCAAGGCCATGCATCAAGCAGGCAGTAAAAACAGGATTCGGACTCATATGCTCTGAGTTCAAATCAAGATCTTCTTTCACTGTAGCCTTTCCTGACTAAATTAGAAATGAGAAGGCCATAGAGAACATTATATCTAAGAAAAGCTCATTCCTTTTCAGATTTCAGCTTCTCCAGAGGCCAGAAACCCAGATATAGCCTGTCCATTTCTCTCTGGCTTCTTGCCCTATGTCCTGCCTCTCTCTTTTTGGATGTGGTCATTTCAGAGGTACTTTCTTCTAGGAGCTTGCTCTCTTTCTTGGTGGTACAGCAGGTCGTATCACCTCTTTGCTCATGGTCAGTCAGGTCAGAGGTTACACTATCCCTTTTCTCTGGTTCTTGCCAGAAATTCTGGTTTCTCTCTCTTTTACTTCTACATAAATTTTTTTCTTCTTTGCTTTGTCTGGAGTTACAAGGCCAGTGACCTCACATTAAGTAAGCAGACCCAATAGGACATTAAGAGAAGTAATCCAATTCCATCCTATTTGCAGAGATGCTTTGTGTATGGTTGTGTCCTTAATTTTATTTTTTTTTTGAGTTGGTGATCTCATTTATTTTTTTTAATTTTTAATTTATTTGTTTATTTTTAGTTTACAAGATTCAATTCCATAGTTCCTTGAGTTTCAAATTTCGCTTCCCTCTCTCCCTCCACCCCCCACGACGGCATATAGTCCAGTATAGGATCTGCAAATACTTTCACAATAGACATTAGTCAAGTTACAAAGGCGAATTGTACTAGATGGGATGAAGAAATGGTAAAGAAGAA